>VZRF01002162.1:199603-623927 GCA_013396875.1 Vireo altiloquus
GCTGGCCCCCGTGCCCCCCGCGCCTGCGCGGCGCCGGGCGGGGGCCGCGGCCGGGGGTGCCCCGGGCCGAGGGAGCGCTTGTGCTGCCCGCTCCGTCATGGACAGCGCTTGTGCGGCCTCGCGTGCTGCACAGCCGGGGGGCCCTGTGACTCTCCGTGTGCCCTGTCCTCTTCGATAAAGCGCTTTGGTTTCCCTCTCTTCTGCTTCCATGACTTGTCGCTTGCTCTCCTGCTCCAATTCGTTACTCTTGTACCGGGGACTGTTGCTGTTCATGCTCCATGGAGAAAAGATAAGCCCCTGCCTGGGTACTGAAGGGCTTTCAAAATTCATAGCGCCAAGTAAATAGTACTTGTAAGACATTTTTCCTCAAATTTTGCCTGTAAAGTGAGGTAACCAGTTATTCCCGCTTGATAGCCTGAAGTTATTTCAATATCATTCATCTCAACTATTAAAAAAACCACAAAACCACACAAAATCCCACCTACCTACAACGTGTGTTTCTATGGCACACTTGAAACTACTTTTTTGGATTTAATTAGGTCATGTTTTCACATCTCTCTGCAGCCAGGACAGCCAGGCACAAACACTTTTGTGCCAATAACAGTTGAAATTCTCAATATGTTCTTTGCCTCTGGTGGGTGTGAGGATAATATAATAACTGTTACCTAACTCGCAGTCAAATTACAAGAAGTGGCAGGACCTACTTCAAAAATCTTAAGACAGATTTTGCAGAATCCATAGGAAGTTCTGGTAACTAACCAAGAACTCACAGTGCCCTGTCCTTTGAGAAGAGAACTGGCAAACAGTGCCCTGCAAACTACCTGCTATTACTCAGAAATGCCATTTCTGATATTGACAGTAACAGCTGCCAAAATGAGTCTTACAAAATCTTTAACCTAAGATGTCCTTGAATAATGTTTAACACTCAGTCTGTGACTCAGTTTTAAACGTAACCTAAGCAAAGATACTGGCAAACCATTGGAATTGTGGATTGTAGCAAGATGAACAAGATTACAGTAATAACATCACAATCACCCTTTACTCATAGACTCTGTGTCCTCTTACAAATGGAGATGAAACCTGTTCCAAGTACTGAAATTGTTGACTGGAGTGCAAAGAAGACACTGGTCCCTGAACTTTAATATGATGTTTGTGTGCCACTGAGTCACTCAACAGGACCAACCTGATCTCGGTGAGATGCGAGGCTACTATTACACTTGAACTAAATTAGGTCAGGGCACAAAATGCAAAGTTGACAATGCCTTTTTACTCTTACATTGCAGCTACACTAACCGTAAGAGGAGAGAGATCTAATTAGCATAAAATTCACCAGTGTACAGGTAATTCCTCCATTTTGGGCTCTGTTTTAAACAAATTCAAACTGCAGTCTTAATTTGCATTGTATCATAAAAGCTTATCATTTTTGATCTGGCATCAGGAGTTTTAAAGCTGGATTAACTATACCGAATCATGGCCCAAGATACTTTTTCCCTCAGAGAGAAGTAATGCTATGTTAAACAGTTCTTCCCTTTTGCCACCTTCTTCCCAGAACCTTCACCTACATCAATAATATGACCCAATTCTCTGCATAGCCCCATAGAAAGTTTGTACTAGGTGATGGATCAGCATGGAGATAAGCCATAAAACGGCTTCTTCTGGCAGTAGAGGCAGTTCATTCCAATTTAGACTATTAATGCAACCAGAATTTTGGTCTGGAATCACCATAGTTTCAGCATAGCTAATCAACATTGCACTTCAGTGCTACTGAAAGAAACATGCTTGTGTTTTTCTCAAGATACTTGCTTCTCTACCTTGTCTTGTGTTTGTGGCAATGCATGCTTTGACCAGTTGTATCAGTGAGATGATCCACATGGTCACATTATCTAAAGATGGTGATGATGGAAATGGTGAACTGTTGCTTCTGGTCACAGCCCATTGTAATTCTCTGTTTTCCTAAAGTCGTGGAGAGACAAATTTCTTGCTACTGCTTTCCATCTTAAGGTCATGTCCAGTTCCTTTCCTTCTAATGTATAGGTTTGTGTGTTACTTGCCCTGGATGTTTCCGAACTATTTGCTCTGTTCTTTCATCTCCACTGAAACCACTGTGAGATATCTAACTTTGGATGCCAGTTGCAACAGTTCAATTTTGAATTATGCCTCTGTTTAAACTGCTGCTATGGAAACCTACAAGTCTTGCTCTCTGTTGATTTTTCTTCTTAGTTTTACTGCTTCTGCAGTGAATCTAATTCCTGTGTTCCTCACCTGTTTTCAAAAAGTTTGAAGGCTTCAAGCAAAAGTCTTTTCTCTTCTGAAGGCTTAAGCTTCTCCCCTCATCTTTCCTCCTTCATGCAAATTACTGCAACTTCCATTCTGTGCCAAATACTTGAAAATGTATTTTCTTACATAGACTCAGGAAAGCTCTTAATCCAAAACATGTGTCTCACAGGAGTCCTTTAACAAATCTCACATGTGGGTTTGGGGTTTTTTTGAACTGCAATATACCTTTGTTGAGTTTATTAGGTCACTACTTTTATCGTAGTTGTAGTGGTCTACAAAGAATAAATCTACAGAGTATGTGTGCTTCAAAAAGCAGAAAGTCTTGTTGCTCCTACCTTTCCAAAGCCCCTTTACCTTTAGGTTATATGCCCTCACTCTTGCTTCACCTGCTGTAATTGTTCAATAAACCAATTCAAATCAACAACGAAGCTAACTTTTTTCTTTTTTGTTTTGTTTTCTGCTGGGTTACTGAGTTGAGTTGACACAGGAAAGGGTTAAAAGAATGTCAGAGCTGAAAAGAGAAAAGGGCACAAGGGAAGAGAGTGGGCAGCAAAGTAAGCCACCCTATATAACTTCCAGAAAGACAAGTTTTGTAGGGGGGAGGCAATATCTTTTATTATAATAGCTGATATAGATATAATAGCTGATATATTTATAATAGCTGATATAGATGCAAGTTGTAACCAAAACCTGCTGGCTGTAGCTGGCGTAGCAGCTACTTTAAAATATCACTTGTTTCTGCAATTCTTACTTCTTTTTCTGTACTGAAAAACCTCTAAACTTTCTTTCCCTCAATCCCCTCATTCTCTACCACTGTTGATAATGCTGTTGATGCTGGTGATGATTTCTTTGCAGTGAGCCATGTAACTTGAACTTTTTTGAATGCGCTGTGCTTCCAGATTGCCAACAAGCATATTTTGTCCCTTTCTGTGGTTTCCCTTCCCTTCATAAAATTTGCCACTAGTATTTTCACTTTAAATTACTTTTCAAAATTGAATGTACTTTATGAAGGGAAACCAAAGAAATGGACAGTTTTTCCTCCCTTCTTTCTGGTCTACTAACATTTTGTATCCAGTATATATAAGAAGAAGGGTGTGGGAAAGAGGGGAAGGCAGCTAAATTCTTATTGGTGTTTATGTGTAAACAAACATAGCTTTGGCAGCATTTCAAGTTCTTCATTTGTCCTCAGGTCAGAGAGATAAACAGCAACTTTTACATTATGTCTGTCTTTCCTTCTGATTCTTTTCTTTGCTTGCTCCTGTCCTTTTATCATCCATTATTTTACATCTCTGCACATTTTCCTGGGCTATCATCACCTTCACTGTAATGGGTCCTCCCTAATTCTCCTCTCAATGGACTCCCGGGCTGCCTCTACCTTCATATCTTATGGGTTTTTTTCTCACTGCCACAGAGTTTTTTTACCAACCGCATTGCATGGACTGGGACATCATCAGTTATGTTTTGTTTGCTACAGCAATTATCAAGAAAGAGGAAGCATTTGGTTGCCCTCAGCTATGTCTGCAATACTGTAGCTATTTGATATTCCAAGTACAGGGAGGTGATGATAACTGCTGACACATGCTGCGTTGCTGTTGGTAAGCACTAAATCTAAGCAGGCACAGAGTCACCTTTGTCCAACTACTTATACAGCTGCAGGTTGTAGTACTGCACCCCTGCCTCTGTCAGCCAGTTCACTGAGTTACCCCAAGCTCTGCTGTGTGAAATACACAGGTATTCCCAGATTCTTGGCTAATGTTTTTCGTGCTGGACATTCTCCATTTGTTCTCAGACACAGAGATATTCCCTGCAAGCCCCTCTTCCCAGTTTACTGGAGTCAAGGGTTAGAGACCTTCAGTTTAGTAGTATAATGGGGAAGATGGAGTTTTTAGCCTCCATTGGGAGTCTGAGGAGAAACATTATTTCCCTTTACCTGGTTGCTCTTTAAGCAGACTTATATATATTTGGAGAATACTTTGGCAGAATACCAAACATTCATTGACTTAGTTTGTATACTTCTTATGGAAAATTTTTTGGAAATGCTTAAAAGGGGGCTGCTCTCCAAGCTGTTTATTTAGAGATCTCTGAGTTTGGTTATCAATAAATCCCAAATTAAGCGAGAATTAAGTGAGACACTGAAATTTTATGTATTAAAACTTGAAATACCACCAGCTTCACTTCTGAAGAAAGGACAGTCAGTCCTTGAATATTTTCATGCTTGATTTTCATGTTCTTTGCCATGACTGAAGGAAAAAACCCATTCTGTGTGGATTCAGCACTCATACAGGGATCTCCTTTTCTGCTGTTTTAGCCTAAAATTGTAGATGGAGCACTGACTTTGAAATAGAGTTCCATCACTAAATTTTAGAAAGCAATGTGAACGGCTCAAAAATATGTAAAATATGTTGTACAGTATTTCTTTTTAACATACAAATTCCATCCCCACTTTTTGTGTATTTAGCCTTCAAATAATTGTTTCATATAATTTTGAAACATTTTGACTTTTTATATATCTTGGATGATTTCTCATAAAAAATAAATATAAAGATATAAAAATATATATTTGCATGGAAGAGGAAGAGATAAATACAGTTTCCATACAACCTAGCCTTAAAAATTTTCTGAAATGTGTAACTGTCATTCCATCCCCTTTTGAAAGTATTTTCATCTTTTAGGCACATTACTCAGCTTTAATGTGCTTACAGGCTTCAAAGCAATAATCTACTAATAAAATTGGAAATAAAATAGTTTTCCTTCTACTCCTGTCATACTTTATTATATACTTCAATATATGTTATAATGTGAGTACTCAGAATTGTGTGGAAAAATTAGTATAGAAAAAAAACCCTGGACTATTTCATTACTAATGTAGCAGTGCTTATGGCTTAAAAGAAGGTGATGGTGTTCCAAGGTGGTGGTTGTTATGTCTAGGTAGATAGATGGGGATTTGCACTGTTGTGTGGACAATGCCTATGAAAAAAAGCTGTCTGATGCTTAAGCAATTCAAACAGTTCCAGAGTTAAACTTCCTACAGAGGAACACTTTGAAGTATTTCCATCGTTACGAAATCCTTTCACCTTAGATTTTACAGAACATTAACTCTAGAAAAGTCCCAAATTTATTGGCTGTATAATGTTGCCTGAAACAAGAGATTATCTTTTTCTTCCCTACATGATATCTCAAACTCAGGCAGAAAATTCAGGTGGAAAACCAGGAGGGAAAAGGCTAATGTGATAACGAAAGTAAAAAAGACTACACTGGCCAGAGGCAAGTGACAGCTGAGTCCCACACTGATACAGGACTGTAGCTCAGACAATATCCTGCAGGACTGAGCCAGGCCTGGGCAATAGCCAGAAAAGCAGAAAGGGAGGATGATAACAAGCTCCCCTGGACACATCCCTTGGGTCTGCCCACAGCGATGGAGCAGGAGGTATTATTGGCACATTGATGACAATAAGTAAGATGTTGCATTCGACACAGAGGTTGGGATCCTTGCTGTTGAGTACCCAAGGTGCATGTACACTGTGTGTGGCACACAGACACATGGCACAGCGGTACCATGCAGAGATGCAAAAAAAGCAGTCAGTGGATGGGAGAAGCACCGTGCCTTACTGTGGCACTCCTTCAGAACTCAAACCCATACCTTTCAGCAGGTGGAGCCACAGCAGTAGGTTATAGCTGCCTGTCTGGTTGCAGAGCTATATCATTAAAGAAGTGATCTCTGTGGCACCCTCAATTTCTAGATAAAACCACAGTCTAAACAATCTGCAATGAGACATGTACTGTACATTTTATCCACAGGATTACTTATAGTTCTGGTAAACAATCACAAGACATAAAAAATGGAGCAATAGGAAGCATAATAATAAGTAGCAATTAATACATCATTAAAGGTTTTCTTCCCAAGACAGAAGGAAATGGGGAAAACAATGCATTTTGATGTCAACCTCAGCAAAATTTCTGGATCCTGCTCTTTGGGTACTTAATCGTCCTGACATCTAGGCCTTTCCATGGGAGTTTTGGCAGTGAAACTCCAAGGAAAACTTTTTGTTCAAGCAGGCCCCTCAGACTGCTTGCCTTTTTTGTTGTTTTCAAAACAGCGTGATTTTGTCATGATAACACAGCATAGTAAACATATTTCAAATTGTCTTTTGTGCTTCCTAGGCAATTGAGATTCAAGTATTTAATTTAGACTTTATTAAGCAGTTATTATATATTAAACAAATAGCAGCTACATGCTAAAACATATTTGCAGGGTATTATGGCAGTGCAATAGGACCATATCAATTTCACTGTTATAAATCTATTACATAACATTTAATCCTTGGTGAATGTTTAATAATCAGTATTCACATAACATACACTAACTGTCCTATTAAATCTAAATTAATTGTGGCTCAGGGAACATTAATTTAAAAGGTTGCCTATTTTCCCAGCAGATCTGATCTTTGTTTCATATTTTTCCATTAAAATTAGTGTTAAAGACTGAGTGAATTTGTTTCATTTAGAATCTAGTTACTAGGTGCTCTGAATACCTGTGAATCACATTCTGCCAGGCTTCTCTGCTAACAGCAATATTAAAGATTCTCTCCCATTTTCTTCTAGTGTAATTGGCATTATGTGGAGATAATAAAGATAATAAAATATCACATAGTTGTGTAGGAAGAGCAATCCCTATTGGTGGAAGGAACTGACATTCAGCAGTTCATTAAAATCAGTGAGTCAAAATTTGTTTGTGGGATTTGCATATTTCTAGTTTGCAAAATGACCAATTCTCAGGAACAGATGTCACATGGAAAATTTTTGAAACTTTTCTTGTTTAAATGAATCATGATTCCCATGGTGATGATCTAAAAGTGACTCTGTCTCTTGTCCTCTGCAGCAAATATGAGAACCTACAATAACATTGCATGTAGACTTTGATGAGGACTGCATAGCTGTGAGTAATAATGGGCATCTGTGTGTTTTGGTAGGAGAACTGAGATATTTCATTGGAGAAGGAGTCAAGAATCCTTGAAATTAATGTCAGAAGAAACTGTTGAATCATATAGTCTAACATGTAAAAAGCCATCACAAGTCCATATTGAACTTAGTAGATGGTAACTGATTCAAGCTCCCTAGAAAGATATTTTTGAGAACGTCCAGAGCTAGAGAATTCATTGCTTCTTTTAGTAATTTATTTCCAGTGACTGTTCACCTTTAGTTTTAAAAATCAGTTGTGCTATTTTTAAAAACTGGTATAAAGGCATTATTCAGCACTCTCTATCGAATGCACAGGAATTGTATCAATATACTGAAATCATATCACCTCTCAGTCTTTTTAAAGCCAAACCATGTCTGTCATACAAAGGTCTTCCCTTCTGTGGATCTCTTCTTTAATCCCTCCAATTCCTCAACAATCCTAAAAAACAATTGCCAAAACGATATATAGTATTCCACTACCTTATTTGTCTCAGCATTTCATCAATGCCATATAACTTCTTTGTTCCTATTTACCAGTATTTCCAATTACTGTGGGGTTTTTTTTCTGCAACTACACATTGAGAATCAGGAGCTCATTGAACTGTCTTGTTTTATAGATATACCTTCAGTTCTTTGTCCTGTCTAGATACCATACCCAGATATACCTGTTTTACACAGCATCAAGGCCTTTTCTTCTCACTTCACCTCAGCAGTGAGGAGGCTGGGGGTGCACGAGGAATCAGGAGAGGACACGGCCAGGACAGCTGACCCCAGCTGACCCAAGGGATATTCCATACCCTATGGCATCATGCTCAGCATATACAACTGGGGTAAGAAGGAGGAAGAGGGGCACATTTGCAGTGATAGCCAGTGTTTGAGGGAGCCCTTCCCTCCTGGAGATGTCTAAACATGACTGCCCATGGGAGGTGGTGAATTAATTCCTTGCTTTTTTTGGGTGGGCAGCTTTTCCATTAAACTGTCTTTATCACAGCCCATGAGTTTTCTCTTTTACTCCTTCATTTTTCTCCCCATCTTCTACCAGGGCAGTGAGCAAGCAGCTTGTGGGTCTTAGGTGGTGAGCAGGGTTAAACCATGACGCTCACATAAAGCCAGAGATTACTTAACTTTTGGCTCTTGCCATCTATTTCTTGCTACGGAGCCTTAGCACTGATGTTGTAGTCCTAGCTCTAGTTTGACTGAAACAGTGAAATTTAATCTCAGCTGATTTGTATCTGAAAATACTAAACAAACAACTGACAACATTTTATTTCACTGTCCCTCACACCCTGAGGAAATACACACAGAAAACAAGAAGTAGACGAATTAAGAGAGGATATGGTCTTGTGAGCCAAAGGTGGAAGGCACCTTGCTAGTCCTGTTTAAGCAGAATTTTCTCCTTTCTCATTAAGTCACTGGTTAATCAAACTAGATTTTATTAGTCATACTATTCCTTACTGCTCAATTTGATATCCATCTGCATTTCTTTGCCTCTGGAAACCAAGAGGAGGCTAAAATTATATTACAATTTAAAAGAAGAAAAAAAGTGAGGGTTGAGGAAAAATGAAGAAGAATTATAGACCTCTAAATTTAACTTCAATATCTGACAAATAACTAGAACAATTAGTAAAGCAAGAGCAATCAGTATGTAAATAGGTTGAAGAAAACGCAGTGATAAATCGGTAACACATTTGTAAAAAGCATAAATCAAGTGAAACCAAACTAATTGGTTTCCTCAATGAAATAATGAATGCACAAAGCAAAAGTGGTAGACAGCATTTCTTAGTATTAGTAAAACACTGATCCTGGTTGCACATGGCATTCTCAAAAAGAAGTTTAGTTGGATTAAACAGAACCAGCACAAAACAAATACACAGGTAAATAAATCAAACACTGAAAAACTTTTCCAGTTGAGCTGATAGCTGGGAGTAGATCAAAAACACTTTGCACGATCAAACATCTTACACAGCTCAATTTAGACATGAAAGGTTGGGTTTTTTTGTCAAAAAACCCTCATAAAACAGCATCTCATATAAGAAACACCTAAATAAAGAAACTGAGCAGACCAGCAAAAATGACAGCCATTTTGGTTCTATGCCAGCACCAGAATAGCTTACATCAGCATCAGTTTTCTGCTACACAGCTGAGTTGCTTTATTTAGATATATTAAATATTCCAAAGCATATCTAAAAAGAGCTTTGGTTGCTGCAGGATTATCTCAAATTTATTTATTGACGTTGGTTCTGTTGACTGGTATTTCTGTCTATTCATCTAAAATTGCAGGATTCATGAAATGTTTATGCCTTTTTGTTTTGGCTGAGTGAAAAAAGATGTCTACTGGCGCTACATGTCTTTGGGATCTTTTGCTTTGTTTTTTTAATAAAAGCTAATAAGATTCTTATGATTATTTGTTTTTCCACAGCAAATAGTCGTGCTGTTGGCAGGTGTGGCCACCTATGTTTTTTGACAACTAAGAGAATGTTTTGGCTTTTAAGAATACAAAAACTTGTTCTTGTCCCAAAATCTGGTGTGCCAAGAGGCAATAGGTTATAGAGATATGAGATCTGAAGATATCAATGAGAGGCTCTTTGTTAGAATTTGTACAGACAGCAATTGTAGCAGAAACATCAGCAGCATTATCATCAAGACTTCATTGCAATTAGAGGAAAGGAACATTTTTACAAGTTTTAAAGGATGATTATCAAGTTAGCTTTTCAGATTTTTATGAGACAACCTTTCCAAGTTAAGAAGGGTAGCACACACCTGAACAGCAGGTAAGCTAATCAAATCTGAAAATAAAACACAACGTATGTGTTTTAGTGTTAGAATAAAAATATAATGTTGAAAGGGGACAGCAATTGTAAAAAAAAAAGACTGAAATGCAGAGCACAGAGAATAGGCAGATGCAATGAACAAAGTGTTTTATACAAGAAAAGCAAATACTATTAATTGTTAAAGAGTTGATTTTTGTCTGCACATAGACTTCAGTAGTGTTTATTTTAAAGTATAATGAATATATAAATGTCACAAATAAAACACGAGTCAGTAAAACTTTTGCCACAATTATTTCTACACCCTTTATATAATCCAGATTGCATTAACGTTGAAATAAATGCAAAATTGCTTCTGACTTCCCCAGGAATGGATTTGCACTCATGAGCAGTGAGCCTTCTCATTTTAGTCAAATACCACATGACTTGAATAGTTAATTTTAAAAAGGGCAAGGATACAATATCATTAGATAGATTGGGGTTAAAAAGTTATGAGCTTATATTTTTAAGTAGTAGAAAATTACTTCACTGGGTTTTTTTCAGGGCAAGTATCTCATGTAAAGATGCATAAACTTTGTTCTTCTTCATAATGAATGCTACCTCAAATGTGTGTACTAGTACAATCACAATATTGTCTTAGGATAAATTTAAGAGTTTAAAATACGTAATTATAATGGATGGACTTAGGGTTTTTTCCCCTTATAACTCAATTTCTGTGTAGACATGTTCACTTCTCAGAAAAGAATGACAGCAACTTTTAACAGCATACAAATACATATTAGATTGCAAGTATTGCTTGCTGATAGCAAAATAAAGGGTATATGCAATATACAGAGGGAAAATTTTGCTTGTAATGGGTGGAATGGGCAGTAAACAAGAATGACTGTGGAGTTGCTGCTGTCAGAGGCCCACGTGGCTGGAGTTGATGCAGTGTGGAAACAGAAGACATCATGAGATCTTTTAAGTTACTCTCAGCAGGCAGTAAGGGCATTTTAAGAAGCCTACACACCACTGCCTCTTCTTTCAGAGGAAGTAATGTGCCAGGCATGTTTTCAAAAGTTGCTGGGAATAGTACACCCTATCTAAAGTCCCAGTTTTTACATTCCAGGTAATTGTCAGCCTTTTTTTAGACATTGATATTCTGGAGGAGCACAGTGAAGAGTACAGAGATTTACATAGCCTCCAAAGTTTACAGTTTTTCGTTGTGATTTATAATGCATATAGATACTTAACATCTAGTCTAAAACAAAAACATTTGTCGTAGCATACCTAAACAAATTTATTCGTAAGTAACAATATTTCACTTAAAAAAACCTAACAGCCTCTGATGTAAGGAGGTCTGATCAAAGATTATAGCTCAAAATACATTTTTAGGAATGTTTTCTGGAAGATATGGAAGGGTAATTTGTTTTTCTTTTTCAATTGAGAAGCTGTAATATAAACATCTATGTAGAAACAAATACAGATAAGTAGTTCTCAAAGTTTTTAAGTATTTTTTAGATCTACCCCACAGAAATCCATTTGGTCACATGAATGTAAGTAAGAATGCAAAACAAGACAACAAATGTTAAGATAATTATACATATGCCCTTTCTGAATGCCTTCAGCAAAAAAAGAAAAAAAGCAACTGTATAAGGCAATGGGGGCTATGTGATTCTCTGAAGATGAGGAAATTTGAATTACAGCTGTATAGGAGTTTTAAAGCTCAGATCCTTATTGCTCATAGTTACTGTTCTCCAAGTGCTAGCCTGCAATGAAAAACAGAAAAGTTAAAACTTTGAAGATTCTTAACTGAATTATTAGCATAATTCGTTTTCAAAGACATACCTCCTACCAACAATTTTTTTTCCAATCTCTACCAACAATTTTTTTCCCATCAAAAAGGTACAGCTTCTTCTGAGGTGTAGCAAAGAGTACCACGCAGTGATCTACAAACAATTATCTAAACTAAGCATCAAAGACAATATCTGAGTAAGACTAGATGGCAGGAGCAGGAAGATCTTAAAAAGGCAGAATTGTGTGGATGTCATTTAACCAAGGGAAATAGTACAATATGTATTATCTCAGTTTCATTGAGTCTAGTCAGTCTAATTGTCATTTGCATCTGGAAGACAGCATTTCTAACATGGCCGCATGGGGACATGTGGCTTCTTGTGGGACATATATCCAAGACATGCACTGAAAAAAATGCTGTAACTCCAGCCCTTGCACATACTGCTTGTAGGAGAGGCAGTCTATAACACAGCTGCGTACAGCAATGTGGCCATGGCAGCACCAAGACCAGCACAAGCTTGCCACCCAAATATTTATGCGACTCTTTAGTCAATTGCACAATTGCTGTCACAATAACAGTGCTAACAGCACAACTGGTTAGCTGAAACTCAGCCTCCATAAGGATATAGAGCTTATCACAACCTTCATTACAGAATAAATTTTCTCCTGGAAGGAAAAGCATCACTCCTGACAGGTTGAGATTCCGTGTTTCCCCTAAGTGCCTTTTGTTCAGTTACTCACTTTGCCTAATTTCAGATAGAATGAACTGACTTAATTACATGCAATTGCCAGCGTTGGTACACAGTGCCTGAGCCTTCTCCAGCCCTTAGCATAGGGTGAGAGAAAGTTCATTTGCTCAGTGGAAATTCATGTGCTTTTTTCTGAAAATGCTGATCATTGCCCCACACAGAATACTCACATAGTTGGATGCACTGAATCTAATCCAGTGTGTAATGCCTTATGATCCTAGCTGATAAACAGGTTTCACTGAAAAAGTGCTATGAAAATCCTAAGAGAAAGGGAAAAGTGGGATGAGTTTCTCAGGCCGTGACAACAAGTGTAGGGAAGCAAAGCTGCATGAATTTCAATAATTAATTAATTCATGACACAGAAAAAAGGTAGTATTGAAAGTACCTACATAGACTTCAATTTCTGATAAATTAAATTATTCTATACTAGTATGCTAGGATCTTGCCATATGTTTTAATATAACATTACCTTGCTTGTGTGAATAATTGCAGTGTGCTAACATAGGTACACTCATCCAAATTTCACATAATTGTAAATCAATAGTTTTGATTAAATTAAAACCTAATTTTGTTAGGTTTTAAAATCTAGTTTTTCCACTAGATAAAGCTCTTTATCATCCCCTATGGAATTATGACCATGGCTCTTCATTTTTGTAACATAAAGAGTAGCGCCTCCCACAAGATTTTGACCACCTTGTGGAGTTCGCCAAATGCCCAGCCCTTACCTTCTCAATACCTTACCCCATCACTTTAAGATGCAGTCAGATTTTATCTGACTTTTACAGGACAGGAAGCATAGAGTTTGTATTCATATAGTTTGTTTTAAGTTAAGAACATAACCACATTTAATCCACTTCATGTTGAATGATCTAATCCTTTGTGATTTTGGAGCTGGGTAGAAGTGCTGTAAGTATTAGCATGTTTATACTTCTGGTTTAAAATGCCTAGGGTGCTTGAGGTGACACTGTGCCTCTGCCTTAGGTAGAATTTGTCAATGAAAGACCCTCATTCTCAGCATTTATGCCCTAGATAGTTTGGCAAGTCATTGTATTCCTGTCTTCAGAGTATGCTCCAGTTTTCCTAGGCTCTTTTCTGAATAGAGTATGCACTATCAGGAGAACAATTATTTCTTCATAAACAATGCCCATGGTGATGACTGTATTGTTTATAAAATTCACGTGTTTTAAAGTCAAGCAGTATATTATATAAATGTGAAAGTAAAATGCTTATTTTAGGGTCTTAAAGATGCACAGCTGAAGATCTTCTTCCTCTCCTAAATGCAAATGCTATTAAAATCACTTTTTCAGCAATTAAAGAGCATTAGGTAGACTTTCAGTTAAGATAAATTTACCTCAAAAATGTATTCATTAGTCTCTTCAAAAGTAAAACCCCAAAGCAAAATACACATAGTTGCCAGCAGCTTTAGTCAAAGCTAAAATTAGCCATTCTGATTAAGTGGATTTTGCATAACCTTAACTATTAATCCCTCATATTGGTCTTCTTTTCTTTGAAAAATCTTTAAGTACCAATAACCTAAAGGTTTATAGAGTCACTTTTTAATACTACTTAGTTAAGATTTAATCCTTTGTATAATAGTTAACATTGGCACCATCTTTTAATAGCACAAGATTTCTAACATGCACTTGCTGAACAAAACAGACATTTTCAATTCCAGGGAAATAATGGCAATATACATAGAGCAGAAGAACTTCAATTTAAAGAATTAAAAAATGTACTTACAAGAGATAAAATGGAACTAACAGTAAATTAATCTCTCAGTTTTTATCCTTTCCTTAAATAGTATTCTTTTCATGCTTACTTCTTTACCCTTCCATTTTCTTTGACTCAGCTCCTTATTTTCTAACAGCTAGATTGCCTCCCATCTTACCTGGCTAAGCAAGACATAAATTACATTTTGCAGGAGACCAATAAAGAATTTGACTCCAAGTCTCTTTTTGAAAGCAACCCTTCTGAAAAGGCAAGATAGTACTGAGTCTCGGATCATTCTGTTGCTGTCAGAGGGAAATTAAATTACCACCTTTTAAAGTTGAAATTGTTCCTACTTCCAGAGTAGGTCAAGGTTGAGTGAAATAAGTTGTTCTTCATATCGTGGTGTGCCTTTGCAAACTTTGACTCTTGTTTAGGGCTGGTCCTGCAAACAGAGGGTGCTTTCTCTGAAGATTTACCTAACACCTTTTGCTTCAGATCTGCTCCAGGCTAAAAGTGCAAATATTACTAGCTACCCAAGCTGAGCCGACACCTGGAAGCTCATTAGTTTACCGTAACTCCTTTGTGTGCCCCAGCCCTGCCTCAGCATTTCATAGCATTTGCTCATCTGCCTGGTTTTTTGCAAAAAGTAATCAACCTTCACATTTTGTAATAATTTGCATTTTCTGATATTTATTTTTTTAGCACCAGTAATTTGAAGAGTTTGGCAGCACCAATGATCCTGCTTCCTTCACTTTAGAAATAATTAACAGAAATACAAAAAGAAAAAGGAGCTATTATAGGTAGCTAGTAATTACAGCTCACACTTCTGTTTTGCCAGTACACAATTTAAAAAATCAATTATAAGGCAAATTATTAATTAATTGAGTAGTAAACATTTTTGCTCTTTTATATAAGCTACGGGTTTTTTTCATCTGTGTTTGAGCATTAATTCATTAATTGTTTTAAACATCACTTCATCAGCAGTAAAGTCAAAGCAGCTGACAGTTGTGTTTTGTTTCTATATTTGATCAATACAACCAGGTGAAAACTTTCAGATCATTGATCATGTCATGTTCTGCTGAGTAATTGGCCAGTAAAACTAGACGTTTGGAAACTGATGACTTAGTGGTTCAAGGGTCAGTCCAGCAAGAAACTGAAGCTGGCTAAAACAGACTTTCTTTTCTTCTTTGTCTGCCTCTTCAGCAGGTGGTCTTCTGGATGATCCATGATCTCATCTCTAATCTTCGTGATATTTTTCCTCTTTCTTATGACAGATTTTTAAGACAGATTGTTGTTCCATTGATCACCTTAGTCTGCGATCTGTACTGCATTGTACAAGTACAGAATGGTATTCCAGATGGAGAGCATAGTGACATTTATAGGTTTTTTTAATGTTTCCTTTCTGTCCTTTTCAGCTATTTATGACTTTGTCCAACTTTCACCTTCACAGCTGAAATTTCTTAGATATGATCATGGACCAAAGGTCAATTTTATCCTAGTTCACATATTAAGTTTGAGAGGAAAAAAAATCATCCAGTTTTGTGATCTTAAGTCATGTAACAGTTTGCTTTTCCTTACATGAGGAGTTGTGGATTTTTTTTACAAAGCTTTAAGCAAGACACATATCTGAGGACTTTGAAATTTATCTCAGACAACATATGGAATAGACATGTTCTTTTCAGTGCTTTTTTACCAATCTGTCCCTATTTGGTAGATCTATACAGATTATCCAAGCTGTCTTTCTTTTTAAATGGTATGGACCTTGCATGGAAAGAAGCAAAGTGCTAAGAAACAAATGAAATTATGAAATTGCCAATTTTTGGAAACTTGAATTATTTCCACCCCTCTTGATGAGGTTCCTGCCTCAGAATAAGTGCGTGCAAGCATTTGTCTCACTTAATCATACAGTGACATTGCAGGGGAGACATTGCACAATGGTCAAGGAATCATAAAGAGACACAATTCCTTCAAAAGTGAGCAGAATAAGTGAACTTAAGGGAACGCCAAATGCACTTGCAATGTCAAATGCTGTGAGTGGGATAATGGCATTACTCCATAGAATTCTGTGAATTACGGTCAAATAACCAAACAATTTTTTTTTGCTTTTTCCAGCCTTAAACAAAAGTCTCCTTAATTTATCTTAGTGATGAGTAACTATGCAAACATATTATTCAAGCTTTAATGGTTGTTAAGAGGATAAATTTTAAAGTGCTATAGGTGGGCAGTGACAGAGGTAAACCACAATGGAAAAGCGTAGCAGTTTTTTGATTCTGTCCAACAGAAAAGCTATTCTTTTCAGATAGGTTTGTCACTTCTGTTAAAACTCTAGTCCCACAGTCAAATACTTATCCATCCTCTTAGTAGATTGCGATCACAACTCTCTTCAAAAGCAGCTATAATTATGTCTTTTATAAAATCTACTCCTTCCCTTACAGATTCACAGGAAAAATTTGAATGATAAAAAGGTAATCTCTAATGTCATTACAGTGTTCGTATTTGAGTTGCTTGTGTACTGAACACATGACTTTAATAAATCTTTCTCCATAGAAGCTGAGATTCTATAGTATTGACTTTAATGGGCAATCATTCAACTTTTAAACTTTTAAGATATAAAGTAAATTTAGTACAGGAAACTTGCTATTGCAAAATTATGGATGAAAAGATATTTCAGCACCCACTCAGCAGTACATGCAGGTTATTGCAGAGAAGGGCAAAGCTGAGATACGTGATTCTGGGTTTCAGGTCCTCTTTCTGACATTTTAACATTTCAGTTACAAAGCTCTGCTAATGTCAGTTTTTAAAGGAATATACAAAGTTTCAAATTCTGTTGAGCATTTCAACAGACATGCTTGCCAGAACAAAGCAGAACTGTGTATTTACTTTCAGCATATACCTCAATATAAAGACAATTAAAGCTAACAAAAACTTGTAGCTTTCCATTTTTATAGTAATATATTGTAAAGTAAATATTCATTGGCATGTTTCCTTAGCTTTTCAGAAATGTGCTCAGTGCCAGGTAATTCTGCAGTAGATGTGAGAAGGTGCAGATAGATATTGTCCTCTGAAAAGGACATGGGCCTGATGAAAGATCTAAATGTTTTCCTAATCCTGATATTGATCTTTTGTGTGGCTTTTGAGAAATCATTTCTCTTTTCATTAGGGGCTCTTTTCTCCTGTGTAGTGTCTTTTCAGGGACAGAGAAAGATCTGTGCATAACAGCCCTATAATCATTTTGCACTGAATGCATCCAGTATTGTGGCAGGAAACAATTGGTAATTTTTTTTTTAAAGATTCTTTGTCTTTTGGCAGTATTATTCGCTACGTATTGTGTTCTCGTTCCATTGTTTCATCTGTGAACACCTCTCATTTGAAAACTCAACACATTTAAGGGAAAAAAACTGAAAAAAGTTTCAAATTAATATCACTTTATTTTTAAATAGAGAACAAACCGGTGCCTATAGAAATTAATGGTTATAAAGTATTCCATGGAAATTAAAAAGTATAGTGATAAACAGATGTTATGGCATTCACAAGATCTTCTCTTAAGAAAGTCTTCCCAGCTTGCTCTGTCATGCTGATATTCTCACTGAACTATTGTAGGAGAACAAAGATTTTGTTCATTATCAACCTTCTCTTTGAGTAGCAAAGGTGTGTTTAAGGCATCCAACTGGATAACATTTGCAAGCTTTATGACCAATAGCACATGACGAAGCATGATGAAAGGTAAGTATCTTGGATCCATTCTAGGCATCAGTCCAGGGCTGTGTTCTGTAAGTGCAGGAAAAATACCGAACCTGCAGCCTTTAGTAAACCCTAAGAAATCTTATATATAGCATATGTTTATGAGAACTTGGCTAATCTTGACCAGGAGAAGGAGAGTGAAGTAAAAAATCCGAATCCCTTTTGCAATATGTGTTAATATCCTATGACATGGCAGAAGTTTAGTCATGTTGAAAGAAGACTGTAAAAGTAGCATTAAAAATATGTTACAGTCATATGAAAAAAAAAATTTTGATGGATAAAATATTTTGATAACATTCATGTGGTTTTGTCTCCTCTTTTTATTTTATTCCAGTTCATTAAATATTTTGTTTTGGTGAAAGCTAAGACCTGATCCAATTGTCAATGCTTAATGAAAAGCTTGTGTTGATTTTGTTTGTAGAGCCTGTGTCTGTATAGAGCCTAAAATGGAAGCCTTTTGGTATTCTACTTGTGGAAGTGTGATAGAACTTGTATTTTTTCCACTGTACTCGGAGGAATTCCGGACTAAGATGTTTAAAAGGAGGAAAACAGTGAGCATGGAAAGATGAGGTCTAAAAAGAAAATACTATGAATTTTTAATTTTTTTCCTTACTTTTGATAACTGAGATTTAGAACCAAGATATTTTGTCAGAATGCAGCATTATGGTACACTTTTTATCAAAAAAGATACCCAGTACACAAAAAAAAGAAAAAAAATGTTCAGCACAGGATAACCAATAGGTGCTACTTAAGACACTCATCTGGTTATTGAGAAATGCATATTTAACCTGACTCAGGCTAAACACGAACCAGACCCTTGCAAATATTTCATTTAAGATGTCTAATAACCATTGCATCTGTCCTTCATTGTTTCAGGCCACAAGTCTGGCTGCCTTTTTCTTTCCAGTCTCACATTTGTATGGGTGGTATGGATCAGAGGCACCTGAAGCATGAGATTTTTACAGAAAACAAGCAAGATAGCTTTAGCACCTCTAGACACTGACTGAGAAGTGAATCAAAATTGGAACCCAAATGACGCATGCATGTCAGCTTACCTCTCTTGCCCTATCTATTAAGCTTCCGTAAATTTGGAGCCGGTATAAGCCTTGGAGAAGAAACACACGTTACATAAGCTCAGTGGAGAACTTGTTAATGTTTGGTAGTGTAATCTGCCAAAGATTCTGTCTGCTTTGAGAACGACTCAGCCCCAATCATCTTCTCTGCATTAACTGGATTGGACTGCTTCTACAGAGATGGAACTGGCCCCATCCTAGAATTTGGAGGTCCAACAGAAGTTCCCCTGCCATTCTCCTGCTAATGCCAAAGGCTGTGTTTTAAAAAAACACAAAAAACAAACCAAAATAAAACTGAGGCTAAGGTCATAAATACAGGCCAGAAACAGAGTATAAAATAATTGGTAATCAGTAGAGCACAGTCTGCTGGAGTGCTTGGAACTCTATATAAAGTTACTCTTTGGCAAGGAAACAAATAACTGCAACCAATGGCAAGGTCCACATAAAAGGTAACAGCTTTCTATTGCTACAACTTCTTGCCTTGGCTCAGACTGAGAGGAGAGTGATATGGGTAGTAGCACCACCGTTGGACAGATTTTAAATACATTGAATAAGCTGCTATATGTATTCTGCTAAATAGCGGGAATTCACAAAATCTGCTTTTCAAAGGCTAGAAAATAGAAAGTTGCCTTTGTTCCCCTACCACAATCTATGCCACAGACCATGATGTAGTCTTTTAATTACATAAACACAATTTTTTCTACAGACCTCCATGGGAATGTGAGGAACCAAAAATATTTCTAAGAGCTCGGTGTGTATGTGTGCCCAATATCCACATCCTCAGAGCTCTCACTATTGCCTCCTATGGGATACTGATCACTCAGCAGCCAAAAGCTTTCATACAACCATTACTAGATCTATTCACCAGTTTAGTCTGAAGGGCAATTAAGAGAGAATCAAAGGAGCTCAATCAAAAAATAGACTTGCTTACCCATAAACTGCACTTTTTTTTGTTGTGTGATTATAAAATTCTGAAGTATTTAATCAGAAGGAGAAGAATGTGTATGATTTAATCTACACTATGCTGTTGTTCAGTTTACTCTGTGCCAAGCTAAAATATGAGGGAAGATATAAGGAGCTTAAATTGAATGAGACACAGTATTTATCCATGTGACTTCTTTATTAAGGAGACAAGCTCTGTGATGGTACAAAGGTCAGTGCTGCCCCATTATGCCTACTCTATCCTTTAATCTTTTTTTAAATTTATGTGCTGAAATCAAGAAATAGAAAGCTATGTTAAACAGTTGTGTTGATTTTTTTTTTTTTTCCTTTTATTCTATTAGTTTAGCTTCAGGGTCAGGTACATGTTTTGTGATATTTCCAGAATAACATAGTCCTGAGACATCACTGCACATCTGTAATACTGTTTGGAAGACTATTTATATATGTGTGTGTACATATATGTGCATATGTATGTATAAAACTCAAGTTTTATGAAAAATACCCTGTATTTACTGAATTTAAAATAGGTATTTGAATTACTTTGTCAAATTAAAGTACTGCTGTACATCTCCTTTTCCAGGTGCAAGCAATAGTACTCACTACTATTTTGCAGGATAAAAATGAGGAGTACAATGGATAGTATTTCTTGCAAAAGGAAAAAATATTTACAGGATAATGGTGTGGCACAAATCTTTTGAAAAGTAATACCAACTACTGTCTCTCATAGTGTGCTGCCATTTAATAGTCGATGGTTCTATATTGCTGATACAGGGAAGTGAATTTTATGTAAATGCACTAATATAATGGGATTTCTTAATCCTGACTGGTGGAAGAAGCTTTTCAAGCATATTTGCTAAAGTCATAGTCAATGTCATTAGTCATAGTCAGTGACATGAGAAACAGTATTTCTGGAAGAAAAAGAAAATGAAAGATACAGTTTCAGTGCTATATAAACTAGTTGCACTATTTCAAGCTAATTCTGCAAACAAATAGTGGAACTCTGCAGGACTTTATACATATTATAAATGTTGAAATAATTTTGTTTTGTCAATCTATCCCCAGTATAAAATTGTGCTGGGCAGAATCCTTTCCTGGTTTATTTCATGATTGTATTAAAATAAATAAAAATTATTTTAAAAAATGCCAAACAAACAAAAAAACCCCTACCAAAACCTAAACCCTGAAAGAAAAAAAAAAGGCAGTAAAAAAATTGTTAAGAATCTTTTTAGGTTGTTAGTGTTGTGGTGAGAAAACCTGCATATGAGTGTAAAAATAAAAATGTTTGTGTGATAATTCAGTTTTGAAACGAGGTTTATGTGATGTTGTTGATTTTCACTTTTTTTTGGTCTTTTGGGTGTTGCTTGAAGTATTTCCCCTATTACCAGCATCTGTAATGTCTCCTTCAAGTATATTCTCTGGTTCCTAATATGGTACTTGCACCAGGTTTTCAGGCTTTCCGTCATGTTGCAGCACCAATATTTATTCAGCCATGTGTTCCCACAAATGTCAGTTTTCCTTCAAATTTGGTTGAAATCTCTGGTTAGTGATTTCCACGGATATTGTGCCTGTGAGCACTCAAACATCTCAGGCACATTTAACCCTCCCATCATGTGATGTGACGTCAGCGCACACCTCTGCCTCCTGGAATGCACTGTAACAGGCACTGCTGCTGTCTTCTTGTTGGCATGTGGGGTCAGAAGAAAGAAAAAATATTCCTGTGCTAGGAGATACGTAAGTTGTGAATGTTAGAATGGGAGAATGATAGAGATGTCATACATAATCTTTCAGCAATAAAAACCAAGTAATACAACAAATTTTTAAGGGTAAACCTGTTAAGAAGGGATACGTTTCAAAAGCAGCAAAACAAACAGATCCTGGGCCTACATTTTCAAATGAGCCCAATTTGACTTCTAGTTATGGGCACTGAAATGATGTTCCAGAGGATAAGGTGCTGGGATTTTGAAGTGTACCTAGTGTAGAAAATGAGGCATACTGATTCTAAAGCAGAACTAGGTATGTGCAGTGAAGATTCTATGTACATGATTTTGAAGATTTAACTGTGTAGCAAAATAGCCTACAGATTCATAGCATAAATAGGGAAATTGTGCTACTTTCAAACACGTGTGAGACTTTGCCTTCTATTTTAAAAATGTTAACAAGTTTAGCTAAAATCATTCAGATGTGTCTTTCTAACCAGTTGCAGCCAAGCTGATAAGTTGCGGCAGATATTTTCCGGGAAAAATCATATTAAGCAGGGTTGCCTGTAGGTAGCTCTGCAAAAATCTTGAAACTCTCAGTTTCTGGAAAATGTAGGCAGCTCTCCCTGAAACACCAGTGAAAGGGTGCTATCTCAGCAAACAGAGTGCATTCAACAAGGGACCAGAGGGCCTGCCTATACTTCTGGTATTTTTTGCGTTGTTTTTTATATCTCTTCCTTTTTTTATCCTGATATTTTTTCATGATGGCTCATTGTTTTTAAGCTTGTTCACCTAAAAGATGAGTGATCCAGTGGTGTGGAACAGCAGGACATGCCAAGATATAAATGAATAGAGCACAGTTTTACATGAAAGGGCTTTTGCCAGGTTTCCTACTGAAGTGTGCAAATTCAAAGCTGTGGATCAACGCCCTGCTCTGTGCATGCAGTGTTGTGTCACAATGTAGTGACAGTGACAAACTCCTGAGCAGACAAGCCCACTTAAAAATACTCTATGAAGGCACTCAGCAATAAAGGACAATTGCCTTCAACATTCAAGAACAATCAAGGACTTCTGAAGACTGATGACCAATATGGAATATCACTTTACAAACATACTATACATCCTAATGCTGTTGCCATGCTGAATTGCCAAGATTTTTCTGACACAGGGAGTGATGTAACACTAGTTTGGCCCTCCACTATAGTTCGTGGAGAGCTATTCCCAGCAAGATTAATTTGTGTGAGCTCCCCAAATGCAACTAACTTGCTCACAATTAGCTTTAGGTCTCCAAGATATTGTGCACATATATCTGGTATTGGAAAGCTCATAGCAGCTGGCATTGCATTGGCAGTTTCCTCAGGAATATAAAAAAATTCAAGCTGCATCAGGCAATTACCAGAAGCAGTGGGAGAATATTTTATTTCTTCAGTCTTGGGCTTTTTAATGCTTTTTTAGCCAGTGGCTCACTGTTATGTCATTCACTTTAGGAATTACCGCATGAATGGCTTACTTTTAAGTTTTCTTCCAGGAAAAAATTCCATAGCTGTAAAATCTCTGGTTATCTGACTGATAGTCTGTTTTTCCAGTGCCCATGCTATACACAGATGCGAACTGATTGTTGTAGAGCTGCTTTAAGATGAGTCATTACTTGTTTACTTATTCTTTTAATAGTTTTGCCCAAATTTCACAGTTTATATCTACTGCTCAGTTACAGATTCCTGCCTATTTTTCCTGATGTTCTTAATTTTAAATCTCTTCCAGCATTTCAGCTCTCCAGATTTTTACCTGTTACCATCTGTTGATTTTTTACAAAAATATTATTCATCTGTTTTCTAAATGGAATCTCATTACAATGTTCTGCCTGTGTTTCTAATCTTCCCAAGAACCCTTAAATTATTTCTCCATTTTCAGCAGTGTGCTCAGCTCCTCCTAGTTTAATAGATCTGCAGATTTCATTAATGTACCATTTACTCCCTCTTCTAGCTCATTATTGAAGCTATTAAATGAGATCAGAAGTAATACTAATCTTTGTGTACTGCACTAAATGCCTCCCTTCAAAGTTATTGTTTATCATTACCCTTCATTGTTTGTCATCACCCTTCATTTCAGTCAACATGATAGTTCATTTCCAATTTGATTTAAGTTTGGGAACAGAATTTTGACACATTGGTGATGGAAGAAGAAAGGCTAATCAACAATCGAGGAGCAGCTTCTAATTAAGGCTGAATATAGAGAATCAAAGTTATGAGTCCTTTACTGCAGCCATAGTATAAAGTAGAAACTGTCTCCATAACTTAACTGAGAACACCTTAAGCCCAGTGCTAAAATATCCTAAAGAAAACCGGATATGGCTAAAAGTCAGACATATGACAGTATATCTTCTGCTCTCTATTCATTAATTTTGTATTACTTTAAAAAAAGTCGAGTTTTTCTGACAGATTTCAAAGTGTTTTAGTAAATTTTTTTCTCAATAGCTGCTCTATTATATTGCCAGAGAGAGAAGCTAAATTTATGAGTAGCAATTACAAAGAGAACTCACAGAAGATACGAACTTCTATCTTTGGCTGTTTCAGAGACGTACAGTCTCACTTCCAAAGAAGGTATATCTTTCTACTGATCCCTGTATGGTGTAAAATTTCAGGAACAAGATTTTAATTTTCACCACCCCTTCAAAATTTGATTTCTAAACTCCATAGTAAATTCTATTAAAGATATTTATAATAGGAAACATCAATCCAGTCAGGAGAATCTCCTTTTGACAAGGTACAATTCCTCTGTTAATAATTAACCCCACATGACTTAAAAGTCCAACACCAAAACATAGTCATCTTTCACCTTAATAAAATGTCTAAAATTTTGTAAATTTAGTTGCTAACCCTTATTAACAGGACCAATTACTCCTGCTTCTTATTAACTTGACAAAAATATATTTGTCAAAATACTTTTGGATATCCAGAAACTGCTTGTTTTTTCTTATGAATACTTGGCTTGAGCTCATTCGGTTCCATATGTGCCAGTGCAAATGTAAAGACCTTAAACATAGTCTGGGAAAACATGACCTCTAGACAGAGCTTAATAGTTCTCTTAAAGTTTTATAAGTACATGTGTTGAACAAAGCAATGGGACAGTGAAATACGAAATTCAGGCTGGGGCCAGGCTATTTGTTAGGTGTAGGGAAAATTATCAGAAGGTGGGTGCATCCTAGAAGCCATGCAGCGGGTCTCACGAAGATGTAATTTCAAGTCCCACCACTGCAGTAAGGAGTGGGTTATGAATCCAGAAATACAACCAGAAGTGGGATCACAAATGTAAAAACTGGGTTACCAGAAAAGTTGGAGCTTAGTTGCTATAAGCACAGCTTCTCTGTGTTTTGAAGCCCTGCATCTTTCAGTATCTGCCTACTTATCTGACACAACATGGTATCTCATTACTGTGAATCTGTCTTAACCTCTGAGGCAAATTTGTTCACTCTCCCCCAGACTGCTTATGGAATATTTTCATCCTACTCAATCTTTCCCAAAACCCATCTCTGTTGATTCTTGATAGGGAATCAGCAGTGACACTTTTTAGCCTTGTGTGCTTGAGAATTTTTGTAAAACTTTTTTATTGTTACTATCTCCTGTCTGCCCCTCTACCCCAAAAATTGAGTTACACATTTATTACATTTCCTGTGAAATTGAATTGTATTATTCTCAGGGAAAATATTTAATGTTAATTACATTTTCAAAGGTGCCTACCAGTAACATTTAATGACATAAAAAATAAGCATTATTACTCAGGTTCATTAATATTATTAATCATGATTTGAGCTGGCCCTGATGAGTTTGACTGTTAACTGTCCTTATCTTGCAGATGAAAGCCTGAGGAAAGCTGTTTCAACAAGAGAAAAGTGACTAGTTCCTTTTATTGATTTTTGGTCATCTGTGTAATACACATGAAAGATATGTATGTTTGCCTAGACCATGTGTCACCATGTGTTTTGGGAACAAATTAGTATGTTGTGCCTCATTTCCCCTTTGTTCCTTTGTATTCAAGGGGCTTTACCTTTCCTCTGACAGACACTTGGGGAAGTACATGCCTGCTGTGAAAGCCTCATTTATTTTGCATTGCATCTGCACTGTCTGTTTCCACAATATTCGTTTTGGAATTAAATCAGCTTCCCTGCATCTCTAAAAAGGATTTTTTTTTTTTTTCTAAGAAGTTGATTCTTTTATTGTGTGCATTCTTGGCAAAAGTGCATTGACTATATTAGTGGCTTTCCTATGTATTTTAAGGTTTCTTATTTTCATTATCAAAGAAAATGTCAGTTACATGTATAATGCTTTGCGGAAGTAGGTCCTCACTCAGAAAGATTTCAAAACCAAGGGAGTATAGTGTAAGTGGAGTAAAGAAGAAGAATAGTGCTCACATAGTACAGCAATCCAATATGTGCAGATACTGACCTCAGCAAAAGCAGTGTGGGTGTAGTGTTATAGTAAATGGGAATGGGAAGTGGAAAAAAAAAAAAAAAAACAAACAAACAAAAAAAAAAATGTAAGATAAAAGTAATTGCAGTAGTGCCATCTAGTGTGCCCGGTGTTGCAGTTTTCTGGAAAGGGACAGTAAACTATTTTCAACTCATCCCACTTGTTACCTGACTCTCCTCCTGCTGCTGTTCCCTTTTCAGTCTGCTGACAGGAGAGCAGTAACAGCATTGACAGAAGGTAGAGGAAGAGACCTGAGGGCTGTTTTGCAGATGCTGATTCTGGCACACATGCCATAAGGTTGTCATTGCTGCTCTAAAAAAATGAGCATCCACGGGGTTTTAAAGAAGGAGAAAGGTAGCTGTTCTGTCTGTACTCCCATACAAATCTTCCTTGTCTACTCAGGTTTCCACTGCAAAACATGTAATGGCTAAAATATCCTTTTTCAGCTACTGCAGGCAAGTCTTCCTGGTGTTGGAAGAGAAAAAGAAATTAATCTTGATACCATAAAAGAAGAGGGGCTGCTGGAAGCTTACTTACTGGAAGAGGTAGAATTTATTTTTTGCCTGGTGGCTAAAGGAATTGTGTTGAATAGAGGGTCCACAAAGTTCTCTGTATGGGAGACGGGAGGTGAGAGGCAAGTGAAGGGGAAAAGGGGTCTGTTCTGTGTATTAATTCTTGGTTCTTGGAGGAGAGGAAAAAGGAGGAGCCTTTTTACCGTGACCACCCTAAGCTTTTCCACTACTGCCTTTTCCACTTTCACTGGTAGCTGACTGAACCTCTTCGCTTTAATCCTGAGATATGCAAAGTGCATGGCTTACCCTTCAGTGTGTGCAGCTGCACAGGGTTTATTTTTGTCTTCCATATAGAATCTCCTTGTAACGAGTGGAAGAGTGATCAAGCCAGGAAGTGTTGTCTGCAAATGAAACTGACATCTCCACAGCTCACATAATGCTGTGTATTCACCTGTCCTCTGCAGCCAGTGCTGGAGGATATTGCTTTTCCAGTTGGATTTGCTTGGGGTGCAGCTACAGCAGCATATCAAATTAAAGGTGTCAATTTTTAGCTATCAAAGCATTAAGGAAGTTTTAAGTGAACGAAAAGTCTGGATGCAGGAGTGTTTGATCTTCGTCTTGTGTAGATGCTACATCTGATGCAAATCCATGTATCACTTCTGTTTAAACACTTGAGCAGTAAGAAGAGGGTAAAAGATGTTTCAAATCTCAGAAACAGGGCTAGGTAATGGAAATGGAGCTAGTTATTGGGGAGAGTGGGGTGGGAAGGAAGTAAGTATAAGTATATATATATGTAAGATAAAAGTATTTTTTTCATCTACTTGTGTATATCTTTTCTGTAGAGCTAATTCAAGTAAATTGCTAGTAGCTATTTTGAAACTGGATGGGACAATTACCTCATCAGACGTTGATACCCACAAGAAGTCTTCAGTTAGGAACTCATCTCCAAAGATTGTGCAAAACAATGAACTAAGAGGTTAACAGTTGAACTTGTAGAGGCTGTTCCCCAGGGACATGTGTTGTGTTCCCCGCTGAATAGAGGGACTGATGAAGGGATTTGCCCAGCACAGTATGAAAATTTGTTGCAGATTAGGGGATGTCAACACGAAAACATAGGGACATCTACAGCCATAACCCCTCCAAACTTTATCCTTTCATAAATATGTCTTTATAAACCTTCAAAATACATGCAGACCTGATTTTCTCATATTATACCCTGCAGCATACAGGCACTTAACTCCCATTGATTTCCGTACCTAAATGGGAGTTGTAGATCCTGAATTGTCTTTGAGGATGTAGCCTTTAGTTCTTGGTTATTGCTGGAATTGAAAGCACTTGCCCACGCTTGGTACCTTTTAACGAGCTCAGTTCACTTCCCCTAATAGACTGCACAGCTCGCAGTTCCTCAGGAATCAATATTCTGGGCCAGATTCTAACTTGAGTCCTGCAATGCACATAGCTCTTCTAACTAATTTTTGAAGTGTGTGTTGTGTGTGCATATAGAATGACATTATAATTTCCTGCCTTTTGAGTGGCTAGATGTGCAACTTTAATGTTCTCTTAATGTATTTTTAATGAACTTTCTTATGGGTTCAGAGTGGGAAAAACATAAAAAAAAAAAAATCTATAATATGG
The DNA here is from genome assembly GCA_013396875.1 of Vireo altiloquus. NCBI lineage: Eukaryota > Metazoa > Chordata > Aves > Passeriformes > Vireonidae > Vireo > Vireo altiloquus. The sequence goes on from VZRF01002162.1 coordinate 227,906, forward strand.
TCTAGACACTACTCAAATGACCCTTTTCCTGCAGAAGTAAGAAATTCAGCAGGGAATTCCTTCTCCTGAAAGCTTCAGAGGCTGTGCAGCTTCCGACTTAGAGGCAGCATGATTGAAGCAATAGTTCTTGTAGAGTCCAAACTCAGTTGCTGTGCATATCACAAGATACACAGTGGAAGAGGCACAAGCTGACAGGCTACTTTATTTTTTACTGTCAGCTATGTATTTATGCACAGCACAACCTTCTCCACTCTGTATATTTCAAAGCGCTAAAAAATCATACCAATTGTACTCTGCATGCTCAAAGTGCAGATTTCAAAGGTTCATGACTCAGTCAAATCAAAATCAATTTGCACCAGAACATTCAAAAGCACTTCTTCTTACTGAGGGCCATTTCTATGCTAAATTTCAACTCTCTGCTTGATTTTTTTTTCTTCTTTTTTTTTTTTTTTTGGAGGGGGGGGGAAGCTGCAAAAAAATTCTTGTAATGGTAAAAGTGGTTTTCTTCACTTCTTTCATATGCCAAATAGTGGAACTGAATTAATTCTAACAAAATTACAGTTTTTGTTCAGAGACCAGGTCAAGACAATTTTACTCCGAAAGGTTAAATGACAGCTGAATTAGAGGAAAAGTATAATTGTAAAAGTACATGAAAACTTAAAAATACTCTGATGAGTAATATTCCTGCCTTAGTAGCTTCACTAGCTGGAAAAGCATTACATTTCTTTCTGCTGTGATAATTCCAGAGAATGGGGAACATGTATCACAATAATTTATATTATTCATTTGATGTCATGTCGTGCTGATTTGGTATCCAATTTGCACCTAAGTATTTTAAATCTAAAATCAATTCCTCATCACTGTTCTTTCCTGGCCCCAAAGCTCCCTAAAACTCCAGTTATGCATATACTATGGAGTGCTGTGTAGCGTGGAAGTTTCTGAGCAAGCTTAGATGTGCAAGCTTGGTTCATAGAAGCAGAGCAGAGCTCTCTGCAGACTAACTGTGGCTCAGTAGGATGTGTTAGTAGAGCTTTCTGTTGCCTTGGCTGGATTCCTTCCCACACTTTATCAGGTAGCTCAGATGCCCAATGCTGTACAGAAGAGTCTCTTTGAACAGTGTGAGGAATGCTTCAAAGTGAGTCTGTTTGCTGCAGCCTCGCTCAGGGCTTTACAGTGGCTAATGACCACTGGAGTATACTGTTATACTCTGCTGAAAAGCAAATGCTTCTCCTCCTCCTTTCCACTTCCTTTGCTGGAGGAAGGCAGACAAAAAAGAGGGATCATTCAGCCTCTGCTCTAGATGATGATTCTTAACTGAAGGTGTGCTAACTGCCTGTTATGGCAGCTTTTTCTTCCCTTCGCTCCAACCATACTGAAAAAAGAGTTGTATCGAATCAATATGGTGCAGGAAGCCTGCTCTTAAAGGCTTCGAAATTCTAGGTACCATCAAAGAATTACTATTATTTGTTATTTCCTGCACTTCTCTCAGATGACTATTTATTTCAGCAGTCATGTTTGAAATTTGAAGCAGGATATAGAAAACTTGTAGTATTGTATTCTTCTGAGTAGCATGCAGACAGAGCACCAAGTCTATGATAAAATCCAAGATTAATAAAACTCAAACTGTCTGGATCTAAAATTTGACCTACTTTGAAGGTTGTCCCATGTAAAATTTAATTTACTGACCAACCAAATGTAGATGTATGGGTGTTCGTACACTGCAATAAAATTCTGTAAAGATCATGAAATGTGACAATAATCTTTGAAAAGCTAGGTTATAGAAGTGATATTACAGATTTTAGTAATGCTTTAAATTAAGTGTCTTCAATATGCTTAACCTTGCATTAAACTTAGATTTAATAAGACAGATGTATATTAAGTACTGAATATACTTAAGGGAGCAATCTTGCGTTGGCAGGGGATGGACTCAATGACCTCCTAATAGTTCTCCTCCATCTCTAATTTCTATGATACTAATTGATTATTAAAACACTTTTATTGAGGATTGATATGTAGCTATTATAGAGTTATTAATCTTATAACCCAACTGATATTTAATTTATACATAATTTTAACACACAATGTCATTTTAGGTTTTAAAGAATAACCCTGGAACAGTGCATTCACTGGGATTCTTGGTGGTAAATGAGGTTGGCCATTTTGAGGTTAATTGCAATTTTATGATTAAATCACACTTTACAGGGATTTACAGAGGGAAGTAAGTTTACAGAGTTCTCCACATAAAAAATTTAATGTTTGCCTCAGCTACAGCATTGCTCAGGAAAGACAAAGAAACTTGTAATGAAGAGAGGTGCATTTATTCGAATCAAATATTATATGTTGTTAGATCTCAGACAACAGCTAAATTTTGAATATTTAAATGGTAATCTGTGTATCTCAGTTTTAGAATTGTGAAGAAATATCCCAAAACTCTGAAAGTTTGGGGGAAATGGTGCAGAGCTTTTGAACATTCAAAATTAATTTCTGTGAATGTCTGGCTAAACAAAAAGCAGAAGTTTTGTAGAGCTGTGTTATTAATTCAGCTTGTATATGCCTAGGGCCATGGCTCATAATGGCATTCCTTTCTTTTTTACAAACTGTCAAGATTTTCAAAGGACATCCTGAAAGCCATAAGTGCCTACTTGTTGGATGTATTTCTCATACCCTAAAGGCTTTCTTTGATATGGACTGATCTTTTACATTTATGGATGGAGGCTGCATTAGAAAATGCCCTTTGTGAAAACCTGTAATATCTCAAGAGTGGCAAACATCTGATTTTTGGCTAAGGAAGTATGAAGAGCGTTAAAAGTCTGGATGTATTTTTAAAACAGAATTTTCAAATAATTAGCAGCAAGTAAAAATATGAATAAATGCAAAACCTAATGCAAATGTATATTAATGCTTGAAAGTTCCTAGTTACTTTAAATAATATAAGGAGCAGGTAGAGAATACTTCTCAATTTGTCCATGGAATTTTCAGGGATTTGCACCTACTTTGTGATAAATATTTACTTGCAACATATGTCTTTTGATGTCAAAAGTGTAACGACCAAGTTTTGTTTTTCAAGCAGAAGGCTGGAATGCAGAAGGAAAGGGCCCTAATGTCTGGGACATATTCACCCATCAGGGAGGAGATCGAGTTTTCAAGAACCAGACTGGTGATGTAGCTTGTGGCAGCTACACTCTGTGGGAGGAAGATTTGAAATGTATCAAACAGCTTGGATTGACTCATTATTGCTTTTCTCTTTCCTGGTCACGTCTGTTACCTGATGGGACGACAGGTTTCATCAACCAGAAAGGCAATTGTTTCTTAAAAATAGAAGGTTGCAGCTTTAATTCAAGGTTATTGCTGCAGTCTGGCATAATTAATCCAGTATGCTATTCTGCAGTGTTGCTTTGAAATTGCAACTTTTTTTCAGAGTAATTATGGGATGATTTTTTATAGGTTTGCAACAACTTGCTAATTAATATTCTAGATCCCCTCGGATAGCACAATCTTTTGGGATAGGATTATTATTATGTTTCCTATGTATCTTTTTGCTTACTCCAGTTTTTTTAATTGTAACTCTAAATCATTTTGTTTCATCAAAATGTTTATACTTACAGAGATCCTAGCCATGAGAATATTTTTGGATGGCTTACAAAAGACAAGTTATCTCATTTGGCAAGTGAATTTAGATAGCTTATCAGTATACTCCAATGTGCTGAACTTCACATTGACTGTTTTGCACTAAGGGGCATACTTTTCCCAGACATTTTTCTTTAGCAAATTAGAGAGGATTCTTCAGACTGATAGAAGCTGTGCTTAGTTCTCTGGCAAAAAAAAGCTCTGAAAAGGAGAGTTTTCACAGTCTCAGCAGGCACTGTATATGTGTAAAGGGATACAGCACATAAATAAACTGGTCAGATTGCTGGAAGTCTGATATAAAATTTGTTTTACTTCTGATTAATTTATTTTAATTCCATTAGCACGGACTAGGGGAGAGATTAAGGTCACTCACTAGGAAAAGACAGGAAAGGACAGTTGTGCCTACAGAACAGCAGGAATGGAAGAAAGAAGAAATAGAGAATTGTGAAGAGTAAAAGCAACTGAAGCTGAACCAGAAATGGGAGAATCAAAGTAGCTGGCTGAGATCTCTTGTATGCTGGGAGGATAATGTTCCAAGGAGAATAAAAGCAAAGTATATTTGAATGAACCTCAGAATCTCAATTCTGCTTCCTACTCTTCTGCATCTCAGTTCTACCAAGAAGATATATATCTTTATACTTCTAGGGCAGTATTTGCCTTGGCAATTCCTTTCTTCTCCTGGTTTGAAGATTGCAATGGTGAAAGGCTACAAAGGATAGGACTTGTTAGAAAATACTCTTCAGGTTATCCTTATCTATACTAGGATGGTACCAGCAGAAGCAATCTTTTTCTGCAGAATTTTGGTCATGTAGAGCTTGGCTGTTCAGTAGACAGCAGCCTATCCTCTTCATCCTGCAGATTAAGGTTTTCACCAGAGAGTAGAGGAGCCTTTGTGCAAGATTTCAGAAAAGGAGGGCTGGTAAATCTGCTGTAAACAGACCAACCAGACATTTTTCCCTGCAGAGCCTGCCAGACATATGTGCCAGTATCCCAGAGAGGCTTGAATTGAAGCTTTTTCTTTGCCACCAAAATTTATAATACGTGGCCCACTTTCACTGGCTCAGCTTGTCTTTCCCTTGGAATGCTTTTTGTGGTGTGTTGAATTTAAATTTGGCTGAGTCGTTGTGGTTTCTTTCTTGTACTGATATTCCTTCAGCTGGGCCTGCAGGCACTGTAAAACCCCAGTGAGCTGCCTACTGTAGGGGCTTTGTTATTTAGTTGTCAGAGTGGGAGATAGCAAGCAGACGTTCTGAATGCACTTGGTAAAGAAAGCTAACATTTTGACATACTCAGCTGTAATTTCAGAAAATGTTCACTTGATCCCCAGTATAAGCAGTTGCCTGATTAATATTATGAACTTTACATTTAACGAAAGGGCATTGGCAGAACTCCAAGTAGGCCAGCTTTCATTAGGCAGGAGTTCACTTCTCCTGTGCAGTGATCTGTTGAAGCAATTGTAACTGCATAGCATGGAAAGGCCATCATCTTCTATATAAACATTTTTGCAAAGAGCATGTGAAGAATTAGAAAGCTTAAAGCAATGTCCTTTCAAATAAAATCATTCACACCAACTGATTCACTACCAATTTCACACCTAAGATGTAGGACATTTGAAAACCTTTAAAACCATTCTGTTTCTAACTTTGTGGTGGTGCGGTCTTTTAAGGCAGTGATGTTGTAGATGTATTGATCCTAAGATGTGTCAGGTTTTAGCTTAAAGCTTACACCAAGTTTTTATAAAATATTTTTGTACAATTATTTTTACCCTAGAAGGTCCCCTGAGCAGAACAAGTGAGCTGCTAAATATTAGGTGTCAGTGCAGAAGAAGACAGAAGTTGTAGACATAGGGATATTGAGTCTGTGAGAATTTGATGTTATGCCTCACTTCAGCATGAAGGTAGGCAATCAGAATGGAGATGAAGAGAAATGACAGAAAGGAGAAAAGAACAACCCTTCACTCTCTCGTGTCAAACTGCTCCTTAATATCTGGAATCCCAAAATTTTGGGTTATGTCCACAAAACCCTTATATACACAATTCCTCAGAAGACTGTTTTCTTATGTATTTCTGTTTCTACCTGACTTGCAGATACAACCAGAGAAACTAAGTCGGCCTACTCTAGAAGGTATGAGACAACCTGGAAATTTGACTTGACATTCACATTTTTCAGGAATGCAGTTCTATTTCCTTTCTTTTTCTAACAAAAAGCATAAATCTTTTCCAAAATAGGTGTTTAATTGAGATGTAAAAAATAAATGATAGCTGGTTGGACTTAAATGTTATAAATTGTACCATTTAATTTATAATCTGAAAATTAGAATGAGAAATGCTAGTGCCTTCAAGGTAGGGATTACTCAACATGAGAGGACAGGATCCCATAGCAGCAAAGGATCTCTTTTTTCCCAGTTTAACCTTATGTACTAAACCTTGTAGTCTCATCAGCAAAGAGTTAAAACGTACCCAGTCCCACTGAAGAAAAATAGAACCCCATTCAAAAGTTAGAGTAACAAGATGTATTTGCTGCTAATTGCTTGCAAATTGTAAGAATTTGCTTTTCAAAATTTAAGTTCTAGTATATTCCTTTCTCTTTTGCATGGGTGGATTCTCAGGCATAGGCACGTATCTCCTTAGAATTAAATGTGTTTTTCTGGTGCTGCATTCGGAAGGAAAGGCAAACTACATGTGAGATTTATTGTGAATTACTTTGTAAACAATCTTATTGAGTCTTGCTGAGCTACGGGATGTGTATGCACCTGTTTGTTTAGGAGAAGGCACTGTCTAAATCCGGGGTTCATAACTGATTGCTGCAGTAAATGTTGTCTTAAAAAAGCTATTTGGCAGAAATCCCTAAGATCACTCATTTGAAGCTGGGTTAAGTTGAAGTCTTTATACGGTCCTTTTAAGAAGAAGGTAGTATGGAGTTCTGTGCTGGCATTTTCAAACATCAATACACAGTAAGCTGAACCTGAAAATACTGAAGGATGTATAGTAGAAGTATAGAACAAATTTTCTGCTTTGCATTAAACAAAATATCTGGTTCAGAAACTGTTAAGGATAGTGATCTAAGCCATATGTAACCTCCTAAGCATACATTTTGGTAACCTTTGCAATTTAATCTTTCTCCTCAATCTTTCTACTGTGTTTTCACCTCCTGTAGACATTTCTCAGTTCTGTGTTTCAATAAAGCAAGCACCTATGTCTTATTAGGATAAGTGGTAGCCTAAGAGCCACAATTTTTTTATGAATTTTAGGTTTCTGAGGTGATTAAACACTTTGGTATGTTTGACTCAAGCCTCTGAAGCAAAGGCTGAGTGATTTCTACATTCCACCAGCATGAGAGAGAACTATTCCTGTCTGGAGCCTCTTAGCTTAACAAATAATAATTCAAGGCCACTGTTGGCCTTTTCCAATTACTGCACTAAACCAGATAGTTCAAGTAAAAGAGCAAGCTAATTGATACTCTTTGAACCAGAGCTTATGATGTGTATTTCAATATCTAGTGTTTTCAGAGGGTTTAAAAGCAATATAGTTGTGTTTGGATGTAAGCAAAATTAAAAATGCCTATTTGAGAGCTTAAAGTATCCTGATATTTAAACTTACAGTGACCTCTCAGCAGCATAAAAATAGTCCTTTAGGAAACATATTCATGTCAGCCACTGCTAAATCTGTACAGAAGGTGAATTCCATTTAAGCCTCTACAAATACATCCCCAATACTGGCCAGCTTTAACAACACATCCAGGAAATTAAAGTTGATCTCTGTCTTAGCAAAAGGGGACAAGAAAGGTTAGAAGTCATGAGCTTTTAGAGAGGTGAGTTAATTCCTTCTTGCAGTTAGAAGGACTGAGCAGTCTGCAGCAGTGGCAGTGTTAAAAGGTAAAGGATGGTTTCTTGGATAAACTATTGTCAAGCTGTTCAGCTTGGTGAATAAATAGACCAGTGCCTCAAACTCCATATAAAATTTAGTAGAACCTAATGAAAAACCTTAATATTATATAGATTTAATGAGTGAAATGTTGAATTTTCACCATTGCAAAATGTTGAATACATTGACAGTATCTTTGTCCTGATGCTGGTATGGTGATGGAGAATGGAACATTCTGGAGGAAACAGCTAATCCAGCTAACTAAGTCCAAAACATAAAAGATCAGTTACCTTGATGAGTGTGGCACTGAAGTTTTAAAAAGACACAGTTCTCAAGGAGAGAAATGTTTTCATTAGAACCAATCTACCTGTAGGGCTCTCAAGCGTCAGGCTTTTTCCAACATGCTTGTATCTTGCACATGCAGTCAGGCTGCCATTCAGGCATTTAAATGAAAGGATTATATTTTCATGTGACCAGCACCCATCAGAATTATGTTTTTCCTGGGGAGTTGCTGTCCACTGATCTATTTTGAAAATTTGCATCCTCATTTCATTTTATGTGCCTGGTTGGAAGATTTTGTGTGCTGAGCATTTTTGCCAACTCTGGGGTCTTGTAACAGTAGTCAGCAGGCACTTGAGAGAAAATATATGCATCTCATAACAGAGAAAATGTGCAGTGAGGTTGCTTCAAGTGTTAAAATGTAACAAAATTCTTATTAACCCTTTATTGTTCCCTTTAATATTTTCAAGAGCCAATTCTTACTGCAAAACCATTAATAACCTGGGAAATGGCATCCTGCTCCCTGTATCAATTTGGTTTGCCTTAATTGTTAAAAAACAGAGGTGACTGGAGATCTGAAAAGATCATTAAGACCATTGATATTCACGTAAATTATTGCTTCAGAATGCTTGGAGACTGAGTGATCATTCAGCTAACTAATATTGTTGTTTTAGGTGGTTGTTAAAAAGGTACAGCCCCAGTATTGGTACCAGAGCTTACAAGGTAGCTTATAATGTGTAAAAAGCTCCTGCTAGACCCTGGTGCAGTTGTGGTAACATTTGGAGAAAAGACTGTGGATTTGTGGATTTGTGTCTTTCTGCAGAAGATTTTTGAAGGGCCCATCTGGGTAGCATAAGATATTGTACAAGATATAAATAAACAAGTCACCTTGGGATTTGTAATTTAAGTTTTTCATGCTGGCTATAAAGAGTAGGAGCCTTAGTGCTTTCCTATTACCTTTGTACTTGATATCTGTTTTACAATTTGAAATGACACACCAGTGTTATATCATCTTTTGAACTCCAGAAATTATCTTTCTGATGCCAGCAGTAAGGCTTTCCTGGCATACATCTACTCCTGGCAAGGAGACGTGTGGTGACTGCCAGTACCAAGGGGTTAAGGAGCAGTGACAATAAGCAGATGCTAATGCAGGAAAGATATTTTAGTCTTCTCATTAAAATAAGTCATTTCACTGTCTTCATGGATATTTGCACAGTTTTGCTTTTCCATTGTTAGTCATAAAAGGTCACTTCATAGAAAATTGAGTTAATAGGGTCAGTGCAATTTGATGAAAAGTAGTTCTAGTTTGTAGCTTAGAAAAGATAGAGGGTAATGCATCTGATTTTATGGGCTTTCTTACATCTGTTCTGAATAAAACTTCTGCTGTCTCTTGTTCTAGGATACATATAATAACCCTATAATTTACATCACTGAGAATGGGTTTTTCCAAAGTGACCCTTCTCTACTTGATGACAGTCAACGATGGGAGTATTTCAGACTGATTTTACAGGGAATTGTAAAAGTCAACATATAAAATTATGAAAGATCAATTGTGCAAACTTCATATAATTTTACTCTGTGCTTATTTCCATTCAGCAATGACCAATGATTCTTGACGCTTATGTAAATCAGAGTAAAGTGATGTGATTAGAAAAAAATGTTTAGCTGAAAGGAAATCAAGTAGTTTTAATCTTTGTGTGGAAACAAAAGAAAAGGTGCTCCATACATACGTTATTTCTGAACTTGTTTTCTAAGGTCACAGTTCTTCATTGAGCAGAGCAACCACGTTAAAAAGTGCTTATCATTCATACTTCCCATTGTGCAGGATGTAAAGTTGAGTGCACCTAAAAACCTGACAATTGCATCTCATAATATCCTTACAGAATATAACCTCTCCCACACAGTGAGGTTTGTGTAACAACTAATTCCTGTACACGGCCATTAAGTCATTAGAACTCAGCTTCTGCCTTCGTGTCAAGGTGGTCAAAACTGTCCAGCATAGGCAAAGATCTGTTTTTATGCTTTACTTACCAATGTTCCTGAAATTCCTTCCTTACCTTCCTTCTGTTTGTAGTATTCTCTAAAGTAATTTACTGGAAGTAGATCTTCTCATTGTGTAGCTAGTGAAATGCATTTTAAGACGTCAGTTCATTTAGATAACAGCTAGTATCCCTGTTGTATTTGTCCAAAGTGATCCCAATCATGAAAGTCATATCATAGTTCAATAATTTTTTTGTAGCTATTTTTCCATTTTCGTCATACTTATTTTTTACTTTTGCTGTTTATATTCTTTATTTTAACCTTACTTTTGTTAAAATGTTCACTTTAGGCTCTCTTTCTATCTTCTTCCTTTTCGTTTAGAGTTGCAATTATGTAAAAATCCATGCCGATTACCTCTTTTCCTACAACTTAGTAGAAGATATACAGGACCTTCTTCTGGCACTGAAACCAACTGGTAGGTCCTCCTACTATCTGAAGCAGACAGGCCATCTACCAGCTGTCTTTGGAGAGGACTTCCTGAGCTGTTCCATATCTGGCCCTAGGCCATGTCTAGAAAATAATAGTTGGCATTGCACTGCAGTTTTATCAAGGAGTTTTATTTACTTTTGGGTTTGTAGACAAGATATCTGGATCTGACATTCTCTGAAGATGCAAAGAAATCCTTGATTCTCAAAGAAACAGGATTCTCATTGATGAAATGGAATTCATTTACCAAATCTAGTTGTTTGACAATGTTTTAGAATGTACAATGGCTTATCCTGGAGTAAATATTTAGGGTAGGTCTGAATTCCACTCTAATGCATTTGTTGACACAGGTCTCTTTATGCGTAGTAACAAATGAATGGGTCTAGCTTGGAGGTAGATGCTTCTTGGAGCACATCAAGAGTTAGGTAAAATTTACCTTTACCATTTGTTCAGTCGAAAAATACTTTTAAATGTGTATGTGGTCTGAGTGTAATTACTGCAACCTTACACAGGTTTAGTTATACATGCAGCTCGACATTAAGTTTATCATTTTATCCAGTAAAATAGCATGGTGGAATGCTGACTGAAATGGGTCCCTCTATACAAAGACAATATATCTATTAAATCCATCAGCTGTAGTCACTGTATGAAGAAATGTCAGTAACACTATCCGCATGTAACTTTGTGCCTGCTACTCTGAGTAAACAGTTTATCAAGGCCACTCCACATGTAATGACCCACGAACGAGCAGCCCATTTCAAGTTTTCAGCTCAGATTGATGCAAAGCAGGATACTCAAAGATGTTCACTTTATGCAGTGCCTAAATGCTTAACCATTTATTGTTACATGAAGCATAACAGTTTAATTGCTTTGCATATAGTGTCTACTCTTCAATAATTCCTTATCTTTTGAGCTAACTTTTGAAATTATTAGTACAGACTCATTCATGCAAGAGTCTCTGAGTCATGACAGGAGACTATGGGGATTCTGCTGTGGGATTTAAACATCTACTTACTTTTTTGACTAACCAAGAAATAAACATGCTTGACTACAAAGGAGAGTATATCTACAGGTTGTTACTGCACTTGTTGTTAGAAATATTTTAGTAATTGTAATTAGATTGATAGTATCACCATTTTATCTTTTTTTCATTAAAAACCTTCCTAGCTTTTAAGATACATGTTTACACTAGTTTTACTAATTTTCAAGATCTTCTGTTTTAGAGAGAGTTATGCTCTAGAGCCCTGAAAATCAGAGTACTTCAGTGCGTCTCAAGCTACATGTCCAAAATTCCTAAAACTTCTACTGTTATCAGGACTATTTAAATTGCAAGATTTTGGAGGACAGGAGCAGTTCCTGAACTGGTACATCAACACTGCCAGAGAAAATTGAGATTTTTTTAGTCAGTTAAAAAGACCAGCAAGAGCAATGTAAATATGAACTAGGAAATAGAGAACAGCATGCAGCTACTAGAAATCATATCACTGCTATTATAAAAGTGTCCAACTGCTGCCATGTTCCTTCTGCAATATATGAATAGGTAAAACCATAAATATTTTAATAAATATGGATATACATATTTAGCACCTCGACAGAGCCATAAGCATGAACGGTGCTTTACAGATAAATGAAAGTGATGTCTTCCTACCCCAAGGAACTGAAAATCTAATTTAGATACAACACATGAAGAGATGACGAACAAAAAGCTGGATGAGAGGTAAAAAGAGAACATGGGTCAAAGTAGCCAAATGCCTTTTACTACATTTTCTCTTTCTTAATTTTATGTAATATATGTTAAGGATGACATTTAAACCAAAGACCAAGGCTGCAAAAAAAAAAGATAAAAAGAAAAAGATACTTGAAAGTGAAACCTTCTAAAAAAGATAATGTAGTTCTATAAAGTCTGTGGTGGAGAGCAGTGCAAATATGGGTAACTATTGACAGCTGATGGAGAACAGCAGTGGAGGTATTCCATAGTCTGGCTGGTAGAAGATTATTAACAATGCTGATGGGGAGGAAAAATGAATTAAATTAATTTCAGGTTGCAGAGTGCTGCAAGAAGTAGGTCCTGGATGTTAGTAGAAATAGAAAGTAAAAAAGTTGAGGATGATGTGATGTGATATGAGCAGAGCAAAATAAGAGGGAGATGAGCAAGAATAAATGTGAACAAGCAGGACTAGATTTGGAAGTAAATAGTAAGCATATGAACATTTAATTTGGAGTCAGCTAGAAGGTCAGCAGTAAAAGATGCAGGGCAAATAGGAGAAATTATTGTGAGCAGAAAAGGATGGGTAAAGCTTATGATTCAGATGGTGTTAATTTTCTCCTTAAATATGCTTGAATGAAGCAGAAGAGAAAATGAGATACAGAGAATGCTGACTGCGATAGGCAGTGCCGAGCAGAACTAGAATTGACAGTAAGCAAGGTGGCGCAGTTAAGATGATTTTAAAAATTGAAGTTTAAGTTAAATGCAGTCTCTTCTGGATAGCTTTTTATGTCCTTTTTCCCTCAGACTTCTAAGAATCATTATAAAACCTTTTATATATTGATGTCACTGTACACTCCAACCTTGCTCTCATGAACTAACCATTTAGTCTGTGTTGTGGATAGGTACAAGCCTGCTTTTGCTGCATTCCAATGCACATAGAACAGTGAGGTTATAATGCAATACTCTAGTCCATGAAAATATGATTTATTGTTAAATTAAATATGGATGTCATAATGTGAGCCCCTCGGGTCAACTATAAGCTTGAACGTTATTGAAAGAGCTGCTGCAGCAGCTCTGTTTCTTCATTGCTGCTGACAAAAATGCCTCTACAAATAGAATACAACAATGCAGACATATTAAGGAGTCTCTGAGATGTGCTGTCCCTGGCATAACATTGCCATGTGACATTTTCAAGAACTATAAATACATTGACTGCATTATAGTGTAAAGTTAAGAACCTTTGCCGTAGTCACTGCAGAAGCATTAAAATCAAGCTGAATTTGTTGTGAATGCTATGAGGGATTAAAAGCTTTTAAAAACTCAGACCAACCCGAACAAAATAAACAACTGAGAAACTCTTAAAATCATAAAGATATAGGTGGGATAGTACAATATTTTTATCAGTTTTTAGTGTAGTTTTAAAAGGTGCAGAAGATACAAGTACAATTCTACAAAGTTCCAGTTAAATGCCAGTATTATAGGTCCCCATTATGACAAGAGGAAATATATATAATTTCTTAGAAAAAAATGTCTGAGACCATTTAGACAATAGAAGTTACAGTTACCACTTTGTAGCAGTATTTGCTTGTTTGTCAAAGTTTATACATCATTTTTTCACACTAATCCTTTAATCTGAACATTTTAACCTCCAAAAATAAGCAGGTTTTTTTAACCCTTAACCAGCAGTTTTGCAGTGCAAAATTATGAGAGAACATTTTCTTTCTCCAAAATGGCCTTTAATCTACCTTCAAAATTATCTTCAGTGAAAAAAACCCTACAGCTGTGAGATTGTGAGCTCATGTTGGGAAAACTTCTACTGGAATAAGGATAATAGAAGCCTAGCCAGTACAACAACAGAAGAGGATCTATGAAACAAATATATGTGAGTGCATTTCTTCATTGCCACTGCCTTTATTTTGATTGAAAAAAAAATAAATTAGAAGACAGATTACGCATTAGCTGCTAGATGTCTCTGGATTTATCAAGTGGCCCCTGGGGAAAGGACTGTGTAAGACACAGGAGCTTTGTGTGCAATGTTAGAAAGAGGATAGCTAGACTGAGTGGTGCAGCAACTTGGTCAAGTTTTTGGGAACTGTAATGTAGCCAGTATTTCACATTCTCACACAGTACCTGGGATATGCTTTGATTCAGAAATAACCAGCCCCCCAGTGAACTGTTAGTTTTCAAAAGCGTTAGCAGCTGCAGCACAAGAATAGCTCCTGCTCTGTAGAGAAGAGATACTCTGTGGGAGGCTTTGGTTACCTCAGAGAGGATAACCTAAGTAATTAGGGACTGTGGATGTTGTACAACTTCTAGATACCTCATTATTAAGTCCCTGCTAGAAACCTCTTTGGAGTATCAGTTTTGTTACAGACATATTATTTTCTTTGCTTAGCAGTACTACTGGATTGTTGAAGCAAAATTCAGGAATTTTCAGTTTTGCTGCTGTTTGCCTTAGTTGTGCAAGCAAAAACTGGGGATCTCAACAGCTAACCAGTTTCTGATCTCCAAATCACACCTATGTGGCCAGAAATTTAGAGGCAATTATTGCTCACCTGCACTTTAGAGGGTTGCTGTAGGAAATTATTTTTACATCTACAATATAATCCCCACATCAGAAGTAGCTACTGTAGTTTTTTTGATTCTGCTTTTTTTATTCTTCAAGATGAAAGACAATGACAACTCTGCTGGGATAAAAAACAACTTCACAAATAAAAAGGAGAGATTTTGGCCTTTATGATGAATAAACAGTCTTTTATGAAAATTGTGAATTTAAATTCATCAGATGTGGATAGCATATAACATCATTGGGTTTGATATCAGTTCTAAGCCGCGTGCTTCATGTGGAGTTACCTTTCAGGAGTAAATGTACTGAATCCACAGAGACACATCATTAAAAAATACTGTGGTAGTGTCGTGTCTTTGAGACAGCTTTTTATTTATATCTCCCTTTTTAAGATAATACAGTTTTAAAAAACTCAGGCCCATTAAGTACATTCTAAATGCTTTCTTAGGATAATGTACAGGTTCTCTATTAGCAAAACCTAAGTTAATATGTAATACAGTTTGTCTAAGATTTTCCATATAAGCATATATCTTTCCTGTAATTGAGAGAAAAGTTCCATTTATTAGAATAAACATCTGTGTTTAGATATCTATCACTTCTTAGTCACAGATTATATTCCAGAAAAAGATTTTGCCTTTTAATATACAACAGGAAACATATTTCTTCTTAGGGCAGAGCATATTACCATAAATATTGTGAAAATTTTTTCAAAGGGTATTACAAAATTAGAGAGAAAGCTATCAAATGTTGTACTGATGGTACAACTTTTATCCCAAGATGTTCATATGTTCCTGAGTACTTTTCCATGGGATGTATTAATGCTCTGCTTCTCTTCTGGTTGTCTAAGAGTCTGCTGTTGACCATTTAAGTAGATGGACCTGTGATATGATCATCCTTATGTTCATTTGACAATTACTGATTAATGGATCTCTTCCAAGACACATTTTCAGAAGCGCAAATAGAAGAACAAATGAGGAAACAAACTTAGTTAGGGTCTACTGTATTATAAAAACAACTGTGTTTTGAAGTGCTTGGGTGGGTAGCTAATACATTACTGTCCAGCTTCCTAGCTGGTTATTTTTCATTATGTTTCTGTGATAATAATAGCTCATAATTTTATTTCATGGGACTTATTGTCATTCTAAAGGACTGCAAATGATATAAATGCAGCTGTACAGGGAATATTACAATGTCAAATGAAGTAGTGTCATTGCAGATCTACATATATGCTGCCACAATGTCAATATAAAAAGGAAAGAAAACATTGATCAACAGAGCATAATATCAGAAGTGATTTGATGTAATGCAAACAGTGCATTATCTCTTATACAGTCTTATTAAATGAAAATACAACTTTCAGGCTATAACAACAGTGCATTGGATATGAACTCATGTGGGCCTGGTTGTTGAAAGCCACTGCAATTTTTTCTTCATGCATTAACACATACGTTCAATATGACCTACTTTATAATTGCTGTGGGACTTCGCATTTTTTGAGAGTTCTCTGTTCAGATTCTCAACCATAGCATTGCATTAGCTTATTTGCATTGAATCAATTTTGCTAAGGGTTCTCCCGTTTTTTTATAAAGAAGTACTTATCTTTGTTACACAGGGAATGAAATATCTTGATATCAATGTTAAACTAGGGAAATTGTGGTAGCACAAGTTCAGTGTAATTTAGCTAAGGTCAAAAAGTGGATGGGATAATAATAGGAATAGTACCTGGATTTTTCTGCTCTCCTGTTCTGACTGTGTATGTGCAATGTCACATTCCTGCTGCTAACAAAGACATTTTGAAATAAACATTCATACCAGGGAATATGAAGATGTACCTGAATGCATGGTGTACATCTTTCAAAAACACTAATGGGAAAGTCATCTAGTGAAGTTGTAGAGAAGGGGGAAATTAAATACAAAATATTACTATTTCAAACATATTAAGGATGCTTATCCCTATTGAAGCAAGTCTGATGTTTGAGCAGAAGATTTTTGAGGAGTTAATAATTCTATTACACGGTGGAATAATTTGCCCAGAAAAAAGATGGATGATTATATTTCTGGGAAATAAAAAAATCAAATGATCAAATAGTAAAATAAGCGCAAAGTATTATACCTCTATAAGAATGCTGCATCTTCCTGGATATGGCACAGTTTCGAATATATAAATTGGAAAAAAAACCATAGCTTTTACTTCATGCTAGAATAACAGAAGACCAGCTACATGAAGTTTTTTAGAGTTCACTAACAATTTATTTTAAGGAAGAAGGAAATATAAGAAAATAAAGTTCTCAAAAGGAGAATCAATTTTGTAATTTTCATGATAAATGCTTAAAAATTTGCTTTTACATTTAATTTTCTTATAATAATGTAACAGTTAAGTGTATTTCCTTATTATTCCCTGAAAGAAGGAACCCTCTGTTGGTATCACTATTTTACTTTGTAAAAGTAACACCTGAGAGTAAAAACCTTCCTAATATTTATAGCAATTCTGTATTCTATTTTCAAATTGTGCATCCTGGAACATTTTCACAGTGTAAAAATGACTTGGAAGCATCAGAACGTAGGGCTTTTGTAACAATTTTGCATGAGAGATAAAATCTGAAGGGAATTGGACTTGTATGGCAAGTACTTGCTAGTGTTAGGCTCAAGGGATTAATTGTCAATTAAAGGGAGAAAAAAATGCCTCTGCAATGGCTGTTTGCAAAACAAGGAAAGAATGTCTGCAAAGGTTCCTTCTCTTGCATCTCACACCATGTCTCCTCTGTTTCAGTATTTAAGAAGCCTTTAGACACTTCTACGTTAGTCTTCCTTTCTATTCCTGAGTTACGCCATTGGGTTAGGCAAGACTTTTGAATTCCTAGAAACCCTCACTGTCTTCATAGCTAAAGTGTAATTTTTTTATTGATATTTTTTGTGTTGCCTAATTTATTAGTATGGAATAATAAAGCTTATATGGACAGCTGCTATGGGAGCCTTACTAAAGGGCTTAAGCAACAAAGAAAAGCTTTGATTTTTCAGAAAGAATCAATTGTATGTGCCTGAGGTGTTTGAATGTTTCCATAAATAAGTCAGAAACCAACAAAAGTATTACAGTAGTTTCCACTCTTCTTTCTCGGACGCATAAGAAATTATATGAAGCATAATTTTACAAAGAGAATTCAAAATCACATTTTTATATACTGTGTGTCCTTTATAATGAATTATTACTGATTACTTGGATGACAGAAAAAAAGTAACAAACCAGTGCTTGTGTTACTGCAGATACAGGGTCAGTGAAGAGCACAGGCAGTATATTTTTGCCTGGACTAGTACCCTCACAGTAGTACCCAGGATCCTGCTGTAACAACTGAAGCTGTCGTGCACTTTTCAACTTTATTCCTCGATCACCATGCATTGTAGAAATCAAATCTACAGATCCTAAAGGAATGAATAAGCATGGTTGAATGCAGAGCCAGAGACAAATACTTTAGTCCTTGCAGAAAGGGACAAGAGAGTGCTTTTGGCTTCTGCAGCTTCTGAAAGTCATTGGAAAGCTCTACCTGGGACTTGCATGTCTTTTATATCTGCAACTCAGACTGTCGCCTCTGATCTCAGCAACCAGCTTTATGCTTGTCTGGCAGTCTTTTTCTCATGAGCTACCCCAGCAGTTATGAGCTGCTGGGTGCATAAGTAAACAGTCTCCAGGTTCTACATCCTGTTCTTTACTCAACATCTTTATAAACTTCTAAAAAGGATCTTTCATGAAGAAATGCAATTTGAAGAGCTGAGTGGGGCAAAATCATCAGTGTCCCTCTCAGGTGTTTGCAGGGTGGGTATTAGCTTCAATACTGGACCTGCATTCTGAGACTGCAGTAATCCAGTGCTTTTTAAATATAGGTTATAACATCAATTAGGGCCATGGAATCTCCTTCCTATTTATATTCTTTTGACTGTTACAGATTTTTTCTGTTCTTATTTGACTATCATGTCATTTCTCTTCTTTTTTTTCCCCCTGCTTGACTTATCCCCATTAGTCCTGTGTTTTCCAGCAGGCAGATGCTGATTTTTCTCATTCATGTGTAATCCCAATGAAATTTTCATTTTCCATATTTTATAGTCTGCTGCTATTCACCTTTTTAAACACAGGCAATAGCAGTCCAAGGGAGAAGAATTCACTAACCTCCTGGGGAAACTAAAAATGATCATAGTCTAGCAAGTCAGTCTTTAAATGTCCTTTGCCCATTTCACCCTCCCCTCTGCTACTCTTTAAGTATTTAAATCTGCCCCCTACCAGTCAGACTTCCTCACCAGATGGTGCCTTCTGACTAGCTCTGCCTTTCTTCAGAGGATGAATATGTACAGCAAAGAGCATAAGGAACTGGTGAGACAGCTACTGGAGTATTTCATCAGTGCTTGTGTCCACTTTTTTAAAAGGACAGTGAAAAATGGGAGAGAGCTCAGGAAGGAGCCACAAAAATGATTTGAGGGCTGGAGAAAATGCCTTACTGTGGGCCTCTAAAAGAGCTCAATCTGTCTACCTTATCAACAAGAAGATTGAGAGGTGACTTGATTACAGTGTACAGGTACCTTCATGGGAAAAATATACTAGGCACTAAAGGGCTCTTTAATCTGGTGAAGAAAAGCATAAAAAGAGCCAATGGCTGGATGCCAGACAAATTCAAATTAGAAATAAGAGACATTTTTTAACAGTGTGAGCAATTAAATATTGGCACAAATTACCAGGAGGACTGGATTCTGCATCTCCTGCCTTTCCATCAGTGCTCAGTGTAGTTTGGAAGATACACCTTAGTCAAACATGAGTTTTGGATATATACCAGAGAAACTAGTGAAATTTAAGAGCCTGTGATTCACTAAAGACAAACCCAGATGACCTTACCTCTTGGTTTTTAATACTATAAATTTAGTGCTGTCTACAATGACTGTTAATAAATCATTAAAACAAATCTGGTATGAGGCATACCCTGGCAGTATTAGACACTTGTTTTGTGGAAGTAGATCTGCATAAATAATTAATTAGCCTAAAGGCAAAGCTAAAACAAACAAACAAAAAGGAATTAAGTGATCCAGAGTATATGATTTCAATATTTAGATAATTTTAAATTATTATAATTTTTGAAGTCAGGACAGTTTGAAACTATATACCTCATTTTGTAAAGAAAACTCAAACTGTTTCTTTGGGGAGATTTTAAATTTGAATATTTCTATTTTACCCAAAACTTTCAAATTGTTTTCTTTTTTCTGGTCGAAGGAATTCTGCATTCTTTTCACCATTATTGGGTTTACGGTGTACTGATTTTCAATGAGAAAAGCACCTGAGGTTTTTCCAGAGATACAGGGAAACATATTCCATACTATTAGCTCATTGGTTGTTCTTACTTGTTCTCCTCTCTGAGAATAATTCTCATTTATGCAGGCAGTGATAGGGTTTTAAATGATGTAATCATATATTTGTATGAAATGGTAATGGCTTTATTTTTAAAGATAAGGATTTTTTAAAAGGTTAATTATGTTCCACAAATTGTTTTAAAAGTGGAATGTTACTATTATTGTAAGACTCCAACTTGGAAGACAATTTCCCTGTCTAATATATATCATTTCATCTCAATATAATTCCTTCTTTTCTTCCCTATTGCTAATGTTTCCTAGTGCCATGCTAGATATTTTGTTTCTTTTGTGTTTATTCATACACCTGTGGGTATCTCCTTCCTCTCCTGCAGCCAGATTTCACTTAGGCAGGCCATGCATATTTATCTTTTCTCTTGGTCTTAACTCATAATTTATTTTTTCCATCTCTTGATACCTTTTGTTTTTCTTTCAGCTTCATTCAATTTCTCACTTTCTCTCCAAACAAATCATACCCAGAACATGAGACTGTACTAATAACAAGTGTTACAGCTTGACGGCTGATCTGACAGGTAATACGTGTTTCAAGTAAACTCCAATGCAATTGCAGCCAAGGAAAAGGCAAGGAGCAGTTTCAGATCTAAGACTGGAAAAGGGACAGAGGAAAAAAATCCAGTCCAGTGTAGAAGGCAGAGTTGCATGTAGCATGGCTTAGTGGCTGAAGCTGAAACACTAAAGGTCTCAAGAGTGTGGCCAAGGCAGGTGAGATGGAAAGGAGAGGTAAGGAAGACAGTGTGGTAGTGATAAACCTTTGCTGAAACCTAAGTTAGAAGGTCTGCTTTAGCCATTATGAGATATTAGGTATAGAAACTTTAGGAGGTTTTTTCCATCTGGCTCTCAGGAGATGTATTCTTACACTTCATATATTTTACTGTTATTATCCCATGTGTTTTCACCCCCTGTATAGCAGTAACAGCAGCCATAGTCATCCTCTCTATCTGATCAGCTGCAAATCTGCTCTCCTTGCTTTATGTTATTTGGATGACACTTATCTCTTCACATTGGCCCAAAAAATAACCCAACATTAGTGCAGTGTTTCAGTCTAAAATCTCCACCTCTGCTGGGTCATGAGCCCTCGTGATTCAGCCTGGATCTTCCCTTCTTCTGCACATTTTTGCATGTCATAGGCTATCCCACAGAATTTTAGAACTATTCCAGAAGTCCCTCCTAAACAAGTAGAAAGCAAGGACATAGAGAAATGCAAAGGTAGATTTCCTTTCCTTATACCCAATGTAAGCTGAGTGGAGAAAGCCCTGAAGTTACAGATCAAAGTCTTTAACTGAATGTCCCTAATAAAAATAACTTTTCAGACATGCCGACTTGATCATAGTAGTATGTGGGGAGCGATGGTTTATCTGTTTCTGTGGTATCAGTTTTTTGGTGGGGTTTTTTTCTAAAAATCAACTGTAATCAAAGGCTCAAGTGTGTGCATGCCTCTGCACTGGCAGTCAGCCTGAATCTTTTGCCAGAGCTCATGCCTGTTTACCATTTATTTTGAGTAAGTGACAGATAATACACTCAGTATATTCTGTGCATGGTCTGTAACTGGAGGTGGCAGTGTTCTGCTACATCCTTTCCATAGTCAGTTTTAGTCATGGAAAGTCCATTTTAATTCTCTCAGTCTTAATATATTGCTTTTAAATAAGCAAAGTGTGTGCACCTGTATGAAAGTTGTAATAGAGAAGATTAATATGATATGAAAAATGTCTTTACTTAAACAAAAAGGTTTTCCAGAACCTTAGTTTTATTAATTTATAAACAATGTTTATAAATTACATACAAAACATACTGTGGGATAGCATTCAGTTCTGTGTGCAACAAAAGCAAATGAGGTAACAGCAAAGACATCCCTCTTTGTCACAGATAGCTGGAAGTGTGAATTTGCTGCATGGTTGCTATAGGTATGCAAAAGATTTCAGATGTTAAAAAAGCAAGCTGGACACTGTGAAATGTGTATGTATCTTTAGCCTCCTACCAGTAATAACCACAGCATTGCTGCAGAGTTGGTATTTTTTGCTTTCTAAGGTTGAGAAGCAGTTCACTCTGTGGAGCAGTGAACACTTCACTTGTCTTGCAGAATTTCATGAATTTTGGGAGATTTTATAGAAGCAGTGTAGTGTCTGGCGATGAGCTAAAGACACTTTGCTACAGCATCCTGCTCCCTTGCACTGGTCCCAGCTGCAAAAATGGCACTATATTTGTATTGATTTTTTTAACAGCCAAACCACTGTATGTACCTGAATCTGTAAAACAAGAGAGTATTGATCTATTACAGAAAATTATCTATTTAAAGTATCTATTCTCTGCTAGTCTGGGGTGCAGAGAGACATCTATTTGCTAGTGTAGTCTGGCATATCTGCACTGCAGCCACCAGTTTGCACCATCTGTGTGTAAATTTAACCCACCACTCCTCCTTAAAATGACCTAATATTGTTTAGATCTTCCACCATCCCTTCCTTCCCATATATATATATGTGTGTGTGTATGTGTATGTATATCTGTGTGTGTGTGTGTGTCTGTGTGTAGGCATTTGAAACAGAAGGGCTACCTTCTAGAGTTGGATTTTTTTCCCCAACTAGCAATTTGTTTAACAGGTTTGCACTGCAACTCTAAAATTATTTCACTTAAAAGGACACTGTGGATGTTAATTAAAAACATTAATTAGGGTTTTTATAATTCCTTAGAGGCTTTAAACACAAATCTGTTTCTATACCAAAAATGTTTTCCGTCTTGTCTTAATCCATCTATTTTGGGGAAGTCAGTGAGTGTGCTGCTGGACTATTAATAGTACTTCTCTTTCTCCTGTGCCTACCTTGCTTTAAGAAAAAAAAGTATATGTTTGACTGGTGAGAGAAAAAATCACACCCAAATTTAAAACGTTTCTTTTGCAATGAAAAATTGGAAATTGCAACTAAAATTGAACTTTTTTGTTAGTTCAGACATAGCTGATTAGAGTGTGGTTTGTGTAGTGTCAATTGGGTCTCTAAGTGTTATATGGTAAATCTGCCCTTCTCTTACACAAGTGCAACCTTCAAGTACCCAGTAAGATGGAATCAGTATAGCTGGGACAAAGTTTCTAGTTTACTTAATTGTATGTTTGACATTTTTGTGAGTGGTATTGTTAGACAGGGATCACAGATTATCCTGAGTTGGAAGGGACCCACAAGGATCATCAAGTCCAACTCCCAGCCCTGAACAGCACCATCCCCAGGAGTCACACCAAGAGCATCATCCAAATGCTTCTTGAACTCTGTCAGGCTTGGTACTGTGACCATTTCCCTGGGGAGGCTGTTCCAGTGCCCAACCACCAGGGCAAAGAACCTTTTCCTGATATCCAACCTAATCCTCCCCTGACACAGCTTCAGGCCATTCCCTCCAGTCCTGGCACTGGTGACCAGGGAGAAGACAACAGTCTGTCCCTCCTCTTCCCCTCATGAGGAAGTTGTAACTGCAGTGAGGTCTCCCCTCAGTCTCCTCCAGACTGAACAGACCAAGTGACATCAGCCACTCCTCATATTCCCCTTCACCATCTTTGTTGCCCTTCTCTGGACACTCTCTAACAGCTTGATGTCTTTCTTATATTGCAGTGACCAGAACTACACACAGGAACTTTTTTCTGAAGATGGCTGAACATACCACATAGGTAAAATTCCATATTCCAAAATCAATGGGAAATTTGCTTTTAATGTCAATGTGACCAAAATCTAATTATATACGAAAATATACTCCATTGAGTAAGAGGTTCTGAGTCCCATCATCGATCATGAAAAGGTATTAATATCTTTTGAATCTCAGTGGATGTAAAGATTTTGAAAACCTCTTTAGATGTTTTTTGATAGTATTTCCTAATCTTTTCTGCATATTTCCATACAGAGAAACATAACTCAAATATTTAGACTTTCATAAAGTGTAAAAATTGTGATGCTGTATGGCATCTTTATGTCATACATCTGTGTTAGCAACTCAGATTGTCACTTATATTACTGGAATTTTGATTTCCTTTCTTTGGTCTTTCTCTCGAGTTTTTTTTGTTTGTTTGCTTGTTTGTTTATGTTGTTGGAATCTAAGCTTCAGTTTAATCTAATTCCTTTGTTCAGATCAATTTTTCCCCTTTGTGTTTCTGTCACATTTGCTAACTCAGTCCAGGTATGAGTCACAGTCATACACATGATATTAAATTAATGTTCTTTTTGATTCTCTGGATTATTAAATGTCTATTTAAATCCATATATATCATTTGCCAGTACATGTCATTTGCATGATTTAATGTTTTTTAGTAGTGAGACAGATTCTGTATATTATATCAATTCCAGAACTTTTCAGAAAAGCATATTTCAAGGTTTTCACTTTGTGGTCTATGAGGAATCTTATTTTTTGAATAAGTATTGATTGCATAGTACAAATGTACAAGCCTACCTTTTATTCAGAAAGAATAAATATGGTTGATGATGAACAAGAGCATGAATGGCAAACTAGTAGGAAAAAAAGCAGTTGTGCACTTGCAACTTAGTAACTGTCCTCACTCTAAAATTAGGGCAGTGCAAATGTTGATATGCAATGACTTTTATAAAATCAGTATGAAAACCAAGATTTGACATTTCCATTTTAAGTATGGGACACTTTCTCTGGGTTTCTTGTCCTCACAAACTTCTGTCAAATAATTCAGTACTGCCATCTGTATTGGTAAGGAAGAGCCAATATATCCCTAAAAGGACCCCAAAGGGACAAGAAGAGATCAACAGCAAGCAAGTATTCTCAGCAAATACCATATACTACCATTTTGATTATTATACTAGAGTCACACTAGGCAAGGGAGATATAACCTTCTCTCAGACTAAGTAGTTAATGCAGATGAACTCAGGTTGGATTCAGTCCAATGTTTGTTAATAATATCTAAAAAGCTGGGAATATTCCTGTAGACACTCTAAGGCAGAGAGAGCAGGTGTTTTTTACAGAATAATGACAGGTTGTCATGGTGGGACACAGTTCAACTGTGAGCATTCCTACCCCTTCTCTCATAAATTAACCCTCCATGCTGGTACTAATTAATGGAAATGTCAAGGGTTTTGGTTTGGGTTTGTGGGTTTTTTTACAACTGTAAGCTTTACTATAGATTTCTGCACAGTCAGAGCTTGAGGTCAATCTCTTTATCCACGCTGGATAAAGGGCAACTACTTACCTGTTCTGAATTTTCATTATCCTGGCCATCAGTGCCTGGCCATATCCTGGCCATAACTGGAGCACTTTCCAGTTAAGATTCAGAGAAGATAAAACCTGCAGAGTTATGATAAACAGGTTTATTACATTACATCCAGGGGTTCCCCCCGTTATTGCCATTATTAATATGCCAAGTAATTAATTGATAATGTTTGCTTTGATACTTACAAATCTTCTTGCTCTGCAGATTTTAGGTGCTATAAAGTTGTAATTTTCAGAACAACTTTTGTTGCTGTGAAAAACAACTTTGAAAATGCTGTTCTTGGAAAATTTTCACAATTTCTCACTACGTCTTGACTGATCTTCAGTGTTTAACTTTACAATGCAAGTTTAATATGAAAAGAAAAATAGAGGAAAGCAGTACCACTATTTAAAATCTCTGAGCAATCACCAGCAGACTTCCAGTATTTCATACCTGCAAAGGAGATCAGATAGTTGCTGAATGAACTTCTAACATGATGATTCATGATTCAAATCTGACTCAATGTGCTTAAAATGGCCTACCATTTACTCAGTACCACCAATTACAAAACTCCTTCTTACCTACCTAGATGTGCTTGTTGTCTGTAAGATAGATAATTTATTCAACTGTTTTAATTCCTATGAAGCTATATAACTGCATAAAATGGGATTTAAAAGATCTTTTTTTCTGCCTATCTTATGCCATGACTGTTGTAATTTGTAAAATAAAACATACCCTGTATCTACCATCACAGAAGCTGGAAGAGTGGTCACATGTAGCCTCTGAGAATACTTGCCTACTATATGTGATAATCAGGTTCAAAATTCATCTCTGTTCTTTCATCAGTTTGGGGAGACTAGCTAGAGATACCAGCTTTGCTTCAGTCTGGAAAGCAACACTCCCACACGACAGACTGCTACAGCTGTATGGTTTTGGATGAAAAGGATTAGAAATTACTGTATAATGCATTGCAATAGAAAATCTTATATCATGTTCATGAAGATATAAACAGTACCGCCACAGAGACACACTTTACTGCCGTGGTATAAAGTAAATGTTTTTGATAGTGTTACAAATATTAATGATGTCAAAGTTTTTGCCATAATGGCTTAAAAGTATACTATATTTTGAATAAATAAACTCTTCTACATTTTTCATATTTAGTCTCAAAATCCTTTAGCATACACATATGCCAAATTTGCTGATTTAGAAAGGAAGTAGGGAATTGCCTCAAGGAAGAAGTTTTATAACAGATAGAATGGGAGATAATACTGAAGGAGAATAAAGGTCAGAGCAAGTTCAATTCATTCCTTTGCAAAACAACTTTGGTAAAATTAGTCAGAGGAAATGGAAGAACAGTGATGGAGGTAACAGTTTTGTAGAAGGAAATGCTTGCAAGGAGACAGAATTGAAGGAATAGCCAGAATAACCATAAGGCACATGCATAAACTGGTGCTTAAGAGCGCAGCTGCCATGACAAAAGTTGCTCATTCATTCTTAGGCATGCAGTATCTAAGGAAGCCATGAGGAATCCAGCACAAGATACCAGAGGCACAAGGCTGCAGGCAGAAGGTCAGATTTAAGTCATTAACACTGAGAAATAAGTGGGTCCAGGACAGCTGGCAAAGACATCCAGGCAGTGACTTGGGAGAGGGAAAAGGGAGTAATGACAGAGACTTGAGAGATGCCAGCAGAGACAGAGGAGAAATAAAGGAATCCATCAGCACTAACTCTCTAATGCTGTCAGCCAGATGAAGAAACAGCAAGTTGGTGTCACATAAACCTAAGGGTGGGAGTTTCTGGTGGAGTAGTAAGTGGCCTATGGTGTCAAAGGTAACAGAGCTATCAAGGAAGAATGAGCACAGAGAAATGACCCTACAAGAAATAGGCACTTAATGCGAAGGATGACAAGACAAATTAGATATTTGGCAGTCTACCTAAAGCAACTCCTTCAGCTACTGTGACCACCTACATTGGCAGAGTAATTAGAAGGTCTTCCAAACAAAGTGATAAATGGATGATAGAGGCAGGGAGATCTCTGCCTATTTATAAAGTGCCTGTCATCATAGTATCCAGATATCACAGCAGCCAGTCAAAGATAGTGACTATCCAGTAGTGGAATATTTCTTCTGTTATGGTTTTATGTGTTTGGTATAAAAACATATACTAAATAAGCAGAATTTTTTCGAGGATGACAAAGCAGAGAAGGCTTATCTATAGTGACATACTCTGTACATCTTCAGAAATACAAAGTATTCATTGTTTGAAGCTGAAATAACAATATCTTTTACAGAAATTTTTAATGGTGGCCCTCTTCCTGAAGAAATAAAAAAAAACAGGATGCAGACAACAGCTAGTGCACAATGTAACAAGCAGTGTTAAAAAATCGTGCTTAGGGCTTAGAAATAATGAGCTCCTAATGTGTTTTTCTAATCAAAGTGTCAGCATGAAATTCACTGTATTTGGAGGCCGTTCTACTACCAAGGCAGCAGTGTATCAGAAATTCACTGTGGATATGATTTTTGTGTCTCATCTTTGAATTAGATTTGCTTTTTCCCCTCCTTTTTAATAGTTTTAAGTCAAAAGCAGTACAAAAATGCTTATCAGATCTGTTCCAAGTTCCTTGGACCAGTAGACATTCCTGTCAGTCTCACTTATCTTTCCATGCAACACTCTTTTGAACAGAGGTTTTATAGGTAAAAGTTTTTTCCCTCAAGATTTAGGCACATCATAAATCAAACAGACCACATGATGGGACTTGTTTCCCTATTTAGTCTATTGAGCACAGACAGGAGTGTACTGCAGGTTCCTCAATGGCTTATTTTCTAACAAAAGCATAATGTTGTGCAGTTCACATATTACAGCAGGATTTTTGTCGGTTTTACCCAGGCAATATTTTTCTGTCCAGAAACCAGAGCCATATTTCTACTATTGAATCCACATAAATGTAGCAGCTGTGGCCTCAGTGGTGTTTTTAGGGACTCATTTTTTCTATTTCTCACTTGCCTTATGGTAGCAACATCCTTTATTCTTGAGAGATGGGTTTTTGGTGTTAAATTTTGTTTAAAAAATTTGGCTTATATATAGTAAGTGCAGCTTTATATTTTTAGGAATATGGAAGAAATAATCAGATTAGATTTGGGTTGTCTTCTTAAACCAGTCAAAGCATCCAGGTTCTCTTCTCTTAATTTTTACCTGGGTTTGATTATCTAGGTTATATGAGCTTTGTTAAGTTTCTTGCAATTTCTCTTGATACTTTTTCCAAGAAAATCTCCAAACAGCTATGCAGGCAATTGCTGCTTTATTTTTGTTACTCTTGTCTTACATCCGCCATCATATGTATGTAGATAGACAAATGCAGGTATGGCCAAGCCTCTGACATGATACAGAGAAGTGTAATATGGTCTGGTATTAATGAAAGAACAAAGACCTGAAGGGTTGCCTTACTTATCTAACAAAATCTGCACCACAACATATGTGACATAGAAAATTCAAACAACAATGTGGTTATACTAATTTGTTTCATGACATATGCATATTGCTTAAGAAAGCAATTTGATATTAGAATTTGTATGGGGGCTAAATCAGGCATGCTGCTTTACCGTGCTGCAGAATGTAACTGGGAATTGGTGTGTAGCCTTGCACTTAATATACATACAGTGGACTTCAGATAGGGATATAATAAAGTCTATCACGTTGAGAGGAAATTGTAAAAAGTGCCACTTAAAAAATCCTAAATTATCTGCTTAACTCAGCTTGAATTTCACAACACTAAACCATCACCCAAATCAGGCTCCCAAACTAACCATCCCTAGAAAAAATTGTAGCTGGGAAGAGAAAGAAACACTGTCTTGTACTCATGAGCTTATAGGACAGAGGTAGAGGGATGCTGCACTGATTGGTTTCAATAGACAAAGCTGAAGGAAAGGGACAGATGCTGTGTTGGGTTTGCGTGGCCAGGATTTGGAAGTGGGGAGGTTATACGGGTGGCTATAGTGGTAGCTGTAGGGGTGGCTATAGGGGTGCAAAGATGCCAGAGGCTTCCCCCATGTCCCACAGAGCCAATGCCAGCCAGCTCCAGGATGGACGTGCTGCTGGGCAAGACTGAGCCCATCAGGAATGATAGTAATGCCTCCGTGGCAACATATTTAAGAAGGAAAAATGTTATTGTACAGATGTAATTGCAGCCAGAGAAGAGTGGGTTGAGAACACATGAGATGAACAGCTCTGCAGACAGCAAGGTCAGTGTAGGAGGGGCAGGGGGTGCTCCAGGCACCAGAGCTGGGATTCCCCTGCAGCCTGTGGTGCAGTCCATGGTGTGCCCATGCAGCCCATGGAGGACCACAGGGATGCAGAGGTGTGGAGAAGGCCCATGCCAGAACAGGTGAATGCCTGAGAGTGGGCTGTGAACGCCTGGGAAACCCATGCTGGAGCAGGCTCCTGGCCAGGACCCACGGACCCATGGGAAAAGAGCCCACGCTAGAGCAGGTTTCCTGGTAGGACTTGTGACACTGTGGGAGACCCACATTGGAGCAGGGTATGCCTGAAGGTTTGCACTCCATGGAAGAGTGACCCATGCTGCAGCAGTCTGTGGAGATCTGTTGCCTGTGAGATGGGGTCCCGCTGCAGGAGTTTGCAGAGAGTTGTCTCCCATAGGAGGGACCCCACCCTGGAGCAGCAGCAGGAACAAGGTGTGATGAAGTGACTGTAATCCCCAGTCCAAATCTCTCTGCCCTGCTGTAGGGGGGGAGTAGAGTTTGGGAAAGAGGGAGGAGTGAGAGAAAGGTGTTTTGATGATTTATTTTACTTCACATTGTCCTGCTCTGACTTTGTGTCAGAGACTGAAGTATTATAATTTATGATTTAAACATTTTCATGAAGGACTTTTAAAACTATATTACAAAAGCTGCAGAGAAGACTACCACACCCTGAATGGGGCTCTGAGAGGCCTTGGACTCCCTCGCTGATGAAGATAAGATAAAGTAACAACTCAAGGCTGGGGACATTCACAAAGCACAAGCTTAACACTTTCAACGTGGAGGCCACTGCCCTAGGGCTATCAGCTGCCAGGCTGGCACAGACCCTGGCACCAAAGGGTGGGGGGAGAGAGACTTTGGGTATGTGGTCAGAGGCGCAGTGACCACACCAAAGGGTGGGGGGAGAGAGGCTTTGGGTGTGTGGTCAGAGGCGCAGTGACCACACCAAATGGTGGGGGAGAGGCTTTGGGTGTGTGGTCAGAGGTGCAGTGACTGCCCACCCTCCCCTGTGCAGAGGGGCCCGGCTGAGGGGCCTTCACCCGGGGGAGGGAGGAGATGATCCGCAGCAGAGGGGCTGACAGGGCCCAGCAAAAGCCGCTCAGAGGGGTCCCCAGGCCCTGCCCCAGAGCACCAGTGATGGTGCCACAGACCCTCAGTGCTGCGAGGGACAGGGTCACACTGGCCCTGCAAGGGAGACACACCGGCATTCCCACCTGCCCAAAGCGTGTATTAATCCACGGCATTCTGTACTCTGCGGCGTGTGGCAGCGTGTCAGGGCACGTCGGGGCGTGTCAGGGCCTGTCAGGGCATGTCAGGGCATGTCGGGACATGTGATAGAGGTGAGAGCAGGGCACCCTCACCACCAGCAGACCAGGTGGAGGTGAGCAATGTCATTGGGACCCCTGAATGGATGATGTGCTCCCACCTAACCCCTGTCATCTCTCCCTGTCCCCCTACGCACACTTCTTTCTCTATTTCTTTCTTCCNCGTCGGGGCGTGTCAGGGCCTGTCAGGGCATGTCAGGGCATGTCGGGACATGTGATAGAGGTGAGAGCAGGGCACCCTCACCACCAGCAGACCAGGTGGAGGTGAGCAATGTCATTGGGACCCCTGAATGGATGATGTGCTCCCACCTAACCCCTGTCATCTCTCCCTGTCCCCCTACGCACACTTCTTTCTCTATTTCTTTCTTCCTCTCTTTTCTCTTTCTTTCTCTTTGCCTCTTTTACTATTAAATAAAATACATCAATTTTTTGGCACCAACATCTAACCTCATTTGGTTTTAACCTCGTTTTTGGGAATATATTGAACCTTCTAAGTTCTTTTCAGTTTATGCACA
Organism: Vireo altiloquus; assembly: GCA_013396875.1. Taxonomy (NCBI): domain Eukaryota; kingdom Metazoa; phylum Chordata; class Aves; order Passeriformes; family Vireonidae; genus Vireo; species Vireo altiloquus. Next base: position 259,093 of record VZRF01002162.1, read on the forward strand.
GAGAGTTAGTTTTCTTTGCACTTCTGGGTTTAAACCAGATCGCAACCCTTTGTAATTAATTCAATTAATATCCTGAAGTTGTGTCTGTTTTACCTGTAGTGGTAAATTGGTGAGTGATCTCTCCCTGTCCTTATCTCAACTTGTGACTCCTTCATTATATTTTCTCTCCCCTGTCCAGATGCAGAGGAGAGTGATAGAGCAGCTTTGGTGGGTGCCTGGCATCCTGCCAGGGTCAACCCACTACAGAAGCTTAATGTCCTGTTATGGTCCTCCAACCCACACTGCACCAGAACTTGTGTAAGTGTAGAGAAGGGGAGTTGAACAACTTCCATGACTAAAACAATATTGTATTCGGGTCTGCCCACCTTACTGCCAATTCTTTATGCGCAACAGGGAAAGACTAATTGCCTGATTTACATAGAAAGGCAGGCTATAAAGACTAAGTGTTGCATTTTGGAGCATTGACTGATTTAAAGCTGGAATACAAGAATGTGAACCCATACACATTTCACATTGAAATTATGTGTTGTATTTCAATTTTAACCATTTCATGGGATGTTGTCCAACTTATGGTATGTTTTATGTGATCCCTCCAATAACTTTGACTAAATGCTCCCCCATTCCCAGAAAAAATCTGTGAGAAAGAGCAGCAGAAGATTGGAACAAAACCCCAACTCTTTGAAATGCCAGAGTGATACTGATGTGGAGCCTTGAAGCACCAGCAGCAAGTCACTGCCCTGCCTCCTCACTTTCTTCAAAGAAGAAGGAAGAAACAAGGGAAATCTCTCTTAGATAAGTATCTCAGGAGTATTAATTTTCATGGAGCACCATCCTATCTTAGGTGCAGTCCAAATTACCTCTACTTAGAAGGGCACAGCCTAAGCTGGAGTAGGTAGAAAGTTTTCAGACAACACCTATATAGAAAGTTGACATTCCATTCCTGTAAGATCATGGAATCACAGAATCATATTGGACATTGGAAAAGACGTCTAAGATCATTGAGTCCAACTATTAATTTATAACTCCCAAGTCCACCACTGAACCATGTCCCTTAGCACCACATTTACACTCCTTTTCAATATCCCCAGGGATGGTGGACTCAGCCATTTCCCTGGGCAACCTGTCCCAATGCTAAACAACCCTTTCAGTGAGATATTTTTCCTATTATCCAACCTAAACCTCCCCTGGAGGAAATTGAGGCCATTTCTTCTCATCCTAAATATAACATAGATTCAAATTTTCTGTTAGTGATCCCTTGCTTTATCACAGTCTTATTGTAAGAGGTTCATTGCACTAACTAACCTGCTTCTGACAATGGAGAGGAAAAGTTTAACCTTCTTTTTTAATGAAAAGGATCTGCAATAAGAAAAAGTCATGTGTAAAGTCTGTAACTTGCTAGGGGGAAAAAATCACATAGCTCTGATGCTTAGATTAAAAACAAGTTGTTTTACCTTTATGCAAAATCCTTGCAAACTGCAGCTGTTCACAAAAGACAGGAAGACTTAATATATAAATAAGTAAGGTTTTTAGCTTTGTGATTTTCTGTTCTTATAAAGGACGTGTATTTTACCTCTTGCAGTGTTACATTAAGGTGTTGTCCTTGAATCAAGACTTTCTCATTTTGGCATTTGAGAGGGATGAAAAGAGGAAAAAGTAATAATATTTTGCTTTTACTTTGAGGAGACTCTTTCATGCTTCTTCTTTAATGGGATTTTTCTAAGACACAGGATGCTAAATATCATCTCACATTTTACAGATGGGGAGGAACTAGATGAAAAATAAGTTCTTTACATTCAGATCTGACACTGATAGTTAATCTTAAAATTGGTCTTTCTTTTTCAGTAGCGAGCACATGTCACCTCTTTGCAGTTCAGTGTCTCAGGATCTAGGAATTAACTGAGATACGAGCTGCAACAATATTTCAGTATTTGGCCAGCCTGTGTCCTCATGCTGGCTTCTTTATCTTTCATACAATGGATGGCAGAGTTGATTTGCCCGCCTACTGCTTGAGATTGCATGGCGACAATTATTTCAGAATGGTTCTGGGACAGAGGTTAGACTAAAAAACTGTGGAGACTCCATCCCTGGAAGTGTTCAAGGCCAGGCTGGAGGGGGCTTTGAGCAACCTGATCCAGTGGAAGAGATCCCTTACAACCCAACCCACTCTACCTTATGTTTGTTTAAGTTTGACTCTCTCGGTACTTTTAGCATTGGGAGACCTACAGTGGCCCATGTAGCCCATTCTGGGAATCCTGTTGCCTCTGCATACAGGAATCTGAGTGTGTGCTAACAGCACAATCCCTGTTAATGTGGATATACGCAGTTTTACAAATGTGCAAGTATGCTGATCCCTTAAGGCCATCATCATCCTGCACTTCAGAGAAGCTCCACTACATTATTTTTGAGTACTTCACCTTCAGCCAAAGAACCAGATCAGAAACTTGCAGCCACCATCCGATTTCCACTGTGGCTATTTACATACAAGTTTGTCTGGAACAAAGCTGACAGGAGAGGACCCTAAGAAATACTCATCTTTAGGAACAGGATAGAATCAATTAAAATAAAGGTTACTTAATTCAACATTTACTAGTAATTAATCATTATCTTACTGCTTAAACAGTGACATCCCAGTAAAGGTCTAAAATCTACTTTCACACTCTTTATCTAAGGCTGCTTGCTTTATTGGTAATTTCAAATCCAGAGCCCTAAGTGTGTTATGTTTTAAATGGTTATCTCTCTATTTGTATGCCTTCTCCTTGTGAGGGATTGGCAGGAAGGGACATTATTGGCAGGAAGTCAGACATACTAATTATTCTCCTGGTGGCAATTAGGACCTCCCATTGGTCTAAGAGAAATATTTGCATTTCTGGAAGGATGGACTTCCAATAGCAACCCCTATATATCACACATAAACTCTCAGGGATTGACTTGCCTTGACTTACGGCACCTTTCTGTAGTTATCTATCTTCACCTCACCTCTCACGTTACTCTTTTAAATAATACCTTTTCTTACCCGCCCATTGCTGTAGCCCAGTGAATATACAGAGTATAATAGGAGGTATTCTGCATGGCACAGATTATATCTTCTGTAGAAAATGCAGTATGATGTATTTCCATTCAGCTGTTACTAAAAAGCGAAAAGTTCTTATAAGATTTCCAAAACCCACAATAGTAATACTTGAAAATAAGTAAAAAAAAATCAGCCTGCATGACTATAGAGGGACCTAAGTGTGCTTCCATGTTTCTATGTTAGAATGGTACTATAACGGTACTTCTGAGGAGAATTAGTGTTCTTATTTGTGTAGATTGTAGTGTGATCGCTAGAAACTCCCAACCTTGTTCCTAAATCAAGAAACCACCTGAGCCTTTGGTAATTTTCTGGAAAAGAAACTATTCTAACTGCCTTGTTTTAGAGAATAAAACTGGCCATGACAAGAAATTAAACTGGATCTTCTGGAAAAATTCATTAAGGTAAATAGTAATAATTTTAAAAGTTTTAATTTTACTTTTTGTTCTTTGGAATTTTTAATTGCTCAGCAAAAAGCTTTAAATTATTTTTGTTTACAAACAGTATGTTATATGTTTTTTGTCCATATTTCATAGGTTGTCTCATTCCATTTTATAACATACTGCCCATTTACCTTTCTCTCCTGTGTTTCATATGAAGCAGTTATACTCTTTCTTCTAATTAGGATAACTGGACAGCATAAACTCTATTCTATTAAGGATATTTGCATGTTTTACAACAGGAAAAATGGGCAAAGCATTTTTCTTTGCAGAAATTAATATTCTTCATTGTAAACAATGTAATCCATCATGTTTAACTTATGTGGTGAAATGAATATCCTGATAGTTAGCATGAAAGCTTACTGAAAGTACAGTGACCATCTGCATCTCTCTGTTGGGCTTTAAAGGCCAGTTCTCCCTTCTAAAGATTTATAATACAAAGGGCAATTCACTAATTAGTACTGTAAATTAGTGTTGCCATGAGGTTAAGAAAAAAACTAACAGCCCCTGCAGTATTTCAATTAATGTTATTTTTAATTGCTTGTATTAGCATTTGAGAACAAGATTGATTAGCTTTTGACTGTCAAAGAAACAGAACTTGAAGCTCTTAAATACTGAAATGGAAGTTGTTAATTATGCTTAAAAATCCATAGATACTGTACATGAAAATCTGGAAGGTCATCTGGGTATTAAAGAGGGTATGTTTCTGTTCTGTACAAATAAAAATTTAGAATGTTAGCATATAGCCACATGTATTTCTCATGCTCTTTACTAATTGATCATGCAAATTAACATCTCCAAAATCACTCTAAAAACAAAACAGCTTTAATAGTGCATCTGTTTATAGAAAGTAATTTTAGAAGTTGCTTAACTTTAAAGTGATTAGTTAATTCTCAATTTGTGATTAAAGTGGCAAGACCTGAAATTTCTCCTAAAGCTGTTGTGAGTTTTCCTCTGTAGATCCCAATTCAGGAAATAGCAGCTGTTTGCTATGTCTCAAAGGCTAGCTCTGAGGCAGGACTTGTGCTATTTCATCCCCAAGTTCAAGGTCCTGTCTAAGGCAGATTTAGAGACCTCAGAACAGGACACAGAAAAGGGAGCAAGTACAGCAGACATCTTCCAGTAGCAAGGTAAAAAGGGTCCTGAGCTGTCCTGTGTAGCATTTTATAGAGATGTTTGTGTCCCATAAGGTAGTCACAGGTTGCTAATCTTTCCAGAATACTGATGTAGTTGTTTAAAAGATTAAATAATCAAGAATTAAATAATCCATATTGTTTGATAGGTCCTGTTAGAGGAGCAATCTGGGAAAAAGCACACATGGATCCATGTCCTTCTGGAGCTTGAAAGAATTTAAATGTCACAGGGTTATATATTAACAACCAGACAATTAAGGAGTGAGGTGGATGGAACAACAAAAGTTGTTCCTTCTAACCAGGCCACTGAAACTCTGCTGTTTTGGTTAACGGTGGGGCTTGGTGATCTTTGAGGTGTTTTCCAACCCTAAAGATTCTTTGAGTCTATTCTATGAAAACATGAGTGATTCAGTAAACCTAACTAGTTAGCCTTATTTAGTTCTGTAGTTCCTGAGTCCTGACTGTATTTGGCAAGAAGAGAGGTATATTTTCCAGCTATACAATTTTTGGCTGTAGCCGTTAAGCAGTTGCTTAAGTGCTACATAATGAATGAGACAGAATCAAAGTTGATGTACAGTGTTGACTCTTCATGAGGTTCACGGAGACGTCTGCTTCCTTAGTGTCACTCAGATGTGTATTTAAGAGTTTTGCTGAGCTGGAACCAGATTACAAATGGAGAGAAGCGTGTAGTTCCACCTTTCTTTTGTCAGCAACTGGGCTGGTCTAAGAAAATGCTCTGCCCTCAGTGCCTTGTCCCCACCGCTCACTTGGCTTATCACCCACATGCTTTGTTGAATGGGATTATCCTAACCTCTGATGTGGCTAAGAATACTCCTTTCCTCCTCATGCTAATTATTTTTCAGCTGGATTACTGTGGGTGGAGGATTGTAATCATCAACCTATGGATATGGCAGGCATACCATGTCAGCTCCTGCTTTGAAAGCCAGTGGAATTTGCTGCTTTTGGTACGTTGGTCCCTTTGCTGCATTGAAGCTCAGAAGTAAATTTTCTGAGAGGTTATCTAACTGTAGGTTCTTGTTGGCCTTAAGCATCAGAGAGGTACCAGAGAGAGCTGGTGCATGCTGGGGTGTGCAACAAAATACAGCTATCAATGCATGAAGAACTTTAGTGGCTATCAAAACTTGTAGCACTTACTTAGGAAATTCATGTTTGTAGCTCAGGCAGCAGCCAAGCAGCATATTTGAAGTCTGGCTGGAACTTCAGATCTTTCTAAGTCCCCTTTTTAATATATCTTGAGTATAACACAAGGAGGACCTGGCTCCTATCACTACAGTAACAATGAGTATGGTCACAAAGACGACAGCACTGACAACACCATCCTGACTTCCATGTGCTCCCTCTTTCTCTTGCCATTTGATTCACATCTCCTTATCAACCTCATTCTTCAACCCATACACTTACAGAAAAAAATTATTGCATGTTGTAAGTAATCATATACTAGCTATTCTAGAATAAGCATAATACGAGGGAACTGTTGCCTAGCTTCTTACTGCTTTACATCTTTTGACTAGATAACAGTACAAAGTGAACAATGAAAAACAAAGGTAGATTAAGAGAAAGAAAATTAAATTTAAAAATGAGATTAGATAAATAAAAATGAAGTTTTATATTTTTAATTTTCTATTTTTTACTGTTGGGAAAGCAAAATGAAATCACATTTTAATTGAAAATTTTTATTATGAAAAAGGATTTTTCAGCTGAAAAAGCTTTCATACGAAAAAAATTCAGCTACGTGTGTCAAAACAGTGTGTCAACTCATCAGAGGACCAGGATTTTTTTTAGAGGCAATTAGAAGGTATATTTTAGAGCTAATTTGACTATCTAATGAGAATACCGCAAATGAAGTGATTCAAGATAGCTCAAGTACTAGTGATCACACTTTGTCAAGGTCAAAAGTTTCAGTTACAGTTATTAATATTTATATATATACAAGTAGGCAAATAGTTTATTCACAGTTAATGCTTTAAAGAAAGCTGCAATGTAGTGACCAACAAGGCATTATCATACTGATCTCTTCTAACATGCTGTTGAATTTCTAACTGCAGTAGACATGTCAGAAAGAACACTATATTTAATTCCTGGAGAAACAGATGATAAATCAAACTAAATGGAATTAATAGTGCCTGATTACTCGTTATATACTTCACCTGGAGTATCATATTCAGCAGTGATCACCATACTTTAGGATATAATTGCTCTTCATGGCTTATAATATAGAGTCTGAAGTACAATAAACCTTGGAGAAAACCATTTAAAAGATAAAGAGTAAAAACAGTACTTTATTTTTAATATTTGAATAAAAATTTCAAGGTTCAAGGTAACCACTTTGCAAGGCATTTTTAGGAATATTCAGACAATTAACTGTGTGACTGGTGTAAACACATTCTCTGAGCTATGAAAAGCAACAGTAGCCTTAAAATGTTTTAATTTCTTTTTCCCTTCAGGGTTGTGACTTTATGAGAATGTGGTACTAAGTCTGCTTGAAAAATTGTTTATTTTTTTAAAGAATGCTTCACACTATGGCATCTTTAACTTGACTTATTTGTGTTGTAAGATGATTTTTGGCTGAAAAGGAAGAAATATAAAAATGTTTCCGTCCATTTAAAACTGCTCTAGGTATACACAATCTGTTTCTTCTTAACCTGTCATATAAATCAGCTTAGAAAATCTGATTTTGAGGAATGCTACAAGTTTGCAAATGGATATTGCCAAATGCTGGATAATTGATACAATCATACTTGAAGTCTTAAAACACAGTTAGAACACTAGGTTCCTGAAGATTTTACAAAATGCACATTACTTATTTTTAAATATATTCCACTCAAACAGTGCCTCTTGAGGAATTGGTAAGTTAATTTCTAATTTGTTATGTCAGTGAGGAGATTCAGTTAACAACTGTGCCTTATTTTATCTATTTGTATAGTGGGAAAATGTCTACCTACTTATATGTGTAATCAAAATCAATTTCTCTATGGCCTTCACTTAATATCTAAGTACCAACTGTTTTACAAGTGCAAAAAATTGGAGAGAGAGGACATTAGTTATAACACTAAACATTTATTTCTGCTTGCTCTTCATTAAAACTAAGGCTATAAAAACACTTCCTCAGGCTAGACTTAAAGATTCATTTCTGAAGAGCTTTCTAAACTTGTTGCTCTGCTAGGAGAGATGGTTCAGCAGTTAGAGGAGTGATTGGCTTTCTGATCACTGAAATTTTGATGAATTTTGATATGTATACAGCCCTAATCTTTGCAGACATTTACTACTTTTTTATCTAGTAAGTAAGAGGCGATCTTCTCTGTGTTAGTTACTCCACTAAGTGCAGTGATCACCCCATGGCTCTATGTGTTCTTTTAGCTTCAGGAAGAATGGCAACTATCCAAAGAAGGAGAGAAATCTTAACGGACTGTCTGCGAAACAACAGAAGGAAGGTGACAGAGACAGAGGACACTCTTACCTGTTTCACAAATGAAACAGTAGTCAGACCTTTCCTGCAGGATAATTTTGCTGATGTTTTCTGTCCAACAGTGTTTGAACAGCATGGTTTCCTCTGCTGAGAAGCTGTTTCCTCCAGATTTTGCCTTGACAACTGGAAGAAAGCTGTTCCAAAGAATGAACATCTCACAAGTTCTACTGTATATAGAGAGTGTATAAAGAGTCAGACATGAGGAAGACCTCTGCTGAATATTGCTGGAAAATAGGACCTCAGAGCTAGTGCCAAACAGAACTGAAAACACGAGGGATTTTACTACTACACCAGAAACAAATGGGTCTGTGGTGGGAGCTCTATATTAGATTTCCAGTTTTCTTGTAAGTATATTTTTATGACATATGGTTCTTATTATTTTAATGGAATTTGAATTGATTTGCTTGCAATATGGAAATAGTGAGATAATCAGGTCTGAGAATGAGGTTTATTGCAATTTCATTTTTTACAACACAATAGGTTACTGAAACACTTCTAAATTACACAAATTCTGATTAACCATTCTCATATAGTCTTTCCTACTGTCAATCTTTACCTTATTGTCCATGAATTTCTTTTAACCCTCTCAGGACTGTCTTTACAGAAAGACAAAAATGCTCTTGTCTGAAGATACTGAAAGCCTTCATGCACCAAGACATCACACTCGACATGGATCCATTTTTAAATTTTTTCACACAAAAACCTTGCTACAGCTTCATGCTCAGCAGGCCCTGGTTAGCAGTACTGGTTTGTTCTGCATAAGTAATTCCTGTTGCACTGTAAGCATGTTATGTACCGTGTAGGAGAAGAACTTGGTAATTCCAATGAGAACCTATCCTTGAGCCATTCTTCCAGAAATTGTGTGATTCTGTTAGAAAGGAGAAGACTTTTAGATCCAATGCACACATTAAAATAACATGGGCACAGGAAAAATTTCTGGATAGAGGATTTTTATGGCAAGAATGTATGGTAATAGCCCTCTTTAGGCAATGAATGATACAGGAGTCTGTTACTGAAGTTTACAGAGCTTCCTTGGCAAATTTTTGTGTTAGCAGTAAATTCTGGGTTGGATACTAATTTGATGCATTAGAAAACTATGCCAAAGCACACTTTTGTTCTTGTCATGAAAATGTGGAGAATAAGGTCTACATATCACTGCTGTGGCAAGTTGACAACCAACAAGATTTATGCTGTTTGAAAACCCTATTCTTGCTGAATGCATTGCATATATAAGTTCACTATAGTTTACTTGGAACTTTGCTGCTGCAAATAATGGTAATATCTCTGTTTTGATATGACATGAAATTTATTTAATCTGGTACCTCATTTTGAAATACATTCATTAAAAGTGTTGAATGGTAAAAAATCTGTCAGTATAAATGGTGTTCATTTTCAATGTGACAGTATTCACAAGTCCCAAGAAATAGAACAGTTGAATAGATAATGTCACATATCATAGAATTATTCAGATGGTGTGATCTTTTTATTGATTGGACAGCAGTTGCAAATTCAGAGCTTATGCTACATTTCACTAGTATCATGACAATGAAGAACATGAGCAATGATCTGTCAAATGTGTGAAAATTGTGCCATGAAACTAAATAAAGACACAGTTTATAATTCTGCAAAAGGAAAAGGATAACATTTGTTCTGGCATTAAGCAATAATGAAACACAGGTTCTGCTTTGTGCTTTAGATATAAAATAGGGTTATAATAGAAGAACAGTTTTTCCATTACTGATATTATGAAACAGGTGAAATGTTTAGCTTCCCTATGATGTAAAAAAGCCACTTCTCAAGCAGACGAGACAGCTGTCTTGAAACTGCAGTTTGTAATCTCTGTATTTTTATCGGCCTTTAAGACAGGAGGCCTTTTATTCCAGATTTCTTTGGTTGTAAATGCTGAAATCTTTTTTAATAGCATTCTTTCCTAGCAAAAAAATAAACTTGAACTTGGATCATATGTGAGACACTAATTGTAGCTTGAGTCCAAAGAGCCAGACGAGCAATTTAACTAGAATTCCTAAAACATCTGGGAAGTCCTTAAACATGAAACGATTAATGAGTAATATCTCTTATCATAGCATTATTTGGATGGTATGTTTCTGTATCTTTATATTCTATCCCTCTAACTAGAAGGGGCAGATGAGGGAGCTGTTCAGGTGTATGAATATAGATGCTCAATCGCATTTTAAGTGCTACGGGGTATCTATGAGGCCCCCAAATGTCACTCTAGAAAGGCATGAGTCTGTCAAAGATCTTCAATTTTTGCCAGCTCCACAGAGATGTCTAGAACACTCTAGATCATTATAGTGTCACTATCTTAAAGGTGGTGAATTTTCCTGGGAGTGTTTCTGGGATTTATTGTGTTTTTAAACAGTAAGGAGAAAGAAGTAATAAGAAAGCAAAAAGATGTAGTCAGACCTTGAGCCAGAGGGTGAGAGAGTTGGCACTTGTCTTATCCTGTGCCCTGTTACTGAAGGAACATCCCTATGTCCCAAGAGAGTCAGGTGCTTGAATCCTCATGTTTAGGACATACAAAATGCAGTATGGTCCTTGCTCCAGCCTTCAGTTTCATTTGAAATGGTACAGCTTGGAAGAGGAGACAGGGCTGAAGGGGTCCACACCTCCTGGGTTCTCAGGAGCAGAGGAGGAGGCATGTCCTTGCCCACCTCTAGGCTGTATCTTAAGAACAGTTTCACAGTCACCATTTCCCCTCTGGAGGGCACTCTGGATCAAAACTAGAGCAGAACAACGTCAAGAAAGTGGTCGAGTTGCCTTAAGGTGTGCCTTCAGTTTAGGATATGTAACTGCAGGCTCACTGCATGTTGCACCAAGCTTGGCACTCCACTTGTATTTCTTCCTCCTTGTGATGGATACTGGTTGTCTGGCACTGGTTATCTAGAAGGGCCTAGTGGCAAAGAGCTGTAAATGAGTTTTGATGTTGCCTTCCACAGAAGCAAATATTTACAGACTATAGATTGCCTGTGAGGATACTTTTTGCAAGAATAATGAAAGCCCAGAGGAACTCAGGTATGTAGTAGGCTTAATTATTCTGGTCTAGCCTGAATCTGCATTGTTTGGGTCATATATTTGTTTATTTTAATTTGTTGAATTATGTGCTGAGCTGATTTTTTTGACAGCCAGCAGACAGAAGGACTGTGCACAAGAACCTGTTGTTTGGTCAGGTTTTATGCATGTGACTGCCACCATTTACACAGCACCTTCATTGGAGATGGCAGCGCAAGGGAAATATTTCATGCTTGTCTGTTGGGGTTTCTTTCTTATGAACATTGCTACCTTTTCATTTTCATTTATTTGGGCAGTTCTTCTGAAAATCACTTATCATCTTTTGGGCATGCTGCTAGATTTTACTCATATTGTTCTTTATTGCCACACTTTTTGGAAAGGTGGGAGAGGAGGCCAAAATGGATTAATTTTCTCCAAAGGGCAGCTCAGGGAAAATGATTGGAAGAGATCTCTGGAAGCCACCTTGTTCAACCCTTCCTCAAGAAGGATCAGTACCCTAGGACTATGCCCGATGGCTTTTGAGGATTGCCAAACATGGAGAGTCCACGAACTCCTTTGGCAAACTGTGCCAGTGCTCAGTCACCCTCGTGGAAAAAAGAAGTTTTTTCTTGTGTTTAAGTGGAATTTCCTGTATTTGAGTTTTTGTCCATTGTCTTTTGCCCTGCACCAGTGAAAACAGCTTGGCTGTGTTGCTTTTGCACTCTTTCTTCAGGTACTTACACATATTGATAAAATCCTATACCTCAAGCCTTCTCCAGGTAGAACAGTCCAGCTCTCTGAGCCACAACTCATAGGAGAGATGCTCCAGGCTTTCATTATCTTCACTGGACTGTCTCTAGTATGCTCATTTTGCTACTATACTGAAAAAAGAGCAGCGTTCCCTGCTCTCATCTCTCTAAATTCAGGAGCAATGGTGGATGAAATGCTCCTTAACAGATTTCTGTTAATGCCAGACAATCTGTCTGCCCACAATACAGAGCTACCTACAAGAGAGAGGAGCACTGGGGATGGACACTGGACAAACTACATTGCCTTGGGAGAAAAAATGTGGTCTATGAAACCTAGCTGCAGTAATTAGCAATACAAAGTTAATGGATAGGCAGGATTAAGTTTCACCAGAAACAGTCCTTTATTCTCTCTAAACATTTAGAACACTATCTCACTCACTCCAACACAGAAAAAAAGTCTGAAAGATGTTATTTATATATAATTTCAGTGCCTGTGCTTCCTTCTAGAGTGACACACTGCTATACAAGGAAAACAGATTCAATTATATGACATATATTTGTGGATTACAGAGGACCAAAATAAGCAATTAGTCAGTTAGGTATGTGCTGCAAGTTCTTCTACTGTGTGCTTTAAAAGTGAAGTTTTCAGTCTCCTGACACAGTCAATATATTCTCCTACAACTGTTCAGGGTTAGGACTCTCTTTTCTAGAGCAGTGAAACAGGAATCCCTCACTGTGTGTCGGCAGCCCTGTGTTTCTGCTGCTGCCATCCCACGTGGTCCATCCTTAGTGCAGGCAGTGCACCAGTGATGCTGAGCAGCAGCTTCACGGGAACAAGAAGACTCCAAACCTCAGCAAAACCATTCAGCTGTGTGTGCCCTGGAGTCACAGCCATGAAACATGTCAGGAGAGCAGCAAAACATTGCAATTCCTCCATGGGATATCAAGGGATCCTTTATCTTGCTACAGTCATTCATAGGCCCCTATCACTTTCAGATGATGGCAGAAAATCATTTGCACTAAAGTCCCTACTGTCCAGCAATGACAAAGAAAACGTCACCGTTTATCAATTGTCTTGTAGCAATTGTCACCGAGTAGTGACAGCATGCAAAGTGCACTGCCATTCCAATTATAAAAAGGTCTCTTAGTCCAACCTGGTTTTCCCAAAGGTAATTGATATAAATTTATTTATCTAGTTTTTCCTAATTACAAGAAGAAGAAAAAACGGCCTAGTGAGATGCATTGGCATTTCATGGTGTTTTCAGGGGAAAAAAACCGCAGTAAAGTAGACAAAACATATTTCTGTAGGAGGATGTGGTAAGTCATTCTCTATCGATTTTAAAACTTCATATGAGGAAAGTTTTGCAGTGTTTAAAATTAAATTGAAGAGTGAATGCATTGGATTTTTTTAATCTGTATTATCAAAGTCTGGGGTTGGTTTTTGTTGGTCTTTTTTTTCCTGATGAAATGTTTCATGTTGTAATGTAATAGAATTAATAAGATCTGATACACTGACTTTTAATGAAATTTCATTTTTCAAAAATAGGCACATAAAAATGTCTCCATAATAAACTTAATTAGAGAAAATAGAAGATTGTATTATTTCATCATTAATACAAAGAGATGGATAATTAGGAGGATGCGATATGCATATTGAGTGAAATCAACACTCCTGCAGGAGGCTGAAGTATGCAGGCCCCATGTGAGAAGTTATTTTAGTCAAGAAATGGGACTCCAAGCCCCATCACTAGAAGGCTTTCTAAGGATATAGTACTCAATACTCTTCAATAGTACTTTTCCAACTCAATGCTCTACTGCTTCTCTCCTTTGCTTTTCTTGGTTTTTTCTCCTAGGTGATCTGGTGCCATTTCTCTGTAGCCTATCTTTGTATTAGCCATTTTGTTTCAGTTTCTACCCAAAAAAGACCCAGAATGCTGCATTTTCCATGTCCATTCATTCTCCCTTCCTTAAGGTTCCTTAGCCTTTTACTAAAGCTCTGCTTTCTTGTTTCAGTAATTTTCATGACATTTTTCTTCATTTTCTTCCGTACTAGCATGTCTTCATGTCTCTCAAAAAAGTTATTGTCAAAGTCTTATTTCATTATATAACTCCCACTCACATCAGTTAATGCACTGTACATGTCAATATTTTTATTAACCAGATTTTACAAAGGAAACAGTAAAAATCCTCTACTTAGCCTGAAAGCAGATTATTTGTGAATGTAGTATAAACTTTTATTCAAACAACAGTGCTGATGACAGGGCCAGTTTCAGTTTTGCTGGAGAATGGAGCAAATTAATTTTCTGATGCAATCAGAATGAAAGGTAGTTTTTCAACTGTTGAGGGTGAAATTCACTCCTGTTCACAGGGTCTGTACAAGGACCCTGTTTAAGTTTGGCTGATGCATGAGACCTTGTATGGGTAATCTACATTGACAGAAATTTATAGACCTGATTTGTTCAGTCTATTATATTAGTACTGTTCTGAATAGTCTAAAGCTCTCACTGGTGGATTTTCTCCTGTAATTCCATTCTTTTTATTCTGTTACCAATTTTTTGATAGTTATTAAATTAGTCTTGTCAAGGATGGTAGCTTCCCAACCTGTCCTAAAATATCACTAACTTGTTTAAAAAAGAATAGCCAATATATTCTAAAAAAAATGTACTAAATGATGCTCATATTGACAATTAAGATTCTTATTCACAAAGTTTTATAAGAAGCTATATAATAATAAAATAGTATAACATGATTTGCAGGAAATGTAGCTAGTAAAACACATTTCAAGCCTACAAAAGACAATGATATTTGGAGAAGTATTACTTGTTGTTCTTCCAAATTTGGGTTCCTAATGTGACTTCTAAAATTCCTTGACTGATGGATACAGAATGGTTTGGTTTTCCACACTGAAAGAAGTCCATCATGTAGTGTGACTTTTTGTGTGTGTTTTGGATGAGGTTTTTCTTTTGTTTTCACACAATAGTTTCTGTACCATGCAGCTGCAATAAAGCAGCATGCTGTACCTCCTTCTTACAAATCCTGGGCTGGGAAATATTGCTCAAGAAGACACGAGAAGCCAAGGCTCACTTCAAATGTCAGTGAAACATATTTTGACCATGCATTCCCAGAGCTGGAATTTATAAATGAGCCTCTCAGCTCCACCCTTCCACCCATATTTTCTGTAGATCTGTCTGTGCCCCCACTCCTCAAGTCACCTGTAGCAGTTGGGGCCTCACTGGTTTACTGCAGCCTTCTGCAGACTGTTTCAAAATCACATCAGTGGTTTAAGGTCAATTTGAATTTTCCCCATTTAAAATGTTGACACTGTGAAAAAGACATTTTTCCAATTTAAGGTTAGTGCTGTGAGTTGTTCCTTACCCCTTCTCACAAATAATTTATTTTGCTCCTCATCATATACCTCACGGCAGTGGGTCTCATGTCCAAGTTCAAAGACTGGTCATACTGGATGCGTAGCCTCAATGCTGGAATGCTTGTAAAGAAATTTCTGCCAGGAAGGTGTTCATCCCTTAGTCTGTGGATTTGTTTTAAGCCAGCCTGGTCTTGCTGTATCTTGTGGTCTCAAGATTTCCTAGCTGTGGTTCCTGCTTCAGAACTGTGCAGAGCTCGTTGTGCTGCTGAGTGTTTCCATCACCCCCACCTCCTTCCTGCAGCAACATACCACCAATCCTGCTTCTCACCAGGGAAGTGAGAAGTGCTTTAAGCCAAGACAGGGTTATTTTTTTGCATTAGCCACGAGAGGGAGGTGCTGAGGGGGCATGGCCAGGACCCAGGTATTATTCTCTACTACCTCACACCATTGCTGGGGACTGGATGGGCAGAACAAACTCTCTCATTTTTGAGGAAAAGGACACTCTTTCTGGTTGGGAGAAAATGAAGCATGGAAGAGCAGAATTGGTATCGTCACAGGTTTTCTGCATAGATTGTTTTTTTGTCTTATACCTCTTGTTATTAATATTGTTGCTGTCGACATTCATTTTCTTATCCCGTTGCTGTTCCCAAGAAATAGTTCTTAATTCAACCCATGATCTTTGCCTTTTGTGCTTTCAGTTGGAGGGGAAGGGAGAGTGAGCAGCAGCATGGTTTTAACAGGAGTGCTAAACTGGAAAATACCACACCCAAACCACGACAGAAAGTATGTCCCTCATACACCTGGAGTGTATGACTTCCTGCTTGGGGCTATCAGCAGCATCTCTCCCCAGCGACATCCGCCCTTGCAGATTCCCCCCTCTCTTTTTAGGTGCTGTGCAGGGTAAGTCAGACTTTTTGCCCCAGGCTCCAAATAGTGCTGCTGGAAAGCAGGAAGGCCTCCCAATTGTATGTACTTAAATTATTATTAAGCTCTTCAGTGAGTGGTATGGCCAGCTTCATATTGGAGGCGAGGCAGACGGAGGTGGCTCCCAGGCTGTATCATCTAACCCCACTCCAGCCACTCTCCAGGGCAGGGCTGCTGCCAGCACAGGTGAGCTGCCTGTGAGGGGCCTGAACTGCCCAGGTAGCAGCACCTGCCTCTTAATTCAAATCATGTCAGTCATTTCTTAAGCATGGTCCCAGGTTCCGCCACTGGTGTGTTGCTTGGTTTCTCCCTCAACATTAACAGCAGCCTACAAGACAGAAATGAAAGACAGAAAGTCTAAATCATGCTTTAAAAGTGTCCTCAGATCTCTCCTTTAACCTTAGAGGGTGTCTAGCTGAATAGCTTTGATTAAGTGTCTGATTTTAGATGATGAAGTTTAGATGAGTCACACACTAAGGCAACATTTTCTCTCTCCATGAGAAACGTGAAGTCATTTTCTCCACAGTTTCTGGAGTGGGTCTGAAATGATTTCCCCCTCTTAACTTGGTCTATTTACCCATCTTTTTAAGGAGTCATTTGTACCTTCCTTGCATCCAAAGTGGAAGAAGCGGGCCCCAAGGTCACCAATAAAACAGCTGTAAGCCATCAATTTTAAACAGATTTGAAAACTATTGGGGAAAGACCTGGGGCAATGGAGGCTACCACTCCAGGCTGAGATGCCTCAGCTCTCTTTTTAGCATTTGGAAGCATCAGTCTACTCTACCTGGCTACAATGCATAATTCAATTAGCATTATCCCTTAAATGTTTGTCTGCTGTTATCCAAACTATTTTCTGTTTACTCCTGTGATCCCCTTATAGATGCATTTCCTATTGCCATCAGTCTGTATCTTTTTATGTGGTTTTACTTCTCTGCTAGAAGCCATATAATTCTTATCAGCTCCCACAGTACATCACCCAATCCTCCTTTGCTTTATATTATGTTGCTATCAATATTCCATTCTTATATATTTTAATCTCAGACGAGAATATTGTATCATCTTTACTTTGCTCTGATAAAAGAAATGTAATATTTTGGTATGAAAACTACCCTGTAATCCACATGAATATACAAGAGATTTGTTTTCTGTATTGAAAAGAGGTCTTTTTTTACAGTATCTTTAAATCAGAAAAGATATTACATTTTTTTAAACATATATTTCCTTTAAAGGATTAATTTAGTGCTCATGAAAGCTGCCACCTTGACAGTTCTGAGAAAAGAAGCCTATTTAATTGGCCATGGAAGAGATAAGTAGCGGCAGTGTAAGATTCCTAGACTGCTTACGCATTCACCTGAAAAAATCTATGATCCTACTCCCATTCAAGTCAATAGTAAAATTCCCTCAAGCCTGGTACTTCATTTGGCTTCTAAGTCTGCCCATGAAAATAATCCTTATGACAATGGTAGATGTGCTGTATTCTTAAAATTCTTCTCCAGCTGGAGATACTGTGAGTTTGCTCTGAGAACTGCACACCATTCATGTGGCCACCTCTACGGCTGCTATCAGTCTGTGCCAGGTTCACATCAGTGACATATATTAGAGAGGGACTATAGCTCTTCACTGCTCTCTCAAGTCCCCCTGATGATATTAAGATTGTGATGGTATTAACTGTGCGTGATATATTACAAATCTTCAAAGTCACATTTCAGCTCTAAAATGAGTGAGAGACTTTATCAATAAATAGATGGTATGGTGTCTACCACTGTGGTTTG
Source organism: Vireo altiloquus (assembly GCA_013396875.1). NCBI lineage: Eukaryota > Metazoa > Chordata > Aves > Passeriformes > Vireonidae > Vireo > Vireo altiloquus. The sequence continues at coordinate 277,041 of VZRF01002162.1, forward strand.
TAAATGTTATGCCCAGAAGAAATTTTATTTTATAAACAGATGGATCCTTTTTACTTGATTCACTAATGCTTTACGATTAACTAATTAACAGGTTTATTGCTAAAATTAGCAATAAAAAGTGTTAAGGAGTTTTGACCAAAGCAGTCTTTGGCAATTACATAGATACAAAACAATCTGCATGATAGTTTGAGGCTAAATGTTCCTCAGATCAGAATTTAACCTGCTGTTTTCAAATAAAAGTTGACAAATAGGAAACCAAACCCTGCAGATTTTCTCAACCATTTCATATTTGAGAGCCTCAGCCTTAATTAGTATTAATTACAGGTAACACAACAAAAGTTTGAAGGGCTGATTATGCACTTTCTAGACAAACAAAGCCGTTTAATATCCTACACTTTGATGGACTAGCTTCTTTCAGTCTCCTCTAATGATATAGTTCTGGGTCAGGAATCTTTTTGCTTTTTGTGCTATAAATAATGTTTGGTTTTAAAGGGCACCGTATCATCTAGAAAAATATATCACAAAGGACGTTTAAAATCTAATTATTTAATATTACTTCAGGTCAGGAAGAGAAGGGGGAATTCTTGTAAAAATAGACTACTGACTTTTAAGTAATCAGCTGCATAATTTCTATGTAAAAATCCATCCCTTTCAACTTGACAGCACAAATATGTGAATGAACAAACCCAATATAATCAGATTTTTAAAAGATCTTATTCATTCCTTTTGTAGATTTATCTCTAGAATTGTTTAATAGATGGGGACCAGTGATTCACTCGCTCCTGACCATGAAGGTTTCAAAAGAAAATATATACAAAAATACCGAAGTAATTCATAGTCAACTCAGGAAGAGTTTGCAAGTATGGTGTCTGTCCATCCATGCTTATATGCACCAATTCAGTTATCACAGAATCCCATCACAGAATGGGTCAGGTTGGAAGGGACTACAATAGGTTTGTTATCTGGTCCAACCTCCCTGCTCAAGCAGGGTCATCCTAGAGCACATGGCGCAGGATTGTGTCCAGGTGATTCTTGAGTATCTCCAGTGTGAGAGACTCCACAACCTCTCTGGGCAACCTGTTCCGTGAGCAGTCATCTTCATAGTAAAGAAATTCTTCCTCATGTTCAGGTGGAACTTCCTTGGTATCAGTTTCTGCCCATTGCCTTTTGTCCTATTGCTTGGCACCACTGAGCAGAGCCTGGCTCCATTCCCCTGCCACCCTCCCTTCAGGTACTGACAGACATTGATGATGTCTCTTCTCAGTTGTGTCTTCTCAAGGCTGAACAGGTCCAGCTCCCTCAGCCTGTCCTCATTACAGAGATGCTCGAGTCCCTTCATCACCTTTGTGATCCTCCTGAGGACCTGCTCCAGGAGCTCCATGTCTCTCGTACTGAGGAGCCCAGAACTGGACACAGTGCTCCAGATGCACCTCACCAGGGCTGAGTAGTGAGGTGCCTCCCTTGATCTGCTGGCACTGCTCTTCCTAAAGCACCGCAAGATACCACTGGCCCTCTTGGCCACAAGGACACTCTCCTGGCTCATGGACAGCTTGTTGTCCACCTGGACCCCCAGGTCTTTTTCCACAAGAGCTGGGCTTTCCAGAAGGTCAGGCCCCATCCTATGCTGCTACATGAGGTTACTCTTCCATATAGGGGCCCTGCACTTGCCTTTGTTGAATTTCAGACAGTCCCTTTCCACTCATCTCTCAAATCTATCAAAGTCCTTCTGAAGGGCTGCAAGGCACACAGGGGGATCAGTCCAAAGTTCCTCCCAGTTTGTGTCGTGAGTGAACTTGCTGAGGAGGCATCTGGACCTTCATCCAAGTCACTGATAAATAGTTAAACAATGATTTATTATCCTATCCATTGTGACTCATTATGTTTTCTTATTGACATTGCATCTTGCACGCTGTTTATATTTTTCTTTTTGGACTAGATCTATCTTCTGAAGGTAATACTTAAACTGACATTGCATTCAATTTTTAGTAGAATGGACAGATAAGTTAGTATGTAACTCTATTACTGTTACGAACTGGTTTAAACCCAGAAAAGCCAAGAATGCTAAGAGTCTGGGTATAAACTGGAAATAACATGTAAGATTCTAAAATGTCCCCAAATGAGATTAAAATCAAATGAGATTAGATGTTGTTGCCAATAAATTGGTGTATTTTATATAATAGTAAAAAGAGACAGAGAAGGAAAGAGAAAAGAACGAAAGTTAGAAAGAGATGTGCGTGGGGGGATTGAGGGAGACANGATTAATATACGTTTTAGCCAGGTAGAAAACGCCCATGTACCTCCTTTTTGCAGACACTGTCCCTTGCAACACCGGGGGGCTGTTGCATCAGCTCTGGTGCTCTGGGGGCTCCTTTTTGGGGGGCCTCTGTGTCGGGCATGTCCCCCCTCCTGCTGCGGATACACACCCAACACACCCAAGGCCTCTTCTCTCCCCCCTCCCCTTCATGCGAGCAGCTGATAGCTCCGGGGCTGCATGTCCCACCTAGAGAGGTGTTAAGTTGTGTGTCCTTTGAAAGTCCCTTGGCTCTGTGTTGTTATCTTATCTTCATCAGCGGGCAGTTGGGGCTTCTGTCCATGCAGGATGTGGTGCTCTTCTCTGCAGCTTTTTGTAACACAGTTCCAAAAAGCAGGGAAAATGTTTAACTCATAAAACTATAATATTTCAGTCTCTGACAATTACCAAGAAAGAAAATTTTAAAATTCCATTCTCTAAAGCGTACAAGAATATATGTTATTATTTAATTCTCCCAGAATCTAACTAAATATTACAGCCCTGTTTAAATTTCTGATAAGAAAAACTGTCCTTTAAGTAATCAGAAGAATAAAATAGTAATTTTCTTTTTGAATAATGGTATAAAGCCTGTATAAGATGGATTTGATAAGACATGACTTCCTATTTGTTTGAATATGATATCCATACCGAAAAGTTTGTTGGGACTGGAAAGGTTGTTATACTTAGCTATTGTCTTAAATGAAAGTTAAGGTCGTTTTTTTCCAATGACTGCACTTTATTTCACTGTTATGCTAATTTTAATTCATTTCAAAGGGATCGTTCCTTTTCTGACTCACAGTTATGTGAAAAAATAGAGATGTACATTCAGTTTGGTTTTAAAGATAGCCCTTAATTTTATATTTAACAGAGTCAATAATATTTGTTTATCTTACTGTGTATAGTAGCTTGCACTTTTTAAGAAGTTCATTTTATTATGGATTCAATTAATGAACTGAAGCATATTTGCAGTAATTTATTCACAATGAGCCTTTGTGTCTATCTGAGGACACTGCAAGAGAGGTTATGAAGATTGGGGAAGTTTGGAATTTCTTCAGATTGTAGAAGTTTTCTTCCATGAAGTTCCCAGCATATACACTGGTCAGAATATTTCATAAGGAGCATATGTACTAAAAAGGAAAATATCAATTTGTATCACTTTTCTTTTAACTGATGGATGCTATTATTCCCTTAGAAAGCAGTGTTCTAATAATAGAAACACTGAAAGATTTAAATATAGCAGAGCTAGTGGAAAGTGCTATAATATACAATTTATCCTATTTGATACTTGTTAACAAGTGCACTGATCCATGAAGAAGATTCTTGAGTTTTTGTATCTGAGTTTAAATTAACGGTTTGGGAGTCGAGTCTATTAGTGTGTGCCACATAGTGAGCAATTATTTAAATTCAACACAAACCATACACAGGCTGAGGTTCAGAAGGTGCCTGGTTATGGGTGTGATTGGAACCAGCTTTCCCATTTTCATTACAATATGTCATCAGAAACAGAAGTTTGTAAGATGCTTCTTCTGTTTACCATATGTTTGATATTCGTGTCCCGAGGTGCAGGGGAAGGCAGAGGGGGAAGAGAAAGAGTACCTTAACAATATTACTATCTTTTTCAAATATGCAATAAGAACATACATAAATTTTCGATCTATCTGACGTAAAAGGATTAGCAAAGGATCCTCAGCACATCAGCATCTGAACCTTTAGGGGCAGCTGATGAAGTCACATGCTTGCATGGCCTATGGGACTGTAGAGGGATTCCTAAGAACAGCAGAGATATTATGTGAGTGAAATAGAAATCATGATCTGAGGATCAGCAAGAAGTAAGGTTTTGACCTTGAAGAGGTTTAAGAGTACATTCTGAACAGCTGTCTGGGATGTAATTAAAGGCATTTTAACATTATAAGCCCTGAAGAATGCAAACCATCATCTGTGCACATGGAAGAGCAAAAGATATTGCTTTTATAGCTGTGGAGCTTATGGTCAGAAGTGATATGAAATATTAGAAATGTGACAGTTTTATAATAATTTTATACTCATTGTAATAATTTTCATTTGCAGCTTTTTGCCAGTGAATCTCTGGAATGGCATTAAGTATTTCTCACTTCAGCTTACTCTGCAATATTGGAGTGTCTCTGTGGGCTTTCTTTTTCACATATCTGTGTGCTTACAAGTTGTGAGCAAACAGGCATTAAGACGATGTCTGCTATTCAAGCTAAGAAAAGAATGAGGAACAAGAGTTCCCAAAGACATTCTGTTAAGTTTCCATGTGAAGAATACACTCCCAGATCTCCTGAAGTTTCTTATAAAATTACAAGTGTGCTAGTTCAAGCAAGAAAATAAGTCTTGTTGACTTCTGCAAACTAATTATTGCCACAAATGGGAAGATGGGAAGAAAAGATGTAGATGAGGAAAATCAGTACATTATTTTTTTCTTCTTCTTCAAACTCTGAAGCATTTTAATCAATATCCCCTGGACCACATAGAGGGCACATTGCAATTTAGCTTTTCTGTAAAACACAGGATGGACTATGTAATTCACCCTGTGGGTTCATCACAGTGAAATTGAAAACCAGTGATACATTACACATGAATTTATCTTCTTCTGAGAAGTATGTGTAGGTCCAGAGCAAAGAGAACTCCATGTAGTTGAAACAGAAGTGCTTTTATTAGTACCAGGGAAGTGCCATAGTTTGGCTGCCTGTTTATGACTGATAGCTTTGGGTCCCTGAATGCCTCTCTTCCTTTAGTTAGGGAATTATTTCTCACAAGCTATAGTAGTATCTGGTTCCTGCATTTAAAATTCACTAATCAGTCTGATATATGACTGTAGGGCTAAACAACAGGCAAAACACCATGCACCATGCAATTAAAGTATTTGCTTTGTCTCCTTAGATAGTTACTTCTACGTTAATTTGATAGAAAATTCATCCTCCACATACTCAAACCAGCTCTCTATTTTATAATCACTCTGATTATTTATCTTAAAAATCATCATAGCACATTTAGTCTAGATCTGTCTGTTGGGAGAGATTACGTCTATAAATGTTACATACCTTTCCTTTTGAAATATATATGGCAAAGCTGTGTCCAAAAATCTGCATGCAGCACAATAAATCCATTATTGTCACCATTCCTGATCTCTGGACTTTATTTAAACTTTTAGGGACATCAAGTCTTGGGCTAAGAGCGAGTATGTTAACGTTAATATAAAAGATTTCTTAGTGAGTGGTATAAACAGCTGGACTTCTATGCTTCCACTGAACTGTAGAGTTCTGCAAGCAACTCAAAGCAGCACAGGATGCCTTAAAAGCACTTTTCTGTGTCGGATAGTGGAAGCAATGGCAGCCACGTGTAAGATGAACTCATACGATTGTGTTCAGAAATTCGCCAAGGGCTCTGACACAGAGGAGCCCAATTCTGTTTGGACAAGGAAAGTCTTGCTTTTCAGTCTCTCAGGAGTTCCTGCCTCACCTGATGTGATACTATCAGTGCAACTTGTGCCACTGGACTTCAAAGACACTGGGACAGAACCCCATCTGAGGCACAAGTGGGGTCCCTGTACCTGGGTCTGTATCAAAGTGAGCCCTGTAAACAGCCTACAGCAGACAGAGAGATTCTCAATCCTTCACTTCCCCAAATATGAATTTCAACTTGTTTATGTTATTGATTTTTTGTATCAAAATCATATTGGAGACTGATATAACTGCTGCTGTCAAATATTTGTAAAAAACTCACAACTGCATCACATCATTCAAATGTTTACGGCATGCAGGCTGTACTGAGATGAAAGCTATTGCCTTCATTTACACTCACTAGGAATCTCCAGATTGAGACACTTCTCCAAAAAGTATAATGGGTTTCTAAGATGCTAAATTATCTGAAAGATACTGTAGAGTCTTGCATATAGACAATCAGCAACAAACATAATATAACAACTGCAGTAGTCCTTGGAGATTAGAAAGATTACTTCCTTCCATCAGTTTTTTATTGTTCTCTGCTGATAAGGACCTTTACTACTGTTAGGGTGCTTCCCTTCTGTTTAACCAAGAATGAAGAAAGCTATTTTTATCACTAAACAATATTTAGTTATGTATAAAAATCTTTCATTTTTTGTCTTGTTTGTAATGCTTTGAGCCTAATGCCTCAGTGAAAGAATAGCTCTTCTCAGTGCAGCTGTTTACAGCACTCAACAGAAAGTTTTTGATTTCCTTTAGTTTATTAATCTTTACATCTATGCTCTGCATTATACTGAATGTATAGCAGCATTTGTAACTTCTATTTATGTCTGCATTAGCCTCAACACTGATAGACATTGCTAATTAAAGATGTACAGCATTTATATGATGTCATGAAAAATGCACTGACAATTTCCTGCTTTATAAACTGAAAGGGTAGAAACATTTAACCACATTAAGGGCAACAGTAAGAGTTTGTCTTCTTCAAGTAGGTTTCTCACATCACCAGAGAAATAGGGGTAAAGTGCAGTACTTTTTTTATGCATAAATGTTCTTCAGCATTTAGATTCCATTCAGAGTGAGGAATGTTCAGAGAAAAACGATCTACAACTAATTGTATTGTTCTGTTATTTCAATTCACTCACCTCCTACAAAAAGGCTAACCGTTTCTGACTGCCTACAGACAGTATTAAACAAAATTAAATAAATATTAGTTCAAACACTGCAAGTAAGGAACAGTAGATTTTGTCCTGTATAATGCTGCTTACATAAGCACAATGCTAACTACCTCGCAGGCATTGATTAGCATGGTATCTGTGTAAGACACTCCAGACACAGACAGATTAATGAGCTCCTCTACATTTAACTGCCTTCGCCATTAATTCTGAGGTTCAGAGGAAAGGAGAGGAGAGGTATCCTCTGATACAAATCTATTTATTCTGTCAAATCTCACAAAACTTCAGTCTTTTATATAAAGATCATTATGTACCAAAGGCAGGCGAACTACAATGGCCTTGCTTTACTGTGTTTTAGTCTGTGTTCCATATATTTTTGCAATTCTACATCTCTATTGAGGCTTTTAGTAAAATGGAGTCTGAAGCTTGCTAGGTTCTGGCTGCATGAGTGAAAAGAGGGCAGACAGTATTATAGGTTACAATAATTTTGCTCCCTTTTACCCATTTCCAAGGTCTTAAGGATTTGTGGGGTTTTGATTTAGTTTTGCTGAGCTAAGAAATCAGTGCTGAAACTCAAATATATTCTTTGCATAGTCTGCTTTATTTAGCCCATGCACATCTCATCTGTTCTCCAAGAATGGAGAGAAACTACAAGCAGTTTCCTTGATCCTTGAAGCTTCACATCATTTTGGACCAAATAAACTGTCTCTTTTTTTCTAACTCACAACCTTTTTGCCTTAGGTTTTTACTTGCAGTAGGCTAAGCTTAGCTTCCAGGTCACTTCCTTTGCTTCCAGGACAGAACCTTACAGCTTTGTTTGAACTACTGGGATGCCCACTCCTCTCAGTTGCTAGTCCAATGACTTTATTCATAAAGCAGGTTAATTGCTTCCACTGTGGGTAAGAGGATGAACATTGATGAAGTCATAATTAAAAATAGCAAAGATGAACTACCTGGGGAAAGGGTGTTTTGATTTATTGTTACTTAGGGACAAAGTAGCATCCTATTTGGTATTCATTGAAGCTCAAAAATACTCATTAAAACAAAAATTTAAAAGAATCATGGTAACTTACTTCCAGGAGAAAATCCTAAGTTTGGCAGGAAAAATAAATTAAAAAAATCACATGCAATCTTTCAGTCATATTCAGTAGATGATCCCATCTGATCAGGCATCCCCAGGTCATTCAGACACAACCACTATCTGAATACCTGAAATTATTAGCTTGTCTTTTAAGTGCTGCTGTAGTAAGCTATAAACATGGTAACAGGCAACATTCACTTTTGAACACTAAAAAAACAGCTCCTAAATCATTTAGACATTGAAAATTAAAGTAGGATTCAGAAAATGTGGGAAACTAAGTACAGGAAAGCTTTCTGTATTTCTCCAAAATGTTTTGGGAGATGCAGATAATGATATTCAATAAATGCCTGCCTGAATCTCATCAACAAAGAAAACCACCATTTTTTTGGAAAGAAGGTGTCTCATTGATATTGACTGCCTTTCTGGTCTGATTTCTTGGCTGAACCTTTTGCACTGATGAAATGAAGAAACAACACTGTTCTTATGCTCCTTGTAACACTTTACACAGAGTTAGACTCTTCACAGACCTGTCTAGGAAAATGATGCACTCCAATGAAAAGGGTTTGACTGTCACTTTGTTAACCAAGTACTTGTTCACTTGTATATGGGAATAATTACTTCTCCACGCTTGAAATAACATTCATAACTAATTTGGAAAAATTTGGGCAGTGCAGAACCAAAGAAAGAAATGTATAAAATGTAACTTTTTTAATAATAAAATCAAAACATTGAGAGGTTATTTTTATTTTTTCTTTATATTTACATCCAGCTTTATTAGGAGTAACAACACCACCTCAAAACTTTCAAAAACAGAATCCATGAAAGGATTTGGTAGAAGATAATGGCAGTAAGATAATGCCTTAAAACTAGTATGAAAGGGAGTTGCTTAAAATAATAATCAAGGTTTTAAGAAGCATCTCAGATAAAGGGTGGAAAGGACTTCCTTCTTCTGAAATTAAATGGGAAAAAAGACTTGGACTTCTGTTTCACAGAGAAGATGAAAGGTAAAATGAAATACCATTTTCTACTCTTAAATTGTGGTACAAGACTGAGATAAGGTTCTTGATGTTCTGTTCTGGTCAACAGTCTTCCTGGGGGGTATTTGTTATGTTCAATATTGTAAAGGAAAAAGGAAATTTGAGCTGTATTAACCATAATAATATCTTGTATTCCTTCAACAGTCTTTTGGCTTTAGGCTTGCAATCCCCCTGCTGTCTGCATCTGCTTGATCTGAACTTTTTGGGCCAAATTATCCTAAATAAAGCTTTTTGACAAATGGAATGGACTTGATATTCCAGCTCTCATGGATAAGTGAGGGAAATGGGAAGGCTCCATGACTGCAGCTATCACACCATGTCTAAAGGAGAAGACAGTAGGGATTGAATTGACCAAATTTAGTAGTTATATTTGAATTATGCAAGCTGCATATCAGTACTGAACTGGACTGCCATTATTCAACTGTCTTTTAACTCATCCCTTTGATTATTTGCTACTAAATTGATTTTTAAATATTTCAGATGTCCTCCTAAATGTGCAACTCTGCCAAATATTGATGGCAGCTACAAAAGTCAAATGCATCACATCTAGCTGCAAGAAAATAACAGGCCTCCCTCCTGCCCACTTCACATGTCATGGTCTTACTTAGGATTTGGCAAAGTAAAGTAAGTGCCCTGGAATCATTAGCATCTGGTTCCCAAAAATAATGACTCTTAAGTTTGTTTCAAGAATGAAGAGATTATAGATTTCTCTTTCAATGAGCGGCTTGTAAGGGGCAAAGAAGAAAGAAAGGCATAAAAGCTACCAGGGACAGATGGGAATAACTGCAACATTGCCAAGCCTGCTGAAAAGGGAGAAGTTTTATCCCTCCTCTCCACTAGAAGTTCCATTAAGTATATGTGCACCTTGTGCATGACAGGGTCTGAGCCACGGGCTTTGCACTGAGGGCCTCCTGCTGTATCCAAATCAGGACATTCACGTCCCCAGCTCAGAGAGGGAAGAAAGCTGCTGTTTCCCAGCTGAGTGCAGTGTCTAACCCTAGGTTTTCCCCTGCTTTCTAAAACAGTGAAATGGGAAAACTGTTGCTGCAGATGGCTTATCCTAATTTGCTTGTCTTCACACAGGATGTGAGAAGGAGAATCTCAGTTTCATGTCTGGCAGTGGCTGGTGTTACAGGGTTACTTTCCCCAGCTCCTGTCCAGTCATGCAAGCAGAGAGTGCTCTCAGGGGGATGCCCTCTGTTCATGCTCAGTGGTGTGAGTTGGCTGAAGGCTTGGGAGGGGAGGGCTCATGTGCTTTATTTCTCGTGAGAACACAGCATAAGAGAGCTACATGTGCAGACAGCACTATCTCACTTGGGATGTGGTGTGTTTTAGGTATATCCCATAGAGAGCTGTTCACCAAGAAAGACCTGAGCTTCTAGGTTCTCCAAAAAGATGGAATTTTTTTAACCTGTAAGCCACAGGGGTCTAATTATACAATACATATGTTGAAACATAACTTAGGCTTATGACTTCCCTTGCGTGAAGAAGTGACAATTTCAAGCACAAGCTCAGCTCTGGAATATGCAGCAGATTTCTCTGCTGACCAGAGCAACTCAGGCAGGTCACGTATCTCTCCTCTCCTCTGAGTCTGTTGTCCAAACCTGATCAGGAAGGAACCCAAAACTGGAAACCTGCACTGCCTCATTTTATTTCGGAGAAGTTCATTCCATTATTAAGAAACAGGCCTTCTTATGTTGTGGTTAAAACAGTACTTGTCAGACTCCTGCTTTCCCTTGTCAATACTAGCCTAGAGTAGTCCTGGCAGTTCTTGAAGGAGTCACAGCTATGGATTCAATTCTCACAGACTCCACTGTAGATATTGAAAAAGAGCAACTTATCAGATTCATGTCCAGGAGAGAAATATTTCCCTCATTCCTCTTACTGTGCCTGAGCTCTGTTAGCTTCCCATAACACCCATCTTCCTTCAGAGATGCATTCACCGGGCAGAAGTGTAGTTTTCCTTATGCTTATTTCACTGCAGAACTACAGTATTTTTTTCACCATCAGCATGCACTTAAAATTTAATAAAACCCAGAAAGATGCAAATTATACTGACCAAACTGGTTTTGCCAGGACTCTGTACCTGAGCCGCTGTAACAGAAGGTGCAGTGGCATCAGTTCTTTTCAGTCCTCTGATCCTTTGGCAGTAGGGTGCACTAACATAATGATGTGGAGACTTCAAAATAGAGGGAAATTGAGAGAGAATGCAGGAAAAAGAATACAAAAACTGTAGGAAATAAGTGAAAGCTGACAAATTAGATTGTGAGGCCATTGGGCTTGCTATGTTTGTGCTGGGTATAACGTTATTGGGGCAGTCAGGATATGAAAAATAATGAGAGTTTAGTTGATGAGATGCACAGTGGTTAGCTGAAGTAGTACCTTTTATTGATTCTTCAAACTATTTAATTCTTTCTTTTTAGCTTACTCAGATATCTATTTAGTTGGCATCTGTCTAAACTTCATATATCATTGTAACTGTTTTCTTCCCAGACTGACTGCTACTTAAGGGATAATAGGAGAGATGCTCTGTTTTACTAGACAGTAATATGGTTCCTGCTTGAATCAATTACAAGGCTGAAGGGAACCTGATTATTGCCAGAGAAAATGGGGCATCCCTCCTATTGTGCTTAATATACTAGAAGTGAACCAATAAAGTTGATTTTTGGATACAAAGTTAATTACATTGAAAAATCAGCTGTAATCCATCTGATGAATACTGCTTTTAAACACGCAGAAGTATACTCATTTAGGCCTATTATTTCCTATTTGTAGGAATTAGGGTCTCTATAAAGTTAGCTGATCAATTTAATTTTAATTGTTTCCCTATTATGGAAAGAAGTATGGAATGGAGATAATACTCATATGCCCACCTCTTAAGGATGTCCTGAGAATTAACCAGTTAATGCTTTTACAGCACTTTTAACATTTATAAGGAAATATAAATGCTTTGCATTATTAAGTAATAATTAGTATTAAGCAGGAATAGCTAAAGAGGGGTTACAGATTGCTTTCTTATGCCCTTTCCAATTCCTAATGCTTATTAGGAGAAATGCCACCCAGGGTGTAGAGAATGTCCTAGGACATTAGGAAGACAATTTACATCTGCCTGCATTTGTTTCAGTAAATCAAGCGTTCTGGTTCTCCCTTTTTCTACTCACAAGTGAGAGGGATGAGTTTACAGGCAATGCAAAATCGCACCTTTAAGCAAGGCTGTGTGTAGGCAAAACATATGCCTAAAAGCCACTAGAGGAGATGGAACATGTTGGAAAATAGGCCAGCTGGCTGCCCACTTATTCTTTATGATCTTTCTCCCTTCCACAATTGGACCCTTGGTAATGGTAAGATTTTTGGTGATAGCATAATGAATAAAAGAGGAAAGGATGACATTTGTAAAAATCTACCAGTGGCAGGAAGGACACACTACAATATCTGACTTCTTCAGGTCTGAGGTCCTTCATCTATTGCAGAAGAAAAACATCTTAAAAAAGAATTGGGTGGGCTGTAGGTATTTACATGTTCATAAACTTGTACCTCTGAGTGATGCTGAAGTTCCTGAGCTCCACACAGGGAACAACTAGTATCTCTTGGATAATGTGAAAATGTATGTCAGTCCTGATTAACAATTACCCATATGGATTTGCACAAAAGGATAATGATGGACTCACAGGAATTTTATTCCCCATCCTCAGATTTTTAAACCATAAACATGTGAAATAGGGAGGTTGTAGTGAGGTAAAGATTAAAAAGGAGGAAGCCAAGATGGTATGATCACATCCTTTTACTTACAAAAGTCCTAACTTTGAGTGAGACTGTGTGACAGTAACTCCTTGTCAATTTCTTTCTCTGAGAGTCTGCATTTTTACCATAATTTTATGTAATCTTTCCATAAATTCAAAGGGCAATACAGCAATCTCATGTGTTCCTGCCACATTTATTTATATCACAGGAACCAGACCCTTAAGCTTATAACTTGACGTTAATAAATTCTGTAAGCAGTTTCACAGTGCTAACATTGGTGGATAAGGGCATTTCACCCACAGAAAGCATCCATTGTCCTCAGCCAGGGAAGGATTGTCCTGTTTCAAGGCCTCATGTAAAATAACATGTAGGTTAATATTATTCAGCATGCTAAAGGGAAATCTCCATCCCTACTGAAAAGTGAGCAGAGAGCTCCTGCTGCAGCTATGGAGGAAGGATGGTCCTTCCCTGGCTGTGAAGCCATGCATGCTTTGCTCACTGTTGGAACCATCCTGTTACCTTATCTGACTTGCTCTGCAAGGAGCTGGAAGGGTCCAAGGTTGCTGTGCTGCATAGCCAAACCCTACCTGGTTGTTTGACTGGCTGAGAAGTGAGATGATACTTCCATGCAGGTTATTTTTAACATGATCTGCTTTCCTTGAAAAAATAGAAATAGTCAAGTATGTTTAACTGGGGGTTAATTATATCTCCATTTTAAACCAGGGTTTATCCCATCCCCATTATATTTCTGTAACATATTTTGAATGAGCTTTCAATTCTGCCACATCAAGTGCTTTTTTAATGCAATTCTTCTGCTAGTCAGAAATATTAGTAATTAAATTCTCTCAAATACGCTAGTGTAAAGCAGACGGAGAACATTCCAATTCTATCAGCACTGGTGTTAATTATTTTAGGCAAGCTGTCATTTATGTTTTCTAAAGTGGATTTTGTTCTTGCAGTAAGGAACATTGCTTAGTGCAGAATTAATTAATCATTATAAATATAAAACCTGCAGTATCAGCTTCTGTGTTCTGTAAGGTTTCAAGAGGCAAGGTTGAAGGAGTCAATAGGCTGCTGTGGGGAATCATGGTTTTTTTCATCTGATACAAGGACAATTAAATTATATGCCTAATCTTTACAGGAATATGTATTTAAAGCATCATCGCAAAATAATAGAAAAAAGAAAAATTGATAATTTATTGTGACTGGCATCTTTTACTAATGCAATATTGTTTTAAAAAATGCTGTATGAAACAAGATTAGTGAGGAAGAAACTGAAAAGCTAAGTTTACTATAAATTTGAAGAGTTGTTTTTAAGGTGTCTTTCACATTTTACCTCTTTGGAAATTGGCTGAGTCATTAATTTCTTCGCCATAGTACGAACACAAACATAAAGATCTACAAGACCACAAATATAAAGAAATAATACAACTTTGCCTAGAGCATGCTGTGTAAGAACTGAATGCCAGCACTTGAAACTATGGGGGTGGCTTTACTAGAAGAGGCCAAACAAGTCTGACCACTCAGAAAAACTGGAATTAATGTTGAAATAAACTAAAAAATTTAATCTTGCTATTTGGCATAAGAGGTGTTGGCTTTTTTTTTTTTTCTTTACCTGCAGCCTTATTTTCCCCTCTGAAAGCAATTAAAGCACATTCTTTTTCAAAAAAAAGGACATGATTTCATTGTCTAAGACACGCACTAACTTTGCATCAGCAGAAATTGGCTAATTATTTTCTCATACAGGGATCACAAAGGTGTTGGTTGACCACTAGCTGCTTTACTGAGTTGACTGACCATCACGTTGCATATCTCCTTGTTTTACAATATAGATCTGCTGGTATTTAATCTCCAAAAGTAATGTATAATATGGGACTTTGAGGTAAGGAGGGAAATCAAATCTACCTAGAGATACCCACCCAGAAGCTTATGAAATACTCATTGACCTCCTGTTGAAAATGCACTCTCTACCTTCCAAAGGCATTCTCTTGACATGTAGGTTGTAGGTGATCGAAAGGTATGGGTCTATCTGTGCAATAGATAGTATTAATTATGCAAGCTTCCTCAGTTTTATAGTTTATTGTAAAAGATGTTATTTCATGATTTGTATCACTACAATTATGTTTGTAATGGGATTTTAATTGATTTTGAATCCAATTTAAAAAATCCCTATTTTTAAAGCACACCTCAGCTGCTGCCACTTTGAATCTGTGCCAAGCTGGCAGACTGTAACTCATTGTGTCATCAAATGTCTTGCTGCACTGCCGGGGTTAGGGATTCGGAAACTATCTGTATTTAATACAGTCTCAACTTGCAGCCATTTCAGAACTCAGGGATGCTGAAATCATCAATAAGCATGCTACTGACAGTCAACAGGCGTTTGGTAGGATTGTGTTGTTTTACTTATTCTTGAAACTTGTTGAGCTGATAATCTTTTAAAGATGCTTTTATTAGATAGCACAATTATTTTCTCAATACATTCTTGGAATTTGGTTTTACCTCAAAACCTTATTTACCCAGATAAACCTAGGATTTGGAAGACATGCAACTGATCAAATACAACTCACAAACATCTCTTCTTGTCTTGGACACAGCATACATTCACATCCAAACATCCACGAAATGTGAGGTGGGTAGATGTATCTCTCACAAAACTATTTCCTGACCCTCTTATACCCATATTGATTAAAAATGTGCAGAATTTGAGCTGACATGTTTTAGATAATTAGCTGTTATAAGATAAACACTGGTTATTTTATACATGCAAAAACCTTTCTTAGTGTTTGAGATAACTTTACATAAGCTCATTTGACTACAAATAGGGGATATTGCTGCCCTCAGGCTGAAGCAAGAGCCTAACAAGCATTGAAAACTGTGGTTCATCTTCCAAGATAATGTATATTCTGGTACTGCGGATGATGATCTCGGTTCATGTTTCAATCTGTGGAGCTTTCCAGAGCAAACTTTCCATTAACCCAGAAGATTCTAAAAGGTTAATTAATCACTGACTGGGTCTGAGGGAAATTGCAGCAAACTATTGCTCAAAGGTATTAAAGAGCTCTTTACAATTGGCTTCAGGCAATATTACCTAATCCGAGGAATGGCTTTAACCCTCAGGCAGTAGTTCATTGTGGTTGGCCTCAAGTACAGTCAATAATCTGTATTTGCTATTAGGGCTCTGCTAGTAATTGAATTTTGGTTTAGTGGAAGAACCAAGCATTTCAAAGAACAACAAGAAAACCCCCAGAGCCCCCCATAACTCCCTTTGGTTTAGGTTCTATGATTCTGAATCTTTTGAGAGCATTTTTGATAACTATGAAAAAATTAACTTAGAAGGGTGTTACCTACATCTGCTTCTGAAAACATGAATTTGATCTGCATTCCTCCCTCCTTAGTGGGAGTGCTCTAACCACTAAGCTTTGAGACATTGATTTCTTTTTCCTCTTGAAATTGTTCCACATTCCATAAAATGTTCAGACGCTAATTAGTGCAGAAGCTGGTACCTAACTACCAGGGCACCCTTTTCTTCAGAGCTGTGCAAGTATTCACATAAATGAATGAAGAGGATATCAAGCCAGATAATGAGTCAGCTCCAGGACTGGTATGGTTATGTTGGTGCAGGGCTGTGCCCAGGCTAATTAGATCATTTGAAGAGAAGAGCTAATTAACTCTGGAAGAGCAGTGAGTGGCTGCTTCTTAAATGCAGCTACTATTTCTGCCATTCGCATTTGCAGTACCTGTGTAGCTCTGAGTCTACTGTGTAGATCTCTGGATGCAGCATTCCTCAGTGCAGACCATCCCTATGCTCTGAAAATGTACTATATGGATGTGCTTAACTCCAGTAAATTTGTGGTTCATCGTTTTCTGGTTCCTCCCTTTCATCGTTTTATCTCTGCCTTTGTTTGTCATACATACTGTAATACTGAAAGCTGTTTAGGAGCACAAGTCTTCCTCTAAAATAAATGAAAAATATTTGGAGTACAAGAAACATGTGACAGAAACCATAAAATTGCACAGACAAGAACAATTTCTAATGGCCCCTCCCTTTTGAATGAATGCTATTAAGAACTGCGTATCTGACAAACCCCAACCCTGTGGCCAGGCAGAAAGGCATATGGGTAAATGCACATGACTTTTCTAGCAGATACTGATTATAATTTCCCATTTAAAACTTGTCTTTCCATTTTCAAATAGAAGCACTAGTACAAAAGATGCAATTCTATTATTCTGCAGTTTCATTTTTTTATATAAACCCTGAACACAGGCTAATACATCTTCTCTCCCCATGATACCCTGCAGTATAACCCACTGAATAAAGAACAGCTACGTATGCAACTGAGCATTATGTTATAATGAAGAGACTCAGTTATCAGATTATTAATATTTCTAAATGAAGCAATCATTCTGAAACAAGAAAAATAAGAAATATTTCTATCTATTTTATATTTGAATTAGGGTGTTTTCAATCCCATTATTGTAAATTACTTCAATAGAGCTTGCACAAAACAGGTCCAGATAATAAAAAACTGTTGAATAGTTACATATGCTAAGTTTCTGGGTACTATTGTTTGCCATAACTCAACTAAACAGGTAAGTAAGACATTTAGACACCTGATGGCAATCTTTCATTAAATTTGGTTAAGCATGATTTGTGCCTTTTCCTGTATGAGAATGTCTCAGACATAACAATACAATTTAGTTTTGTATAGGACTGCAGTCAAAAAAAACCCAAAAAGAAGTCTTATGATGAGATGCACAAGGGAGAGAGAACACTTCTTGGATGTGGGTTCAGTGGTGCCCAGATAAAAGATAATTACATTAACTGAAAAAGTTAGAGGGGAAAACCCAGGAATTTTAAAGCAGAAAAGACAGTTATGCATTTTTGAAGCCAGTTGGAGTGAGAATAAACTGGAAGAAAGTGGCAAAGGGAGGAAAAGGTAAGTGAGGTTTATGTTGTGTTAAATGATGCAACATAACCTAATGCCATGCATGAATTGTGTTACTTCAGAGACTTAAACAGATGCTGTTCACTATTTCTTAGGGCTGACTGGCCAGCTAGCCTAGCTTTCTCATTGCTATGCCAAGTACAATAAACTTATTTTTGCAAAATGAATGTGATCATCTGTGACAAATCCTACTCTTCCTCACTATCCATCGTCATCTTAAATGTACTGAACTTTGCAGCAGCTTCATATTTGAGGTTAGGAGGAAGACATGCTGAAGGAAATGTGCATTCAAACCCATTTGGGAGCTGATGTAATAAATAACAGTCCTAGTGTTTGTCAGTCTGTCAGCACCAAAGATGCTCAAATACAGTTCCACAGAGCTTGACAGAAACCCATAAGAGGGAATTGTAGTTCTCAGACCCCTTTGGCTCCTGATACAGTTTTGCAGGAGCCAAGGAGGGACACAGAGTTTGGACTCTCTAGCTTCTTCTAGAAAAAAGGATCATTTCTGCTCTTTCCATGCTCTTTCCCTCTTGATGTGGGTTAGTTTAATAGTGCATCTGTCTTCCTTCTCTGTCTCCTGGAGAACCCAAACACAATTATTTACACTGGTCACACTGAAGAGACATTTTATGTGCATGCAATTCTTCTGTCCCTGCCTGAAGGGCTCAGCACAGCTGGTGAGGGGAGACAGATGGAGAAGAGCAGGTAAATTGTGAGACAGCCACGGTTCGCTCACCAGACAGTGGTTTCATCTCAACAACTGCCCAACTGTGGAAGCATATTGTGAGTGCCAGGGGCTGTGGCAACAGAGAGAGACTTTGATTAGTTTTCAGGAGGTAGAACAAGAATCTGGCACTCTTTTCTTCCTGAAAATATTGTGCTGTCCTAGAAACAGCTTTAAGAAAGGATCCATTCAGTATTATAAATAAGGACAAATGGGTGCTTGGTCCTGGACAAAGCTTTAAGTCACCCATTTATGCAAGAGGAGTCACTCTAGTGTGTTATTGATGTGAGAGACAGATTCAGTCAAAATTATTACTTTCTGAAACATCTTTGGTTTTTAGAGAAAAATGGTTCTTTGGACTGGGCTACAGTCTGTAATTCTGAAAACCTTAATTCTGTAAAAATAAACAACTTTCCTGACAGACAGAGGCAAAGGCATGTATCAGCCACTAGCATTTATTGGAATGGAGGAAGCCCTATGGGAAGGAACAAAGGATCTCTCTCATTATTTTTGTACATATTCCTGAGGGAAAACAATGACCAAAGGGGTAAATTTTATCATTTCTTCCCAGTTTGCCCAGACCCAGAGCATTACGGAGCCATTCAGCCATAAGGCTATACCTGATTATTTGGGAAGTGGAAAGAGGATGCAAAGTGCCACCTCCTCTTCAGTGGTAGAAGCTGATATTCTTCCTCTGTGACAGCTGGTGGGCAGTCAAGATTCAGTCAGACAGCATTGAATCCTCTTTGAGTGTTTATCTCTCAGATATAACATACATCAGTCTTACCTTTTGAAGATTTCTTTTTTATCAGCATACTACTTCTTCATGAAACAGTTATTTTATTTTATAGAAGATGAATGAACTGTGTTGAAGAGACAAGCAAACAAACAAATCAGATACTGACCCATTGCCTCAGCAAAAAGGCTTTCTATGGTCATGATATAAAAACGTGCTAATGTCAAATTAATATCTCTATATTCAAATTTTATTTAGCACTAGAAAAATCAAAAGGAGGCCCTAATATTCCTAAAACTGTGTTAATACTTGAAATAGGACATTCAGCTTTTGCTTCTAGAAGTGCTCCTTGAGCAGCACACTGCGGTCTGAGGACAAGGGCTGGAATATATAAATTTAACCCTTAGAAGAACAGAGTTTAAAAAGCTAGAGGTAAATGTTTTACACACATTTTCTTGGCCTCTTCTTTTAATCTCCACAGAATTTAAATAAAACTGTGTGTATCCATGTAAGTAATGCTCCCTGTCACAAGTGAGTATATTCTCCCCACCCCCTTGCCCTCCAAAAGTTTACAATCTGCCTTACCCCAAATAAATTTGAAAAATCAGGATGGATGTCAAAGGAGATTATATAGCTTATATTCAGGAAAGAAATAATGAGTGAGTAATTACCTCATGGACATATATTAGTCTCCTACCCCTTCCTATCTGGAAGCAGATTTCCAACAAACTTCTACTACATAGGCTACTTCCCACTCACCTTCCAGAGACATTTACTGGCTTCCAATCAACCACTTCTCCTGTAAACATGTCAGCTGCAGTTGCTTTTACTGGTGTCGTAGTTTAACCCCAGCCAGAATTCCCACGCAGCCGCTGGCTCACTCCCTGTGAGAGACTGAAATGTTAAAGATTAATGACTCAAACAATTGCCCATTTGCAAAAGCAGCAGGAGCTTTGCTGAGGCCAGGTTTGCACACACACACTCCCCAAGCTAAGGGGAGGAGGAGCATTTGTGGATGTGGTGAAACCTCTGATCTGCGTAAGAACAGCCCAGTGCAGAGGGGGTGTGCACCCACCACCAGAGGCTGACCACGACAAACCGACCTTTGTTAGCAATGAGCTGAGTTTTGAGCCAGATATGGGAAGAGGCCAATAGGAAGAAGATCTTGCAAGGTGGGACAGTGCTTTTTATTATGCTAGTGGCTTCCTTTACACAACTGGTTCAAATGTAAAACACCTCTCAGGGAAGGTATTGGGATATTTACATATAGGCCTAAAGCTATTCATCTTTTCTGATGGGGCATAACTGGCTCAACTATGCTGACATGAGAGGCACCTGTCATGTGAGAGATGTCAAAAACCATCAAAGACCCTTGAGGCATCCCCAGACTCATTTCTGGGGCCTTCTACCAGAGGACTGTAGGTAATCCACAGTGTTATATCAAACAATGTAAAACTACACCTGAACCAAGGAGATACCTGGGCCTTCCCACCTGACCCTGAACATATATTAACCCACTGAAATTTGTGTATTGAGGGCTTTCTCCATCCCACGTGGATCAAGACTGGGCAACATTTTAATCAACAGATGCCAAAATAGCAACAATCAAGTCTTGTCACTGGATCGATCCATGGGTGGTGATATCTTTCTACTCTTATCCTCTCTTTCTCTTTCTTTCTTTTCCTTTTACATTTTCTTAAGTGTTATTTTTATGTTTTTATATGACTTTATTTCTACAGATAATAACCAAATCAACTACATACTTCCTTTCCATTGCAACCAAATTGTTCTGAAATAAACCTGCCATATATATCTTTATACACACTGGTCATTTAGTGTCGTTTCACTCTAGTCTGTCCCAAAGGATCTATTATTAACAAGAGCCTCAGTTAACCCACCTTCAGGGGCAGGTCCCAGCCAGCAGGATCAGGAAGAGAATTGAAAGGGTAAAAGGTAAAAAACCATGGGTTGAGATCAAGACATTTTAATAGGGAAAGCAAAAGCCATGTATGCAGACAAAGCAAAACAAGGAATTCATTCACCACTTCCATGGGCAGGCCAGTGTTCAGCCATGCCCAGGACAGCAGGGCCCCTCCACATGCAACAGTGACTTGGGAAGACAAAGGCCATCACTCCAAATGTCCCCTCCTTCCTCCTTCCTCTCACTTTGTATACCGAGCATGATGTCACACGGTCTGTGCCAGAGGCTGGAAAGGTTGACCTCTCACGATATTTTGGGATGCCTGTGGGCTGTAGCAGGGGAGCAGGCCAGGCCTTGCCCTGCCAAGGTAGTGAACTGACCCCCCAACACCCCCTGAGCTTGTATCCCAGCCTGGCAAAGCTGTCAATCATTGGCACACCAGAGGCAGTGGTAAACCAATTCCTGAGTGGCCAAGTGACCAGAAGTCACACCTAGGGGGTGGGCCCACAGAGGCCACTGGGTGTTTAAGGCCGAGCATGAGGTGAGCACGTCTTGACCCTACCCTCTGTTGGATTTGACATCTCATTCATGCTGGAACCCAGGAGTTGGTAGCTATATGCATGTGTTTCTATATGGTTTTGACATTCTCTCCTTCTCTCTTCTCCCTCTAATTTCCTTTTCTTTGAATGTTGGGCACAGAATGGGTGATATAGTGCCACAACCTTCCGGAAGTGTTTGCGTCAGTGGCAAAGAGTAGGGAAGGATCTTTGCATGGGTTTTCAGAGATGTTTATTCCAGCCTCGCATGTATATAAGTCCAGAGTCAAAGACAAAACTCATGGGAAGAGTCCAGGGTTAAGTATGGGAGGAGGTCAGGGCAGAGACCATCGGAGGCCAACCATCAGGGGACACGGGGGCAGTACAAAGGGGGGACCAGGGCAGGAGAACCAGTAGGGGAAGCAGATGGAGGTGGCTGAGGAACAGAGGTCTATTGGGGGAGCAAGCACACTTCGGAACAGGATGAGGCCAATGGAAGGAGCTAAACAGGGGCACATTAGCCAGGGGTACATTAGTATAACAGAACAGGGCATCCTGTGAGAGAAACCTCTTGCGTCCCTTCTTACCAGGGGTGTTCCCACATTGGAACATTTTGGGTAAGTTAAAATTAAACAGGTTTAAAGTTTGATAAGATGAATGGGCCAGATTAATACTGTTAGAAGTGTTTTATGGTGATTGGATGTTGTACTAAATCTTTTGACAAAGTTCCTTGATTATTTATATTTTGCCAGTAAAGTAATTTTGACCTCTTGGGGCTATCTTGTTCGTATTTCTTTGGTGCATTTAACCCAGAGTACAGGGACCTCGGTAAACCCCTTACATTTAAATGTTGGGGCATTACAGCCTGGAATATCCCTTTGGTTAGTTGGAGTCCCTGTCCTGGCTCTGTCTCCTCCCAGCCTCCTTTGCCAACGGGGCAGTATAAAAAGCAGAAAAGTCCTTAGCTCTGTAAACACTGCTTAGCAATAACAAAAACACCTCTATGCTATCAACCCTGTGTTCAGCATAGATCCAAAACATAACCCCATACCAGCCACTGCGAACAAAATTAACTCTACCCCAGCCAAAACTAGCATTTGTTAGAGACAACATTACTAATATTGTAAGAGACAACAGTTGTTTAACTACAAGCTTAACTTTTAATGGGAAGGAAAATTTTTCAAATATTAGGAATGCCAACAAAACCTGGCCAAGTTGGTCTTTTCTCATTATCCCTTTTAATATGATCCCCTGTTTGATTTTCTGACTGTCAGAAATCTTCCTCACCTTTGCTTATCTGGAGTTTCAAAGCAGCTCTGGACCAGTCTTCTTGTTCAACTCCAGATGTTAGTAGGGAACACCTTCTTTTCACCATCACAATCTACAGGGACAGAATAACAAACAGAGCCACTAGAAGCATTATGTAATTCTATATACCAGCTATGAGTCTGTGAATTAATGACGATTACATTACAACACTCTTGGCAGACTGTAAATGGACATGCATTGGAGGCTATAGTAGAGATCTAATTTGCTTTTTAAAACTTTCCTTTGTATTTTTGGGTTGCTGTTGTTTTTATCCCAAAAGATTTAATTTCTATGAAGCTGAAAAGCTGCTATAAATATTGGAAACCCAAACTTGCTGCTTTCAGGAAAGTTTCTTTCAGATTTTCCTTGCAGAGTTGCCATTTCTTTGATGTTTGACAGGGCCTTGAAACCTGGGATAGAGTGACCCATATAGGAAGAAAGAAAATAGGGACACTACATTTCTGCTAGAAAAACTGGGACATCTGGTCACTTCATTTGTTACCAAAAAGAATATCTTCAGAGAATGATATTTCTAGATACAGGGATTTGATGATTTCTTTACAGTGAGAGGAAAACAGAGACTCTGTTAGTAAAAAGTTGATCTAAATTCCTTTTGTAGCAATTCTGAATTTTTAAATAAGAAACACTTATTTTACTTATTAAATTTACAGTAAAAAGCTATTCCTATGTCTAAACCTGAACAGCCATTCATGTAATTAACATCATAATAAATCCAGATACACTGAGCCCCTCCAAATTACCATGATGTGCTTCTCAGCTATATACCTTCTTCAAACCTCCATAAGAGGTTTATTTTATAGCCTGCTGGAATGGAGTGTTTTATAGGCAAAGAGGAAATCCTTTGCATGGGCCATGCATAATAAGGCAGAGATATGTTAATGATGAGAACATGAAACATAACCATGTAAACTCTGAAGGAGAATGTCATTACAATCAAATATATATGCTTGAAAGTTAAAGCTGGAATCTGAGCTCTTTCTAAATTACTATGTACAGAGAGAGGGGATTCTTTTACCTTCTTAAAACTAGAAGATTTTGAAACTAGTAATTAGAGAAAGAAATTTGTCATTAAAACCATGTTGTTTTGAGCCATTTTTATTACTGGTGGGAAAGATTCCATGTTTAGGTAATTTTAAAGCATTTTCACAGTGACATCAGAAGTAATGTAATCTCTCATCCTGGCATCACCACATGCTTGACTGCCAGGGGATGGTTCACAAAACATTGTTTCACAGCTTCATCACTGCATAGCAGAACCAGTTACTGAGCTCCACAGTGCTTGGTCTGGGGCCCAAACTTTATTCCTTCCAAGGTTCTGTCTTAGTATGGTCATATCAGATTTGGTCAACTCTAAATGTTACTGAACTTCATGAATGAACCCCCCTTGCTGCTTCTTGGCAGGTTTGTTTCTCCAGGGAGACAAACACCAGTTTGTAACTTGCTGGTGAAACAGCAATGGTTTCCATGATACCTTGCCTCCTTCTCCACCTTCCACATTCCCTGCTGTACTGCAGCAAATACACCCAGAGCGCCTCCCTTTGTCATCTTAGGAGTTCCTAGCATCAATCTCCCCTTTCCTTCACCCTACTCGTGGTACTCAAACCAACATCCAGATCATCCCTTGCAATCTCCAGCCATTTCTGTACTTCCTTTGCACCTGTAAGGTACAACATAAATGAGCCTTTTCTACAGAAGGCACTGAAGGACATTTTCAGCAGCATGCTGTCTCCAAGCCTTAAGTTCTCAGCAAGGATATGAATTTTGTAAGTGTACAGTTAGGTATAGTCAAGATAGCAATGGTTTCAGGTGATCCTTGCTTCAGTCTTTGATTAACTGTGATAGATCACATAGTTTTGCTAACTAGCTTCAGAGCCTCTTTTTTGTTTTGTTTTGTTTCCAGATGTTTCTTCAGGGCTCTGCTAGTCCATGACATATGCTATTTATGCTCTGAACATGCTCTGTCTTCTCCCTCTGGTGCTAATTCAATTTATGATCAGTTTGTTATGATATGTTCTTTTTTCATGTGTTACTAATGTTCTGGACCATGGCAATGAAAGTCAATAACCAAAGTTACCAAAGTAGCCTTTTGAAGGAACCTTAATTTTATTAACTCAGAAGGAGTATGGAATTTAAACCATGCTGAGATGACATCACATGGTAGGTCACACCCAAGGGCTGACATTATCTCTCAGGAACACACACTCCTGGGGTGTCTTATTAATTATTTTTAATTGCATGGAAATTAATGAGCTTTTTAAGTGATTACTGGGCTACTCTACAGCTGCAAGACAAACTATATTAGCTTTGATTTTTCTGTTTCTTGGTCTTTGAACAGTTAAATGCTTTCACTCTATCTTAATTCACTCTCTGCATTTCTAGAGTATAACTAATTTCATTTTTTTTTTGTTTCCCAACACCATTGCTATATAGCAATGACAGTATGAAATTTTGCTGACAGTAAGAAATTTTCTCCACTATTTTAATTGTATTTATCATCTATGCCTAAGAGAGGAAATTTGTCTCATTTACCTTAAAATTCCCCTTGATTTGAGAAAGGTTTAAAAGCCATTTGCAAATATCTAAGGGACATGATGCATGATTCTGTTAGTCTCCAGTTCTTTTAGAAATTTAGACAACATCCAGACTGCCAAGCTGTCCATAATAAAAACCAGGTTAATTATGGTACTGAAAACTAACTTCAGAATTCTTGTTAAACAGCTTTATTAAAAACCTAATACTTTCCCAAAACTAAAGCACTAATGTTAAAGAACATGGACTAATTCAATGCCAGAAGTGGAAAACCCAGACAAGAACTGTATTTCTGAAGGAATTTGTTAGCTTGGGGACAGATATTTCGGGTTTCCATTTGACTTAATGGATCTTGGTCGCTTTTGGATATTTCTCTACTCTATATGATAAACTCATGTAATCCATATTCATAGACCTGTAACACTTACTAAACAAATTTAACATTCAAGGCATTTCTATTTTTGATAACCTTTTTGTCGAATAGAGAGTGTGGCTGATTTTATGGAGTAACTGTAAGAAGTTGAAAGACATGATGAATGAATTGAGAAAAACTTGCTCTGAAGGAATAAGGATGATGCTGTGCTATCACTGCTGAGTGTTATTCATTATACACTATAAGCACTGCTGCAGAATATTTAGTGGTGAGCACTTACAAAGCTCAGTATATCTTAAAAGCCCAGAAGAATTAATTAGGCCTTAAATAACCCTCTGTTAATTTTTAGCACATACTAGTCATCTTTCCACGGACAAGATTTTACAAAAATACCCTTTCCTCAATCCTTCCAAATATTTTCAACATCATAATGAACCCCATTTCTGAAATCAGTATCTCTTCATGGAAAACACAATGTTGAACACTCGAAAGATCTAATGCAGCCTATATTCCTATAAAATTTATTCTTTGTAATAATGTGGTCTTAAAGTTGCGACTCATAAAAACATCATTTTATTGAAAATATAAAAAGTAAAAAGTTTTAAATGAGCATACAAAAACGAACCTAAGACATTAAGTACTTACTCATTGCTATATAAAACTTGATAATTTTTTCAAAACGGTTGTAGGCTTGATATAGAAGAAGAAAAGAAAAGAACATATTAAATGGAAAAAGTTATAACAAAGTTCAGTTTACTTTT
Source organism: Vireo altiloquus (assembly GCA_013396875.1). Taxonomy (NCBI): domain Eukaryota; kingdom Metazoa; phylum Chordata; class Aves; order Passeriformes; family Vireonidae; genus Vireo; species Vireo altiloquus. Next base: position 303,687 of record VZRF01002162.1, read on the forward strand.
GAATTAATGTTGGTGATTCCAAGTACAGGTGTATTTGATACCATTTAACTTTTCAGTTTGAACAACATAAAAATACCAAGAGCGAAAATTTGCATAAAACTTTCAGTTTATCACTCATTCACTTCAAAATGGCTGTTTTAAACTCATCTCATCAGTTGTTTAAGACATAAATGAAGGAACTACCTACAGGAGGCAGACCTTTCAATAGCAGGAAATTGTCCAACAGTTGCAAGCTGAATTTTGACAGAAATAAGTCTGGTCCACTCTTGTAGGAGTAAAAACATTCAGCTGCTGCAGAAAGTTGCTAAAAGATAGAGCAGATTATCCAGTCTGTAGGCCTGTAAATCATTATAAATTATCTTTTTTAAAGGACTCCTGTAGTCAAAACAGTTGCTGAAGGCATGGAAGAATTTTGATGTTCTAGCCCATGTTAATTACAAAGGTATCATAACAGCCCCTTTTGGGTTTAGAAACTATTAATTCATGCATCTTGACATACTGCAGAGAAAATTTGTATTAAATAAAACTTTTTTTTGTTAATTTTTAATATTTCATTAGAACTTCATCATTTTAGGCCACTGGATACTGGTGAGCTTGCAATTGATAAATTACTTTCTGCAGAGTAAATTAGCTGTGGCACACTTCTGGAAGTCAGTATATTTACCATGGGTCAAAAATGTCTCATCAAAGACTTCTTTCACAAACCAGCAGCACGACTAACTTTTGTACAGGTCTAGAAGAGATGGACTTGACTTCTCTTAGCCCAGAACCTAAATGGTGTGTAAGGATGTATTTCTGTAGCCATCGAAGTTGGAACTAGATGATCTTGAAGGTCCCTTCCAACTCAGGCCTGGGGGGTGTGGAGGGCAGAGAGCTACCTCACCAGAGCAAGGCATGACCCATCCCTTAACAATTCCAAGCCCCCAAGATGTCTTGAAACAGACTCCATTTCCAGTGTCTGACATTCTCTTCCCATTTTATCTTGACCTCAGGAATAAGTGTACTGTATTTATTTTATCCCTTTCCTTGAATATGTGTGAATCCCATGTTTCAGTCATTGAAGTATCATATAACAGTCAGTCTGTAAGGATAACATCACATGAGCTATATGGCCTATAACAGAAGCATGGATCTTTTAAAATATGAACTATAATTAAAATTAAAACCGTATTTGTCTTATTTTCTTGGAAATGCAGCTTTTTAAGTGTGACAGTGTGGTATAATGTTGTAGTTGAAAGTGATGATACCCTGATCCCATCCCTTGCAAAAGGCTGTAATTCTCTGGCCACGTGCTTTTTTATGCCTTGTTGGGATGTCTTGGATATGGTCTGGCTGCCAGGGTGTAGTGGACACTGCTGGACTTAGTGAAAACTTGGGAAAAAAGAAATTCTTATTTTTCTTATTACAAAAGCGTATACTCAAATAAGCTCCCTACCTTAAGTGTCTTGCAGAACAAAGCAGTTTTTAATTCTTTTATACCAAGTGAGGTGTAAAATCTGACTGAAGATGTTTTATTGCCTCCTTTTTACCCTCATTATCAAGTAGGAAAATTCTAAACATTGTATTTCTGGTTTGCAATAGATAGAAAAATTTGTCACATGATATGCCAGACAGGGCATATTCAGTGCAAGGTGTAAGTTGTATTTTAAATTAATGCTGAAGCAAAGTACCCAGAATTTGATCCTTAAGAAGAAATTAATTTGGCTGGTTATTTGAAAATTAGTTTGTTACAAGAAGATGTACACAGACACAAAAAGAACCTTCAAGAGGAGGTTTGCATCATTACAGGACTTTAAGACTAAGAGATACAATTGGAAAAATACTTTTAGATACTTAAAGAATTGCAGAATGATTTGGGCTGCAAAGGACCTTCAAGATCATCTAGTTTCAAATCCCATGCCATGGGCAGGAACATCTGTGGCTGCTAGACCTGTTTGCTCAGGGCCCCATCCAACCTGGCTTTGAACACTCCCAAAAATGGAGCATCCACAGCTTCTCTGGGCAACCTGTGCTAGTGCCTCACAACACACACTGAAGTCCACATCCTTCTTAGGCTGAGGACCCCAAATCTGAATGCAGCACTGCAGGTGGGTCTCACCAGAGCAGAGCAGAGGGGCAGAATCCCCTGCCTTGCCCTGCTGCCCATGCTGCTTTTGGTGCAGCCCACGACATGATTGTCCTTCTGGGCTGCAAGCACACATTGCTGGCTCACGTCCAGCCTCTCATCCACCAGCACACCCAAGTAATATGAAAGGTAAATCCTTTCTTCACAAGTAATTTTTATGTATTACTGATCCCATTGGTATGTGATAGAAAGACCTCTTTGTGGACAAGTAGCTCTTACAGGAGATAGTATTTATAACTGCCTATTGACAACATACAGTGTTCTATAATGACAATGCTAGAATTGGCTTTTCCTTCCTTAAACCATCATTGTATTGAACCACGTAACCAGAAAATCACAATGCAGTGATCTTTCTGTGTGCTAATCCTTCTGTGGGAGCTTAATGACTTGTCTGCTCCTCTTGGAGATAATAAACTCCACAATGGAAGCAATAGCTGTCTTGGTGACTTTGCATAAATCATTATTGGTAAAAGTGAAAGAAAACCTATATACAGAAAGTAAGCAGTGAGATTGCTCACAGTTTTGGTATTAATTCTAATTGGCTTTAAAGCATCTGTAATGCCATGAATGAAAAGATAAAAAGCAAAAAATGCAAATATTATCCCAAGGTACAATCAATAAGATCCCTACATAGTAAAATCATTGAATATCTCAGAATGATTGACCTTCATAAGCAAAACCATACTATGTGCTTGTAAATCTTGTTCAAGGACCAGAGATAATACAATGCATGGTAGAAAGAACTGGTTTTTAACAGTTCAATAACTGAAAACTGAGGTACCTTTTTAAGTTTCTATTATAGAAAAACATGGGAAATCTGAGCCTTTTTAAGAAGGAGACTTGAATACCATGGGTTGTAGGTTTGTGATTCACAAACTGTCTGCAGAAAATGGTGCTGAGGGTATTTTCCCAGAGAAAATATTTCTGTAATTAACTGAGCAAATGCAGCAGAAGGAGCACCTTTTCTCTCAGTTAGAGAGAAAACTCCAACTTATGGCCTGTAGAGAAGTTTAGTCTGGTGTGTATGACTTGTGAGTTCTTTAACACTGATTCACCCTGAATCTGAACAGCAGAAAAAATAAAATTTGTCTGCAACTTTATTTTCGAACACAAGAATGAGAAAAAGAGTGAAGAGTAAAAAGGTCTATACTTTTTCTTGTGCTACTGGCTGATTTACTTTTGCATTCCCCAAATTGAATAAAGATATCTCAATTTTGGTCTCGTGTACCTTTATTCTTTAAAAGGGGAGGGGAAGGTATCCATCAAACTGTGTGCAGAGATAGTAATTGAAGTGTGTTTAGACAGGGTCTTGCCTTAGCCTTTGCTCTCCTCATGCTCTCTGTTATAATCTTGTTGGAATTTATCTTAAATTAGAATATAAACCCTTCAGGACACGGTCTGTAGAGTAGTGGTTATGCAGAGCTAAGGCTTTAAACCGAAGAGGAAGAAACACAAAAAGCAAGCAGGAATAGACAGACCCAGGGCTAAAAAAAAAATTAAAATGGGCTCTTTTAGTACTCTCCTAGTTAGTGGCTTAGGGAACTAAATATCAATTTGATTTGTATTGGCATATTTGCAACTCTTGCATCCTTTATCAAAGATATCAAGATGTCAAAGAAGATAGATGGAAGAAATATTAATATAATTCTGCAATATGCAATGAATTTACTTTGGATTCCTTTGCAAAACAGCCTCTCTTCCTAACCATTCCTATTCTTCTCTTGTGTAAAAATAATTAGAAAATAATTTTTTTGCAGGTGCTGTAGGTGATTTGCTTCACTTCATATAAATGTGTAACTTATATGCTGCTTGTTAATAGCTTGAGTAAAATTACTTTTTATTAGAAATGGTGATCTAATCTTAAACAGTCATTTGACAAATTATGTAAAAATGATGCAGAGCTTCTGAAGCCGAAGCATTTCCCTGGATGTCTGACTGCTTTAGACTGTGTGAGTGGGCAGCAGGGAGAGGCAGCCCCTGGGCAGCCCTTTAGACAGGCAGATAATCTTCCCCACATCTTTAAGAACCTACTCTGCTTTGAGTGGACTATAAGCAAGCCATTGTTTCCAGCTGAAGCTTCCATGAGTAGTCAGGGGTTAGTATGTCATACATAGCACACTAACACAGCCTTATTCTGAGAAATGTTAAATATCCTGCAGGAAACAAAAATACCCAGTCTCCAAATGTATAATGTGTATCCTGACGTTGAGACCAGAACTCTTTTCTTTCCTAACTGCTGTGCATGAAGCTCAATAGGTTTAGTGGCAGAAGAGAAAAACCTTAGTGATGTGTATTACTAAAATGAAGAGGGGATTTTTTAATTGGAATTGAATTTTGAAATAATTAATATATCGTCTTTCTTTTCCTTACAATATATCTGCAAAGTTATGTTACACCTGCTTTTCTCTTGAGTGAGTTGTAATGCACTCGGTGACTATTTCTGGAGAACATGCCTAAAAAGTTATGTATCACACTGGATAGTCTGTACTTCCTTTGAGTTTATTAAAAGTTATTTTACTTTGTGAGTAATGGCTAAAAATGTTTGTTGCCTAGCTAATTGCTGTGTGCAATGAGTAATTTAAAGGCTGAATACTTCCTCTGGATACTCCACGCTTCTTTTGGCATCCATTTTAGATTAATGTCTCCATAATATCCAAAGGCAAAATTTATACCAAAAGAATTTAGTTTCCCAAAATGCCTTTGATTTATTTTCCTCGTTTATATTGCCATTGCATTTGAAGTGTGCCAGGCCATATGTGGAGCTGCTGTGGAGGAAATAACCTCTCTATAAAATGCACCATCAAAAGCATCCATCCTGCAAGATGCTCTTCATAGGAGGACCTTTGTCCCTGACTGGAGCTCTTTTGAAACACATCCCAGGAATAAGGAACCATCTCTGCAGGACCTTTTTTTTTTTTCTGATTTCTTTTTCTTTTTAAATGAAGAAGGCTGAGGAAACAAGGAATATAAATAAGAAAGATATTATAATTCAGTTATCCTCTACAGTTCATCCCTAAATTATGAAATGTGAGACAGATGATAAATATCTTCAAATATTTGATAAATGCATAAAAATGCAACTACTTAATTCCAATTATTATAATTACCATAGAAAGCCTGTATTTAAAAATAAGTTATCTGTGGTGCAAAATGAAGCAGCCAGACAAGTAATCAGTCACATAATCTTGAGTCTGCTTCACCTCTGTGCACTCACAGGGCTGAGAGAGGCAGTTCTCTGCACATAGATTTGCATATCATAACACATGAATAACGTCTGCATCGAAGACCCTTTGCAACCATAAATTTGATATTCTTAGATCCTTCCAGGACTTGACTTCTATAAACAAATAACAGCCTTCTAACTTTAAAAGACTTTAAAAAATTCTCATTAGGTACAACTTCAATGTTTTTCCCATGGCTCCTTAACCATTGCAACACAGATGTAAAGCATGCGAGACATTACACTGCTGTTAAGTCAATTAGCTGCCATGGAAAGTGGCTTGTAGCACATGGTGTCACTTAGCAAAATTTCCTGTGCATTCTGCTCATTCTTAAGCATTTTAAGTATCACACTCATTATTTTACCTACTGTTATGTTGGTAACAGGCTGGGTTTAAAAATTTAAAATATTCACTGTCAAATAGCACCTTTGAGAAATGCTAAATTTTTCCTTAAAGAAGGAGTGATGCAAAAATGGATGTTAATACTTGGGCCACACAAATGGAATTTTAAGAGACAAGGAAAAGGCAATTCAATAGCTTTACAATTTTTTTATTGCTGTATCCCAAATACTTGCTACAAACAACACAGGTGATAGCTCTTTTAGGAAAGCTGCTTTTTGTTAGCAAAAATCTTTTATAATAAAAATGTTGAGAAATATAAATATGAGTTACTAGTGCCTTTCAGATATACTGGACCTTAAAATCCCCAAGGAACACTTTTCTCAATATAGAGTGTTTGTGGTAACCTTAATAAGCAATCACATAAGGACTTTTTAAAATCTAGGCAATTCACGTGTTTCTTAGCTATATGAAAATACTTAACCTTTCGTTTTGTTTTTTACAACATATTCACATGAATTCTAGAAACTTACTGATTTATATGATAATAGAAAACCAGTTGGGTTTATTTGCAGCTGCAGTCATAATTCAGGGCTTTCTCTAGCTGCTTTTCTCTAAGCCTCATTTTTTTCCAAAATGTAAAATGACATAATAACTTTCCTCTACAGATCCCCTTAATGGGGACCTGCGTGGGTGAGAATGTTCTTCTTTCCTGATGCACATTTTAGTTTCCTACTTTTTATTGCACATCATCCTCTCCTTACTCAAGCTTCACCAAGCAATCCTCACACCACACTGCTGTCAGGAGAAGACCACAGCCATGTTTCAGCTTCCATTTTTGTTTTAGGTTAAAATAAAATGATAAATAATTCCCTTTGAAAACTGCCTTGCCCTTTCACATTGTATATTTTGGTCCCCTGGAAAATTTTGATTACTACAAGACCTCAGGCAGGAGTTATTCAAGATTTTCAAGTTAACAGCTGAATAAAAAAAGGTGAATTCACACTGACTATTGGTCACAAAAGGCTACTCCATCATTGCACTCAGAGTAATTCAGGGACACCTTGCAGAACAAGGTACTGTTGTTTCGTAAATTCAGAGTAGACATATTTTCAACAATCATCTTAGGAACCACACTTTCAACTGCATTTATCTGCATTTATTTTTGTACTAATAATTACTGAGAAGGATTAAGGAAGTGTATGTAAGGGGAATGATTTCTTTTCTTGGGCTGTATTAGATCAATTTCAGAAACAATCTGTGAAGGATTTACTATCTAAATTTACAGAGGCTTCTTGTTTCCAAGCTATAATCAGTGTTTCTTCACGACCTTTTGAGAGAGCCAAAACACATTGCTGAAGCTGGACCAATGAGGCCTGGGGCTAAGATGTTTTATGGCATTGTTCAGAGTCCTTCAGCCAGGACAGGAAAGTGGTGGTGGCAACTAAGGATATATTCATTCCCAGTCTAGGTAGTTATATTTTCAAGGACTTTAGGTTGCAGTGCTTAGCAATTATTCTCTAAAACTTTACGAATTACAGTAAAGGAAGAGTAAGTTTTTCTCTTCCAAAATGAGCTGAAAATAGGTCTTAAAATGTACACTAGATGCCCTTTTCCATTCAGTGCTACTAAAAAGGTTTGCCTTTAAATTTCACACATTCAATTTAACATCCAAAATGCCAACATATCAGCCTGAAAACTTCAGCTCAAACCAATTATTTTTGGTTTTTTGATCACTGAATTTAATTTTTTCTTAATGTCAAAGAATATCTATGTACGATTATTCAGAAATCTAAAAGAAAGCATAAGTTACAGAAGGCCTGAATTAGGTACACATTTTTGAAGATGAGCTTAAAACATAAGATTAATGGCTGTACAAATCTCTTAAATCATCCTTTGCATTTCTATATAGATCCCATTATTCCTAGAAAATTTTTCAGGACATTTCAGTTTTTGTCAGAACTAACACAACCACTCTTATCTATGAAGCTGGAGTTCCCAGCTGTTGGATAGAGGATGTGCTTTTCTTATAACTCTCATCTGGTACTAAATGATAAGAAGGACAACAACACTCAATTTTAAAACTAGCGGTTGCAAAGAAAAGCTCCTATTGTAACAAAGGATTGCTGTGAGTTTTTAATATTAATCTCTAAGAATCTAATAATCTAATGAAATCTTTTGCATCATGGCTTATTTTGTATGCTTTTGCTTGCAGTACATTGCCAGTAACATGAAAAAAGGGCTTATTTTTCACAATTTAAGCATCTTGTAGCATGGGAGTATTCAGCCCATGCAAATGAATTACTTTAAACAATGAGAAACAATGCACTTTCTGCAAATGAATGGTTTCAAACAATAAGAAATACAGCACTTCTTGAATGAATCAATTTGCAGAATACTGCAAAATTCTCAAGCACTTGTATTTTTAATGAGTCTCACGCTGTTTGTATAGAAATATCTACAAGATGAAGCAGAACAATCCTCTTGGCATCCTTTACCTTTTTTCTCACCCTTTAATAGATACCCAATACGTATTGTCAACTAAACTCTCAGGTGACAAAAATCCAGTCTGTCATCTTTAAAGCTGTCTGAGAAATGTGCTGAGTTTGGTAAACCCAGACACTCACAGAAATCTGTTGAATCTAATGCTGACTTGCTGTCAGTCTGTAGTCCTGCCTTCTCTCCATAAACAGTCCATAGTTCTCAGAATGCAAACTTCCACTCCCATTTTAAAATATTTCTTCCTCGTATCTAGTCTGAATCTGCCCTCCTATCACTACAGGTCCTTATTAGAGTCTGACTCCATCTTTCTCACAAGCCGCATTTCCTTGGGTTTATTCCAAAAAGGCAGTTCCTGGATCCCATTATTCAGCAGTTAATGATGTCTGACCACAGATCACACAGTTATAGTTTCACTGCTTCTTTTATAGACAAAGACTCTTAAGAATGTTTTTGCTTCTTTCCACTGAATCTCACTGTTACTCAGTGCAAAGCTCGCCTCTATTTGTATTCATCAACCAGCAAGTCATCACCAGCCACTTCAAGTACAGGCCTTGATTTTGGAAAAAATTAAGTCCTGTATTAATCTTATCTGATGGTGTAAAATCTTATGTATAAGTCATTATATTGCCAGAAAAATAATTCCATGTACCTCAAAATATATAAATATCTTAAGGATTTCTATAGAAGCATATGTATGTATGTGTACATACGCAATATGTCAGCAAATATGATAAGATGGATGTGCATTTAAAACTTTTCAAAGCCTATAGTTTCACTTCTAATAAAGAAAGTTGACGTTTTAAATGTCTCCAAGGATGAAGAGTCTGGATAAGCTATTGATGACCATCAGAGTCTTTTTTTATATATATATTTGGTGGCTGTTGGCCACCTTTGCCACAGGGGCACATTGCTGACTCAAGTTTATGGAGTATTTTTTTTCTTGGGTGGTCTTGTTGTTTGGTGATTTGGGGGTTTTTTCTTTAATATATCCAAGAGAATATTTGAAAAATCTGGAACATAAATGGTGTTCTAAAATGTTTATCTATAAGAACTATTCACTAGCATCAACTGCTACACAAAAGAAGGAGGAGGGTCTCAGGTCATATGCAGTGATAAACTGTCCTGTTGAGCAAACTCACCCATTGAACATTCATGCTCAGTAGTTGCACAGTGAACATTCCTCGTCCTTGGTGAAATGTTTGGGTGACACTGCACATGTTTGGGTTCCAGTACTAGTATTCTAGGACTATCCTCAGAGGTTCTGTTTAGGAGGTTACCATGCTGGCTAAAGCTCTTCAATTGGGGCTCAAATCTGCTCTCCTTGACGTCAGGATCAGGTGCTACACTTCAGTTGATGCTGATAGATAATTTCTAAATTGTGTTGTCAACACAACATTTAATCTGCTCCAAATAGCTAGTAAACAAACCTTTGATTAATTCTTCCAGTCTATGTCTTCTGGACAGGATTTACAGCATTCTACTTATTTGGATGAAAAATAGAGAGAGACAAGTTGTCACCACTGAGATAAAGAGTATTTTTTCCCTTCACTTCGTAGCTTAAGGATCATTTTATCATTACTTTACTGTATGAAAATGGCAGAAAATTTAAGTTTGTGACTAATGATGCAGAAGATCTAAAACTTGATGAAATCAAGAGTGTTCATACCAAATTACCACAAGCTACACACATTTTAGGCCAGGAACATCTAGTTCAAAATGCAATAGAAACTTGGAAGTGTTATTCCATGATCAATGCATAGGATGATGTTAGCCAATGACATTTGAAAGAGCTGTTTATTTATAGCCTCAGCTGAACATTGCAACACAGCTGGAGGAAAAAATGAGTAATTTCAAAGACAAATAATTCAGAAGGAGATCTGTTGGGGGTGGGGGCACTGAGTTTACTGTGTCCAGACATTTAATAGCATTAAAACAAAGAATCTGAAGAAATAAGGCTTACTTTACTGACCTTGTCTTTTGTTATAACATTAAATTTAACTCTCAGCTTGGAAGATCACATTAGTTTGGCTTTGAAACATTTTTCATTTATGTGTGCCTTTGAATCAGTACACTACTATCTCTGTTGATTTAGTCCAGTAAAGATGTATGTATAGTTCTGAAGCACTGTTTATGTAAGGCTTTTATATCACCCTGAAGCACAGCTACCATCCAACAACTTGGGCTTGAAAATTAGAAACTGAATGCCACTGAAATAAAATTCAATTCCTATCAAAATTATTATGATAAAACATATACAAGCAGTTTGTGGTTGATACGAAAAGATCAAAGCAAATAGCTATCTATTAATTTCAGGAGTATCAGAAATGTAAATAAGAACCTGGCAAACCAATTCCTTTTTGAATGCTAGCTAGTTTCCACCACCCAACACTCTGTTGGATTAAATACTCTTTTGCAATCTGCATTTCTGAGTTTGCATATTTGCAACTTTAAAGTCAACTTTGCTCTGCTTTTTTATTTTTCTTTATTTTTTTATACTGAACCTTCTGGGTTAAAAAAATACAACTTTTTTTTTTAATTCTTATTTTGGCACACGCATTAAAGCTCATATTGTAACAGTGAAAAGTCTGTTCCTGAGGAAGGACAGCAATAGATTGATGTTTGTAGATAGTTTGTATATAACACCCAGGGTAATACTAATCCAAATATAGAAAGTAATTACCCTGACCTTGATATCTGTCATCATTATCTTGCTTATAGCACAAATGTTTTGCTAAGAATGTCATCAAAACCTTAGTTTTAGATCTATTTCCATAAGAAACTCCTTCTAATCATTTCTCTCCAAATATTGGGGTTCTGAAAATACAAAAGTATCAGTGTATCTAATTGCCATAATTGTTCCAAGAAAGAATTATGATAAACCTCCTTCATAGACTTTATTCCAATGCCTTTTATGTGCTACTTGCAGTGCTGGAGCATTTCAAAACACTGTTCTGTAGAAGATTATCTTGTACCTGGAGAAAAAGAAAGAACAAAAATAATGATTTTAGGGAGTGAAAACACCTGAAGTGCACTTGATTCTTTCATAGGAAAATATGACATGAATTGACAAAACACCCTAATGTTTCCCAACTTGTAGGAAACCTTCCTGGCACACAGGGTACATACCAACAGCACAGCTAAATGTAACACTAGTCCCTGAGAAATGAGAGGCTCGTACATTCACAAAAAGAGGATAATACACAGTGATTCTTAGTCTTCTGAGAGCAGCAGTGGACTATTGGGCTTATTTCATGATTATAAAAGCCTCATAATCTATGATTGCTGCAAGCAGAAGTGATTTATTGGAGTGCTCTCACATAAGTGAGATAAAACTATAACTTGCTGGCAGCTATTATTTTTAAAGGAGGGTATTAAGGGAAGGGCCAACAGCTTGCTTACTTTGTAGCCTTAGAAGGCAATGTTTTGCAGCTCCAAAATATCAGTTTTGATGAATAGCTGTGGTGAAATTATAACCACTGTTTTACAATGCGATAAACTTTCACCTCCATGAGGAAAATATAGACTACAAAATCTGATTGTAAAGAATCAATGCTTTATATTCTTCTTCCCTAACTGAGCAATTTTTGAATTTATGCCAGTCCGACAAATGCATTAATAAGCTTTAGCCACTAGGTATTTGTGAAAGAAATTGGAAATTATTTTTAATTTGCTAGTCTGGTGAAGCGATAAGATACTGATTCAAGAAGGAGGAAGAAGCAGTAGTATGTGTTTGCTATTTTCATAAGGAAATACAGAAACACACATACAAGCGTGCGTCCTTTTATGTATATACACATTCTCCCACACAAAGCAAGTATAGTGAATAGGTAGAAGAAATCATAATCAGTTGCTAAATAGCAAAGAAGGAAAGTAGCTCAAAGGCAGAAGAGTCTGTAACAAGTTAGGAAGCTCATTTCCTAACTATCAAAGACATTTTAAAGATTAAATTTATACTTGCTATACAATTTAAATTAGTATTATTTTATGTTCTTATTGAGATGTCTTCAGTTTTTTCATCTGTAAAATACAGTGTAAACTACGCAGCCTGTTTGCTCTGTATAATACATAGGATGAGGTCTGGGAGAGAAATTTATTAAGAAATTAAAGACTATGATGAGCTGCATTTTAAAATCTTTCTCCTGTTTGCCTTAAATTCAAAATCATGTGCAACAGTATCAAGAAAGTGAGTAATAAAGAAAAGAAAATGAAAAGATCTACAGACAACTGCTTAAACAGGACTCTTAGTTTTGCCAAACTTAAAACACAGGAAGCAATGTGTTACACTACTCATCTGAGAGCCACAAAAATTCTTCATGTGGAAAATTTAAACTGCTTTGAGATGCCTTATTTTAGTGTAAATAAGTCTATAACCTCACATGCATGAGTACTTATTGCCAATTTAAATCCCTCCTATTAAAAAGGTGGGATACCCTGTGTAGTTGTGGAATACAGGTAATCTGGGGATTGAAATTAAACAAGGAGGCATATTTGAGTGCTAAATCCCCAAAGACACTCCCCTGAGTGCTAAGTCTCTCTGAAAGAAAGAGTGGTGAGTAGTGAAACGAATAAAAAGCCAAGCCCTGAGTAAGGTTTATGCATTGGGTTGTAGTACTTAAATGATCATATATATGAAGCAGAAGAGTTATATAAATGGAAAAAATAATCTGCAATAAAGTAGACTGTGAATTGGCAACAAAATCTGTGTGGAAGCACTCATTCCTCCTTAGGTTGTTGCGTTATCAGGCTACCTAGAAACAGAGACTAAACAGGAGTAAAGGAAAAAATTTGGTATTTTATTTGAAAGGCCTTCAGATGCACACTTTGGGCTCCAGAGGGTCCTGCCTCAGTGGATCCTAAAATGGACGATCGGTCACGAGTTCTTCACACTTTTATATCAACATAAATTCACCAACCTGAACCCAGCCAATGATGTGATTTCCCCCAAGCTTGCCCCCTCTCCCCAAGATGATGGTTTACAGTTCTTGTTCTGGGTGTCCTTGGAGAGCAAGTTACAGAGGTTTGTTATGTCTATCTTAGCATAGAGAACAGCACTTAACAAACTACAGAAAACTTCAGAGTTACACCAGCAGTACAGGATTTGAAAAATATAAAAGCTAAAACCTAAGGCATCAAGGTGTGTGACTGGTTTCATCAGTGCCAAAGCTCTGCAGGTTTTCGTCTCTTGTTAGTAGGAAAAGGGGGCAAAAATCTGTCTCTCCTTTTCCTTTCACCAGAGTCCTTCAAAATGTTGGTACCTTAGAGAGCATATGTTCATTTGATATAAGATCTGTCACAATTCTCCTAAACACAAATATAATGCAGAGTGCCTATTTGTTCTTTGATGCTGCATTCCAAACATACAGCATTCGGAAGTGATTCAGCTGCCTCAACAGAGGTATCTAGTATCATCCTGGGTTACTGGCAGTATCTTTGTGGAGGTGGCAGGTGTGACCCTGGACTCACGGCAGACTTTTCCAGACTGACAGTTAGAAACCACCTTAAATGTCATTGTATGCCTATGTTTGCACAAATTCATTTTTATCAAGGGTGTTCAAGTTGATCTGGAGTCACTGTGTTTTTTTCCTTTTTTTTTCTTTTTCATTAATTGAATAAGATTTTGCTGCACTTTTATATAAATTGATTGGTTTCAACATTCACCAAGGAAATCTGAAATCTCAGTGGGCCCTGCTACATGGTAGGCATCGAATCCATCTCATTCTCCCCAGAGGACACTTTCTTAGATGCAGACAGTAAGATATTTAGGATAGGAGAACTAACAAGGCTTCCTCCTGTACTGCACACAGAAACTTTGATACTTGGTTTTATGTTGTGAGAGGGTGGTTGAGAGTGCCAGGCTGCAATGGCAGGTGGAGGCTTTCCTGCCATTTTGAAACCTGTGTTGCCACAAAATACAGAAATGATCCTAGGAGCAGGATCCTCACGCTTAGATCTTCAGCTCATCTGAGCAGATCTGCTTCCCCCACAGTGACTCTGTCCCAAGGTGGAGAAAGCAGAACAGGAGAAGCAATTTCAAAAAGTGCCTTTATCACCTTTAGTTGAATCTTCTGATTAATATTTTGTGTCAGAAAAGTCTAGTTCAACTTTCACATGAATGTACTGGTTTCAGTGAAGGGTTCTTTGTGAAGGATTTCCCCAGACACTATTGCTGGTGTGAAGCAATGTGTCCTAGAATGGGCCATTATTTACTAGAGACGTCATTATCTCTTCATCCATATTAATTGCAGGATGAGTTGGAATCTCTGCATTACTATATCCAGGAAAATACCTTAACCACAAAGCTAGTAATTCTTCTGATATGGGCATTTTTAGCTTTTCCTAGCTGGTGCTGGTCTACTTGATATGATTGATTGAGTTTTCACTGTGAAGGAAGAACTGACTCTAGGCTTGAGTGTACAACACTGAGACAGTGGTAAATTACATCAGGAGTACTGGAGAATCACCTCAAACTGAGAATTTGTATGTATTTGACATTTTGAAAGGTATTTGAAATGTCTTTGTTCATCTGAATGCAGAAATTGAATGTTCTTTTAATTCCCTCTGCTTTTTTTAGGGAAAAAAATATGTCTGGTACATCTCAAATTATTGATATAAATGAAAGTTTTTATTTTTCACACATGTATTAAACCCTTTGGTTTACTCCATAAAAGAATTTATAATTCTGCATAAAACAGAATAACAATTAGGAAAAAAGAAATTTGAAATCCTACATAATTTGATTAAAAGGTGAAAGCTAAACAATTTCTAATAATTGAAGGTCAACATTGTACATAAACCAAAAGAAAATAACCCATTTCACTATTAGGTCTAATTCAGCAGTGCATTAAACAGTAAAACAAGGTGATAATTAAATGAAAACTGGAGAGTGACTGAATTACATGGTTTCTAAAAATGTCATCAAATTTTATCTTCAGCCTGATTTGCTATCTGATGTAATTTGAATGTTTTTGTTACTTAGTCTCTTACTGTAAATCTTACTATTCTGTCATTTAATTTCAAAGCTTTTATGATTTCCAAATAAATTATTTTGAAATAATTTAAATCACAGGCAAGTTAAATAAAACTTTTGTTAGTTCTTTCTTGTTTTGTGCTCAGATGCTTTGGCTTAATTTTTATCAAAGCACAGGATCATGTACTATGAATAGAGAATCCCTCACAGCCATCAATTGTCCTTTCTTTTGGTCAGAAACCAAAAATAAGATTAATTATGTAAGCTTCCAAAGAGAGATTTCCAGTAACACTTTAAATGAAATGCTCCCCCCTTAAAAGGATTTAACTCAGACTTAATGAGAAAGTTATTGTATGTTAATTAAATACACACTGATTACTTTGAATATTTATCGAAGTGTAACAATAATTTGCATGAAGATAGATGTTGAACAACTGAATTTCAGTAAATATGTTCCTAATAATTATTTAACATTTACTAAATTATGCAACTAAATGATTTTTTGGCAAAGATATTGAGTATTTATTATATCTTATAGGCCCAATTGTATCATTATCTACACAGGTGCAATCCCATTTAATTAAAGGGGAAGTTGTTGTCACATAACTGAGGGCAAGATGCAATCATATGTACCAATTGATTGCTGAGCATATTTAATGACACTGAACAGCATTTCTGAGACTTAGAGAAGCCATTCTATTCAACTTTTTCAAAAACTTGTTGAAAATTAAAGTAAATGATCCAGCCAGAGTCTTACCTTTCTAATACACCACTTGCCCTTCAACCAGTTCCTGTTTTAGGATCCTTGCAGTCTGTGGAGTTTCTTGCCTGCTCACATTTGTATCCTGTTTTTTGAAGCTTTTACAACCTGTTTGTACATGTGTCCTACCTATACTGGAGCACCAAGTCCTGATAAAAAGTGTGAAGGAAAATCACCCTAACTGTTCTTTTCTGCTGCTGCTCTATGGAAAGAGTCTTTGTCTCCAAATGTAGTCTAATGTTCCTATGGAAATATTCAGAGCTTTTTTTGTAAATTACTAGTCTTCCCCCTTCTAGATGCAGTATAGATGTTATAAATGGCATAGTCTAGCATTTGGTATCCTGCTCAGCTGGAGGAATTTTGAGATAATTTCTACAATTTCTTAGGAGAAAGGAACAATCTTCAGGCTACTGTCAGGACTGCCACTTTCTGTGCCTCTTGTTCAAGCCATTTTAGTCAATGATTCAGGAACTAAGACTAAACATAAGAGACAACCTGTTTCTGCAGGTCAGTGATGACAATATTCTGTTGGGACAGAAGAGATTCCTGCCCCCAATATAATTTTGAAATTCTCTCTAGTGTCCCTTAAATGCTTATTCAGTCCTCGAATCATTTATCAGAAGAGAGATTCTCCATCCTTGGGCTTGCTTGTAAACAACAGAGAGGGGAAATGACACAGATTTTCTTATAGGAATGGCTTAATTCAAAGCAATTTGGGAGCTTGCTGCATACCACTAATACTAAAAGTTTCAAAGTAAATCAAACAGGACAGAGAAAATAAAGCCTGCAGTTATCCCTTTTGCACTTATTTGTCAGTCCACTGCTATATTTACTTCTCATGCCACATCTTTTGAATCAGCACAATGTCATAAATTCTCTCCCTTACATGTGACAGTGAAGCATTGGAATGGGTTTTGGGATTTGCATGCTCACTGCACATCCAGTGCACTTCAGCCAGAGGTGGGAAGGATATGGCAAGGGAAGACATACTTCTAAAGGAAAAAGCTGTCAGTCATGGTGCAATGGTCGTCCATCTCTTTCCTTGCTATCTGTCAGTACTACAAGATACGTGGAAATAGATTGTGCCTTTGAAACCTCAAGGTCTTTCTAAGAGCTGTTGGAACACAAAAGGCTCATATTCTTAGCTGGAGAGTCCATCTGGAATTTTCTTCTCCATCCAGTGCCAAATTCTTCAAATGGCTTATTCTCTTAAGAGTAAGAAATTAATACCATCAAGCAATCCTGTTATAGTATTTACAGAGCTCAAGAAATTGCCTTGCTTTCTGGCCTTAGTCTAATTTTTAAAAAGCTAAAAATGGAGAATATAGGTGTTAAGTTCCTTTAGTACATGACTAAATTATGGACATGTACAGGAATGACCCTGATATTTAAAAGAGCTAATGGCATTAGCCACTGGATGGAAAGGAAAATAGAATTATGAAAAGGGTTGCATAAGAATATTACCTGTATTTAAGAAGTCTTCTACAAGGTTAGGATTTAATTGTACTATCATCAACACAGATGACAAATGATGATATAGCTGATGTATATTTAATGAGTGGGTTTTGTAAGCAATAAAAATTAGAAATTCTGAAGTTAACCAATTCAGAGTTAGGACTGCTTGAGAAAAAAAATGAGTGTCTAAAGCAAATAAGATAGAACAAAAAGGTAAACTTAAAAAAACATTTATTTGGAATATTCTTATTTTTTGTTACCAGCAGTAGGCTACTTTATTTTTCTTGGTAGTAACAGAAGCATAAACAAAGTTTTAAGTATAAACACAGATAATAAGCTCTAGTAGGCCTTGTCTTCCAGGTTGCTTTCATGAAAAATTTCAATAATAAATAACAGCAACAGTAAGCTAATGTCAGTGGCTGACTGCTTTTAATTTTCTTTTAATTGTTTCATGATAATCCTAGAAAAAGTAACTAGCTTTATTTACTAGAAACTGGTTAGATGCTGTTACCTGATTTGGCAGTCAGCAGCTTTCATCAGAGCTATGCAGTAAATAAGAGGAAGGCACAAGAAACTACAAGCTCTGTCAGACCCCATGCTGTTACCATCTCAACTGTACTTTCCACACACCATATCCTAACTCCAGGCATTACTGACAGCCTCTCACTCCACAGACTTTTGACTTCCTTTTTGGCACAAAGGCAAATCTTTCAAGCAAAACCCTTGATTATTTGCATCCTAGCCCAGGAAATGAAAGGTGTCATAGTTTCCAGCCAAGAGTTCCCAGAAGGGTTATTAGCTAATGTCCATCTCTATTACAACCCCCAGCACTCCAAACCCTCCAAGTGGGAGGAAACTTCTTTCTGGCTGATATCATGCAGCCTCTCAAGTCCTCATAAGAATACCTCTGTTATTGATATATTCTGTAGAAAGGTGTTTTCAGACATACCTTTTTTAAGGAGCTCAACAGGACAGACTTCTGTTGTGGATATTTTTTCATGAGGGAAGTGTTACTATCAGTGCTCCAGCAAGGATCCTCCTGCACTCTCCAAGTGGGGATGCAGAGAGAAACAGAAAAGAGGAAAGAAAGGTATCAGTCAAGAACTGAAGGGTTTTGAGCTCTGCATATGCATCCTGCATATGCTACCTTCTTTTTCTTTTTGGTTTTGGTTAGGATTTATAGGTATAGTCATCATTTTGTACAGTCTCTGCATGGTGACTGGCAAAATGTTTCTTGGATAAAGATATCCTTCTTCTTGAATACACGTATTCTCAGAGATGAGCAAAGCTGCAGTGTGAAGCAGTATAGCCATGAGTGTAGGAACTCCCAGAGTGGGGTTTTGGATGAGGTTGGGCTTTCAAACAGAATTGCAGCAAATGGCAGACACACACTCCTAATTTTCCTAGTTTTGGGAGACAAGGAACTTTACAAGTACTGATGTACAGGTGAATTGGCTAGGTATTAAACAGATGCAAATAACAAGGGTCTTAAATAGCATTGTATCATATTGTACACATTAGAGGGACTAAGGCCTTCTTAGGACATCTTAGCAACAATTTTGCAACTTCAGTGGAACAGAAAAAAAGAAAATAATTACTGAGCTGGTGACTACAAGAGATATTTAAACCTGTAGATCCTATTTCCTTCTTTCCATCCCCATCCCCACTCCTCACTCCCGTTTATTTTGATCTACTGGATATTTTATGAATATGGAGAGGTGTTTTATAAGTAGAGAGGGAATGGGAGAATCTTTCTCTGTCAACACCAATTCTTCCCTCTGTTTTTGCTCAAGAAAGAGCACCAGGCTTTGACTCCCAGTGGGGGAATGTGATTCTCTGTGGCTGTAAGCAAGGTTTTTGTGTCAAGAGCTAATTCTGTCCCACATGTACTGGAGTCTACTGAAGAGGATCCAGACACATGAATCCTTTTATGGATTTGATCTTAACCTTGTGTTCTGCATCTTAGTATTTGTCAGCTCTCAGAAAAAGAGGACATGTTCAGATATTCTCTTAATATCTGTTTTCTATGTAAGGTTTCTGTTCTAAACCAGACCATTTTGGAAATGATTACTTTATGCTGTCATTTCCTGGAAGAAAGAGGCTAGATGCTTACCTGACATTAGACTTCCTGAGTTGTCAAACTCAGGAATAGAAAGATCCCAAGTTCTTAGCAATTTTTGTCCCTAGTCTACAGAGAGGGGACCAGAGATGTCTAGGGCAAGAGTGCTGGTCCCAGAAGGTTGATGGCCAGGTGTCTGAGACTGATTGGAAAAACCTTACTGCAGTCAAAAACAAGGCCAAAGGTGCAATTAACTCAGAAACTGCTGTAATTTGTATTTCATTATAAGCTGTAAATCAATACAAATGGTCTTGCCAGACACAGACAATTGCATTTTTAATAAAAGAAAATTAGGAATGAAAGAGAATGCAGAATGTGTGACAAATATATGTTATGGAAATTTTTCATAGTGTCTCATGAAACCTTAGCCTGACAGGATTCACCGAAAAAAAAAAAAATCTTGCTTTACCTTTTTTATACTTAGATAATGCAGAGCTTCCTTATCAAGAGCTGATGTATGTACTGACTAGTATAGTTTAATTTTAATAAGATATTTGTAGTGTGAATTGGACTTTGTGAACATCTGGAGCAGAAAAGGGTCTGTACTGAGAACAACAATTAATAAAAGATCCCAGTAGAGTCAGCTCACTGCAGGGACCTCCCAAACTCATAAAGTACACACTGAGTAAGAAGGAAGAAAAGGTAAGCAGTTGGAGGGACCATCAATTTAGATTCTGTTGGATTTCCTGGATCAGAACCTCAGAGCACAGGAATGAGAGGGCAGTTTTTCTTATGCACTGTGATCAATCATTTTAGCCAAAAAGCTGCTGGTGTTCAACCAAGAAGATACTCATAACATTAGATTTTAAATTTCCTTCTTCTCATAAAATTGTCTAAAATTCTCTAAATTTTCCTGGAGTTTTATGTTTTTAATATAGCCTTTTAAAAATTAAATAAAATAGCTAAACATTTTAATCACTTTTAAAGTCTTTTTAACATCAATCTCCATCACTACAGTAGAGCATTATTTCAGAATGCTGCCATGGGTGTAACATAGCCCAAGGCAGAATGGAGGTAAGAGTGTCCCTCTGATGAAGCATCTGCAGCTGGGATTTGTGACACGGAGGGAGAACAATCCCATGGACTGGGAGGAGCCCTGTTATCCACCCTGTATAAGCTGTCCAATGTAAGTACTAGAAACATCCAGGACAAGGAACATATATACGCTGTGGATGACAAAAACAAGTTAGAGATTAAATAGGAGAAGAGCCTGAGCAACGAAGCAGCTGTGGATGCTCTGGAAGGAGCCCAGACAGTGCTCAAGCAATTTAGAGGCACCCTTTTGTCTTCCAAAATTACAGAGGGTATTTTTTTCTTCTATCCCTTGAGGCCTGTATGCATAAAAGTAATTAAAAATCACATCTACCTTTCTTTATCCTGCTCTACCTTAGTCATTCCAAGGGATTTTTTTTTTCTCTTTTACTGTAGAAGTGTAAATTTCTGCAAGGTTGAAATAAGTTTATGAATACAGTGCTGATGTTCATAAACATTGAAAAACCACCAAGAGTTTGTTCCTGCCATTGTGAAAGATGTCTCATTCTACTATTATCTTAGCTTTATGATATCATGTTTTGTGTGGGATGAGACTTTGCGCATATATTAAAGAAACAAAGACAATAATTATTGAATCGGCACACCAAGAACAAGAGTGCATCTTTAATCACACCCTATTCCATGAATACTGAGTGGAATACCACAATAAAAAACCCTGATATTTTGACTGAGACATAGCAGAGCTTTAGTGCTCATAATACTCTACTTTTATGGGGTCATATTTCTGTCTCAGATATATTAGTAGATTGTGCCAAGATTTAGGCTGTGCAGCTGCAGGAACTTGAAAAGTTGCCTCTAGTGTATCAGATACAAAACACGCAACATTAAATTTTGTGAACTATAGCAGTTAGCTAAGTGCATGATGTCTCTTTAAGGAAGAAGATTCAAATCAGGTTTCATTCAGGGCCCACTGAAACAAATGTGGGTTTTGGTTGGTTGTAAAATGACCAGTTTCAGGTCTTTATGAGAAGACTGACAACAAGAACAAGATAAATCATTTGATATTAATTCCCAGATGTTCCATGGAAGAAGACATTGCCACAGAAAGATGACCTCTGTCCAAAGGGAATTAATAAGATAGAAACCTATTAAGGTTGTAGATATCAGCTGTTGATATCAATTCTATGCCATATAGTAAAAGGGATTATTAAGGAAAGAAATAAAGAAAAGGATTATTTGACATTTTAATGTGATATTCTAAAAAGCTGATTTAACTCAACTTCACATTTGTAGTTTTATTCTGATATCTGTTGATAGCTAATAGGAGACCCAATAGGCAGAGATGTGCTATAATGCAGAATTTGAAATGCCCATGTACTCACTGTGCTTGTTTTCTTATAAATTGAGGTCAAAGAGTTTAGAAATTATCTGGGGATGCTATAGGAAGTCATACAATAATAGAATCATTTACATTGTAAAAAAACTTCAAGATCATCAAGTCCAACTATAAACCTAATATTGCCAAATCCACTGCTGAGCTGTGTCCCTATGCACTTCATCTGCACATCTTTTAAATACCTCCAAGGATGGTCACTCAGCCACTTCCCTGGGCAGCCTGCTCCAATGCTTGAAAACTCTTTCAATTAAGACATTTTCATAAGATCCAGTCTAAACCTCCCTTGCTGCGTCTGGAGGCTATTCCCTCTCAAACTATCACTTGCTACAGGGGAAAAGAGTAATTCCACTAATTTAAGGCTTTTCTAATAGCATGTATTACTAATTTTTGTAACAATGACAGCTGCATGTTTGGATAGCAACACATAGGAATTTTCATTTGCAAAAAAGTGTACAGAAGGTAAGTAACCATGTTCCAGTGGTATTTTAAGATCACATCTCCTTAAACTGTTTTAAAAATAGGCACCTAGAATCTTGCAGAAAATCTGATATTAATATTGACAGCATGTGTTCCAATACCCAGGGCCAAATATGTTCAGTTCATTTTGCTCTCCTTATGCAGTTTGTAGAGTGCACTAATTCCTTTTGCCTAGATCACTTAAATGAAGCCTTCCACTTGCATCCATAGTGTGCAGAGGATGTAAGCATATAGCATTTTGTTATCCATGATTTTGCTGAGTGTGATTCCCAGGAAATTACTGGAGCTAAAAAATCCTGAGAAATTGAGTAAAAACCTAAGGAAGAAGACAAGATAAAAAATGTTTGATCAGTTAAAAGGAAGGTACATTTGGGGGAATAATAAATCATTTGGTCTAAATGCAACTTGGTTCTCTGGATAAAGATGCTAAAGTACTCAATGAAAAACGTTATCTGGAGAACTGATCATAGGTGAAGATTGCCTTGGCTTGCTGTTTGTTGGGTAGATTCTACCAAACCTTAGATTGTAGAAGACACTAGTTATGCAGGATAAATCCAAAGAGCTGTCAATATCATTTGTAAAGAGACAAACGTCCAACATCAGGTGGAACATACATTGGTTGTAAATAACAGGATCAATATTTGAAAGTCCCGATTCTTCAACTCAGTTTCATTTCTTATTCAACAATCAGTTAATATACCTTCACATTTTGGCAAACTCTTCTTGGCATACGCAGATAAAATGGTTGAGAATGTACTACACAATCATTGCATGCTCCAGAGAGCAATGGTATCTCTGAATGTGGTAAATAATGCAGAAAGGGCACAAGATGCAGAGAGGAGGTAAATATTTTGTTTGAGATTGTCAAGGCATGAGAGAATTAGAGCCCTAAATCCTAGTAAAATTTAACAGGAGTTGGAGACCTTAATTCCCTTTGGCTCCTTTGAAGATCTCCTTTGTATTTTCATTTTAAGTTAGAACACTGATTCTATGTAATATTGGTTTCACTAAGAAGATACCAGTTTATTTTCCACACTTTTAACTTCAAAAAGTATGATTTTCAGCACTGTAAACATATCAAATCCAGCCGGTCAGTGTCAAAATTTGGCTTGAAGGGTCAGGTTACTGTCTTTACTGGTTTATCCAGTGAATAGCCACATTATTTTTTACTTTGCTTTTGCTAACTAGCTGTATTTAGATTATTCCCCTGATGTTTCCTACTCAATCACTTTAATTACGAGATAAGGCCTTACTGTTTCCTTCTTTGATAGGAAATGCTCACCTCTGAACTAAGTTGGAGTTAACCACGTTTCTTCTATTTTCACTTTAATAGGCTTCCTTTATGAATTCCTTTGTTCAGTGCATTTCAGTGCATTGAGAAAAAAATAAAATTAACTAAAAGGAGCTATACTGTAAAACCAAACACAAAAATCCTCAGTGCTATGTACAAGTCCATAAGTATTTCTATCCCTGAAACATATTTATTTATTTAGTGTACAAAAATACACTTTAGTGTATTTTTATATTCAAATCCTTTACTTTTCTGATTTATAAAGTAGAAATTGTTGCATTAGTTAAAAATTTTAAGAAATATCTGTTCTTGTATAAAAGAGAACTAGGTCTTTCCTCTCCTACCCCCTATGTTTGCTTTCATTTTAGTTTCCTGGGTTATTTCACTCAACAGTGTGTTGGTTTTTTCCACAAACTGGGAAAGCAGTAGTTTAAACTTACTTGGCCCTGGTGGATAATCCATCCCTCTGGCTCTTAGCTTCTTTCTGTATGTTTTCACACATGGCTACAGGAAAAACCCTGCTCTATTAGACAATACTTTTGGGGATGCAGCTGTGTTCTAATTACCTTTCCAGCTTACCATCAGAAAAATGAAAGCAATATAGTGTAGTCCATTAATTTTACAAACATTGGGGCAGATCTTCAACTGATGTAAGTGGACATATCTGATGGATTTACTCCTGCTGGGGATAAGTCTTCCTTTATTGACTTTTCAAAGCATTTCCAGATTTCAGGCCAAGCATTGCAGTACAGTTTGATTAATTTCTCTTAGCCTGTGTAGATCTTGCCCATCTTGTCTGTCGTGAAGATTATACTCATCCTGTATCTGAAGTGTAAGGTTCCTATTGTATTTTATTTGCTGTGTTCTGTAAAGCTCCTCACTGATTTTTAATCCATGGATCATTCTTATTTAGCATTACAAGTAGATTTGCAGGATCTTAACACAATAACTCCAAAAAAATTAACTGTTGTCAGCTGCAAGCTTTTCAGTTTAATAGTAAAATAATTCTGCATTATTTTTATTTCAAACAACACTGAATAATATTAGATTTTGTTATGATGGAAAGCATGTCATTGTTTTTAATGTCATATTGGTGAGTGATGAGAATATTGAACAGTTCTTGGATACATTCAAAGCTTTCCTTTTTCCTTTGCTCTTTCCCTTGGCTGTAATGGGCTAATCTCTGTACACTATAGGCTGAATGCAAAGTATGAGGAGGAATGTTTGCAGAAAGGAATAATATTCATTGTTGATGTTTGCTACTTTGGAGTTTCATGAAATCCATAACTTGAAAGTACCTTTTAAATAGTGTTAAATTGAATATGTTTCTCAGAAAGAAACAGAAATCAAAAGGATCCCAGACCAGTAGGGATACTGCCTTGTGAAGAAGTGTTTGATAAGACCATCCTGAAAAACCTCTGTAGTGAAACCCAAGGGCAAAGTTTCTCATCCACATGATGCCATACAATCACTAGAATTCAGTCTGGATCCAGAAAAGAGGAATGGGGCATTTTGTATCAAGCCACATGAAGGATAATCTAGAAAGGCCTTGTCACCAGAAGAGGAAGTGGCAAGTTGAAGCACAATGGCAGCCTCTGCCTGTGGCTGTCCACAAACATTCTCTGCTCTGAAATGGAGATGATCCATAAGGAAGAGGATTCACTTGAAAGAGTCCCCAAAAAATCCCATAAATCCTTCTGAAACTGGCCCCAAAGGCACATTTTTAAGTGAGCAGCATAGACAACTATCTCACCTGGCCTGAGCACCCTGGAAAAAAAAAAGGTGGTAGATATTATTCGGTGAAGGAAGATAGAAAGCAGCAAAAGAAGCATAAAATAACTGCTTCAGTATATAAAAAAAAAAATCTCTTATTTCACGTCCCAAGAAGAGAACAGGAGAAAATTTTGTATCTGTAAATGTCATAGAAATGGCAAAACTTATTTCTTAGATTTTTCTTTAAAAATGAAAAAAAAAAATGGAGATTCATTCAAACAGATAATGTATATTAAATACTCATGGAAATACAAAACAAATGCACTGCCTAACCAAGATGAAAGACCAAGAATACTTCTGATGTTTTAATCTGAAAAATAAACAGTTCAGTATATTGATAGGGCTTAATTATGTCCTTTCTTACTTAAATTACTTTCTATATTAAAACTGTAGATATTAAATTATGCTAAAGTAAAATATTCTTTATAATAATTTAAATTTATTTTATACTTGTGAAACTTTTGTGAGGTTAGTTCATAAATCTACATCAAGCATTTTAATACAAAGAATGTTGACTTAAACTCATCATCTGCTTAATCAACAGTTTTAGTTTATTATCAGAAAGCATCAGTAACCTTGATGCACTTTATCTTAATTTATGCTTTCATCAAATAGAGAGAGAACTAAATAATAAGTGATCGCATTAGCAATGCATTGGAAAATGTACACCAGGAAAGGAATTCAAGAACATTTGGCAGCAAATACTATCTTCATGCAACTAAACACTGGCAATATAGTAACACATTCCTTATCAGAGCCTTCTTCTGTTGCAGGTCTTGAAACATGTATTCAGTCTCAAATTATGACTATAATTCATATATCCTGGCAGTACCACTAGGTTATATTTGACTACCAAAGTCAGTACTATCATTCTGAGGCATCTTTTCTTCAAGATACCCTTCCAAGATTCTTCCCTGAGTCCTTGTATATAGTGACTATGAGGCAGTTTTTGAAGTGTTCCACATAAATCAGATGATCTGGAGGGCAAATTCAAATTTATATTGGAATGTTTGAATAAAACACTCCTGTGCTAGCAGTGGGAAAGTGCTGAAGGCAAAATATGAGGGTTACCCTTCTAGCATGCTCTCATCAAATAAAGAATTATTAAGTGGGGTTTGTTTGTGGTTTTTCTTTTTTAAGTTGCACCCTTCCTAAACACTTCTGGATGGTTTTGAAGGGAAAACTGCAACAAGTATTCACATCATGTCTTCTTAAAGATGCCTTCTTTACAGTTAAAAGCATCTAAAGCACTGAATTAACTGTAAGAACTGTGGGCTTTTTTCCCCCACATAACTACACACAACAGAAACACAAGGGACCATTAGCTTACATGGTAACTTGTTTGTCTACTTTAAACCCTCTATTCATCCTTATAAAATATTGAACATACCACAAACCCAGGGGATGTTATAACAAGCACCACACTGGTTTACTGCTGTCGCTCAGACACGGCTCTGACAGTAGCAAATCCTGGGGCCATGTGTTGTATTTGAGGTCTCTCAGTCACTTTGCATGTTTTGAAGCCAGTTCTCATAAATATGGTTCAAAAACTCATGTACTTCAAAGAAAACATTAAAAATATACTTAAGCACTGCATCCTCCATTGTCAAGAATACATCATGGAATGAGGTGGCAGTTATTTCCAAGGAAATTATTTAAATAAATATATGGAGAAAAGGAGTATTTTTCCAAAATCATCAAACATTAAACAATTCTTCCAAGGCTGGACCTTTTCTAGAACTCTCAACTTTTTTTCTGGAATTCTTTAGTTGGCTAGAATTCTACATCACTGATAATGTCCTTAGTTTTGTCTTTCTGCTTTCATTTTCCTTACTCTATTGGTATTTTCCTTTATCAGTTTCCCTGTTGAAAAGCAAAGAGTCATTTACTAAAAATAAATTTTTTAAAATTATTAAAATTATTACAGAAAAAAAAAAAAAAGGTATAATTCATGGAAGGATTAAACTAAAGGGAGTTGTACCAACACTCAAAGGAAGAAAGGTCAGATGACATTCTGGACTCAAGGAAGAGAGAAAGTCACATCTGACGTTACTTTGAGTAAAACAAATTTCCAGACATAAATCTTTTCAGCCAGAATTGGGTTTCTCAAGACTCGTTTGGTAAAACTGTTTATTGGGCACCATCGGAGTTCCTACTCATGTAAGTGAAAATAGTTTGTATGTAATATTATTTCATACTATCATTACATGGAGATAAATAATTAGATGTTTTCACGATCCTTCCACAAAGGCTGCTTATGCTTTTTATAGGACAAAAGCCAAATTAAGAATTCAGCCAAAAATAAGCAGTAGATTGCTATTTACCCATGTTCAAGCCTTACAAAATCCAGCCAAGGGCTGGAAGAAACAAATGAAAACAAACATGTAGGCAGAACATTGGATGTCCAGCTCTTTTAGAAGTCAGATGCTTCTGTTTTGAAATTAAACTCAAGCCAAAAAGCTGATTATCCTCTGCTATGAAGGGAATTGTAAGGTCTCTTCATGCATTTGATATTTGCTAAAAGTAGTCTTTGCCTTTACAGTACCTTCTACACTCTTGGATAGTGAACTCTGTGGCTTTGAACAGATTATTAACTTTCTTGTGCCATTCCCAAAAGAATAAAGTATTGGTCGTGGGTTTTGTGTGTTGTACTTGATGAATGTGTTTTTCTCCATGTTATTATCTTTTGCACTGAGAACATTTTCAGTAAAAATCTTGTTTAGGAACCACATGAAACTGACACAAAGCATATGCATCCCCAGATTTATTTGTCTTTTTGCAAAGTGAGTTTCTATTACCATGTATACCCTTTTAAAAGCTGCTGAAGTATAAAAGCTTTTACCATTTGGTGAGTAGCTGTTTTGCGTTACTACTTTATGGAGTCACATCATAATCCGTCAAACTCTCCTTTATAATTATTAGTGAATTCTAAATGACAGAGTTCATTCCTCAACACCTTGTATGACAGTGAAAAATAAGGTTTTTCATGCAAGTTCCTCGCAATGTAGACTAATTGGCATACTAATTGACTTTTACTATAATTTAAGTTTATTGTTTATTGCTTTTAGATTGTTAGCTGGCATTCATTTTTCTACTAGAACACAGTAGATATTGTTTTTGTAAAGGCAAATATGCTTTAATTGTACTATACCAGTGAGATGTCTGGGTTTTCATTTTGAGCAACCTGTGCACCTAAGACGATTTTCTTTCATGGGTTTTGTCTCCAGCAAAGAACAAATTGTATTTTAGCCTAGTATGTGATCAACAGAGCATATTGTCAGTCTACAGGTAAAGAAATTAGTATAGACCAGATTTTGCACTTTCTGCTGAACGTCCAGTCTAACCTGAGCTAGCATTATTCAAGTGTCAGGAGCTTTTACCTTCCAAGTATTTTAAGTCATCATCATTAGTATGTGTGCTAATGTGTGTGTATGGTTACAGTCCTTCAGATCATGCTTACCAGGTTGCTTATATTCAGTAAATACAAAAATGAGTTTAAGTCACATTTAGGATCTGTTCTAGGCCAAGAAACAGGAAAAAAGTATAAATCAAGCTTGCAGCAGTCCTTTGTAGACACATGTAGATGAGAACGAGACTTGGCAGCATGACTTAGAAACACAGTCTCAGGTTTACATCTATATTTCTAGATTTTACTATGCTGACATAGATCAGTGGCTGCATTTTATTAAAAGCAACTTAATAGTTGTGATTTATACATATACTATGCCAAGGGATCTAGTTGATGCATTCAAATTCCTATAAAAACTAGTACAGATTTTTGTATGACATACTAAATTTCAGGATGTACTGCTGACCATTACCAGGGTTCTATTTAGATTTTTCATCAAGAAAGACTTACATTTTTTTGACACCATCAATAAAATTAGTGTATTTCATTTAAAGCATGTTTTATTCTGTAGTGTACACAAATATTACATCATCTTTATTTTTAAAGATCTCTTTTACAATAATGTTATTACCCATAATAATTTTCATACTGATAGCACTGACAGAACTGAAAATTGTCCTTTCTTCATGTACGCAGGAAAGCAAAGGTAATTTTCTCATACTTCAGTCCAATTTTAGTGTCATACAGATAGGGACCATGATCTGAACCCCATTTAGACATATATGTAAATATAGTCTAAATGTAACACAGTAAATTGCAGTGATTACTGTTATATAGTAATAGGGAGTAGGATTCTTGATTGTTCCAGAGCCAAAAATTTTATTGTGAACAACATGTAGTTTTCACAAATGTTTTAACAACTTGTGGAGGATTTAAGTGTGACAAAAGAAAATGTAGATGCAACTTCAGAACATGACAAATAAAAAAAGGGTTACTTCCCTGTTTAGATTTTGAATATTTAATCAAGAAACATTCATTCCAACTTGGGAACATATATCTTGCTATATATGTAGCACTAACATTCAAAGTCTTTAAAATGGAAAAAGAGTCAAGGCATAGACAGGACAGACTACTTTTAGAAATGTTAAATGGAACCTCACCTCAAGAAATGATTGACATTGACAGAGAAATTTGATGCTCAGAACTAGACATTTTATCTTCTAGTTAAACCTGGGAAAGCAGCAGACAAAGACAGACTTGCCAAGGAAATGCTGAAAAATAGTTATGATAAGACTCCCAATAAAATTCCCCAAATTTTCAGTGAAAGACGGAACTAGAAGAAAACTCAGAACAAGGTGTAAGTCTTACTGCATGGCTGCTGAGGTATTACATGTCTTGAGATGGCAGAAAAAATTCCCCTGTAGTGTCACATTAAGCAGAATAAAAGCTATGACTGGAGAAACTACGAGAGAAGTAGAATAAACATATGAACAGTTCATTCAATAAAACAAATCCTTAACAAATGCCAAGGTTTGCAAAGTCTATGCAAAACAGAAGACAGAAATATGTCTGGCAAGTTTCAAGTATCTGCCACAACAAGCATGCCATCATGCCTAGGCAGCTGGTAAAACAGGGAGCAACTTACTAAAATAGGTTTACCCTCTGAACTGTTTTAGCGGGAAGATTAGTTTCATAAGTACTCCAGTAGGGAAGAGACACACACAGAAATCATTGCTGTAACTGGGCTGAAGGTCTCCCACTGGGGTTGGGTTCAGTGGACTGTCTTTCAAAAAGACATTTTACATTATAGTGAAACTACTAGGATAAATCAACCTTTTAATTTAACAGAATGATCAGGGGTCACTTTTAAAACAGCGCAGAGCAGAAACAAATTTTTTGCTCTATGCAACAAATTAGAAAAAAAAAAACAAATTAGAAAAAAAAAGTTCCATCTTGTAATCAAAGATATGTAGACCTTCAAATATTCTGAAGATAATGAGGTATTATTATCAATACCTTTTCTGTTCTTTCAAAACATATAGTATCAGAGAAAAAACAGTTCAGTAAAACACGTATTTTTTACTGTCTGCATATCTGAGTCTCTTACCCTCTACAGTTTGATATTTTACTGTGAAAACCTTAATTATTACCCCAGGATAAATAATTTTCCTACCACAGTGTAGAATGGGAGCAGCCTGGCCTAGGAGTAGGGTATGGAGTTGTTGAGGAGCATAAAGATGCCAGCATGCAGAAACAGCTTTTAGTTCTCCAAAAGCTGCTGGACAGCTGCTGGGAGTCCCAGTTGAGTGTGAGAGGCAGTGATAAACTGCACAGGTGAAGCACCTGCTGGCAGTGAAGAAACTGAAAAAAGCAGAGGGAGAGCTGATGCATCTTGTCAGGTGTCAATGAGGCAGACCTCATGTGGAGGACAGCTGCAGGTGGGAGGTTACAGGCAAGGAAGTCCCACTGAGGGAGAAGCAGTGGGACCAGGAAGCATGAAGAGAGAGAATGACTTCCCAAAGAGGAGAGAGGAAGAACTTCAGAGTCCTGGCAGACAAAGTTACAGAAGTGGGTGGATGGTGATCGAGTGGGAGGGCACAGGAAGAGGTGAGAGTCGATTTCACAGGACTTTAGGGTACCTGGCATACAGAGCCATCAGAAGGATTAAAATGAAAGCCAGAAATGCTGGATAGCAGGAAGGAAGAATAATATGAATGAAGCTGGGATTCATGATGACTTTTTAGGACCAAGCAAAAATATTTGAACTGGAAGAAAAGATTGTCTGGCTTTCAGGAGGAAGGACGAGTTAAAAGGTTTGGAGGTCAGAGGGGACACAAGCAGATAGAGACAATTCTAAGGAAGGAAAGAATGTTGAATGTACAGAAAAGAGCAAGTGATGCATGAGGGACTTCTGAGAGTGGAATTCTTCAGGGCAAACAAGTAAGGTATAAGTGAGTGAAGATAGATGTTGATAGGGAAGATATATCTTGTCTCTCTTCAGATATCACAGAATACATAAATGTCTCTCTTCTATTAGAAGAATAGAAAATTACACATTGGCTTCAGTGAGGAAATCAATTCAGCTGTGAGGATGTGGAGTCTCAGTAAAATGTCAACCTAGGGAGCATGAAGAGGAATAGGTATTTGTCCAACAATTATATTCTATGTGAACATATTCAAAGTCTATGAAGGTAATTTGCTTAGGGAGAGTGGTATGTGTATGGGTGTGTAATTCACTCGTTGTCTGTGGCCCTAAAAAAAATGAGAGCTGAATCCTTACAAGAGCTCATCCCTTCCAAATTTAACACCTTAATTACTCACTTAAACTGATTATTCCTTACAATTCTGCTTTGTCCCATTGCAGAAGTCTGTGTCAGGATTTAAAATTCACCTCTTAAAACTGCGTTTTGGTCTAATGAAATAGATCTTGTTAATCGAAGTTTGCTGTCTGAATCCTTGGAAAACCACTCAGATTTTATTCTCATCTTTCAGACCTGACTTAAACTCACTGTGGAAAGTACTCCTGGTTGCCAGGCAAATACGCCTTCTAATTAATTAAACCTTAAAATTTATCTTTTGTTATATAACCAGAGGAATATTTATTTAACATAATGCCCCACTATGTCTGAAGGATATATGAATCATTGAGTATCAGCTGCAGAATAGTTCCACTCTGAGATACCATTCATGAGTCTACTTGCCTTTATTAAATCTTCATTAAACTTTTACCATTCATCTTCTAATTTCCAGTATCACACCAACTTTGTGGACTAATTAATAATTACCCCTGCCTGGGACAGTAATAAAAAAAACAAGAAGACCTGGTATTTTTTTTCCTTCTGTTTAGATCACACACACGTTTGCTTATGATGACAACTGAAATCCTTTGAGAATGGCTATGTATTTTTGAAATTAATTCTTCCTGCAAATATAACACTTGAATACTTTTTTGAGGTTTTTGATGGGAATTCTAGTTTCCTCAAGCACGGGCTAAATGCCTGTAACTTCTGTGCACTTGCAGTGTGGAATATTTTAAAATTCTTGACTTTGGATAATTTTTCCTATAATTTTTCATCTAGCTTGTACAATTTCCCTCATATTAATCTCTTTAATCCTACTCTTGCTGTCTCTAATTTTAGATTTTTCTGTCCTTTTTACTCTCAACCCCCTTGGCATTGAATGAACTTCTTACAGGCTTTATGGAGGACTCTATTGTCAGCTGAAAGACTTCTCTGAATTGCCAGGTACTGACAATTTCAAAAATTGGTTTTAAATTTATTTTTGCTGCCTTTATGTTTGCCCTCATTAGTCATAGCTCAGGATTTTCACGTTCTCTCTTTTGAGCTGCAATATCCTCTCTGACATGTTCTGTCTCTGATTTCTGAATCATCTCCATTGTTCTTAAATATTTTTGCACTTTTGTCCTAGCCATGATTCTTAAAAAAACAATTACTTAGCCAGGACAAGTTCTCCTGTAGAGGTAACACACTTTTATAATATACTAGATTGATCACCTTTTGGATGTCGTGTTTTAGTACCACACTCTGAGTGGTTTACATTAACTGTATAAATGTTGTGCTTGCTCTCAAAAATATCACTTGACTGCCAGGTTAGTGATGGCAGCATTTTATTCATACCATAATGTATCAGAGTGTTCTAACAGAGTATCTAATTTTACTAAAAATACATACAAAATTGAATCAGTACCACTGTCTTCCGAATTTCATTGGCTAGAAGTGGTGAGCCATATGTCACAAATGTCTGTCCAGGCATTCTGTAATCTGCTCACATAACATGGTGTATAAAAAAAGTGTTTCAAATACCTGGTATGCATAATCCAAAAGCATAATGCTAAAGAAAATAATAATACTATATCTAGTATAAAATTACTTTCTCATTGGTCCCATTATGTTATTAATCCTTCTAGCTGATATTAATAGCATATTTTCTTCTTTATTGCCTTCTATGCATTTCTTTATAGTCCACCTCAATGATATCCAGCTTTTATAACAAAAGTCTTGAATATGCCAGATTCAAAATGTCTGCTCTTAGTTTTCAGGGAACTGCCAACAAAATAATTTAACCTACACATTCATTTCACACTGCTGAGCCCTAGGTTTGCAGCTTCATTTGCAGTCACTCTTCTGTCTGAATAGATCTCCTCAGTTCCACCATTTCATCATTTTCTTCTCCCTGTCCCACTTCATTTATGCTCATTTCATGAGGCATAGCATATCTTGTAATGCAGTATACATTCTCTGCCCTGACTTGTTTTGTGGTAAGCATGCAAATGCACTGGTTTTGGTAAGGTTTCTTAATATTTTTTCTGAAGCTATCATTGGAGTTGTGATCTGGTCAATTTATATTTGCGGAAATTAAAATATTAAGGAATAAAAGACTTCTGGGTATTTTGTAATTTAATTGAAACCAGTAATTTTACAGAAACAGGCTAGCGATATGTTTCCATGCTACCATAAACTCCTTTTATTTCTTTAACACAGGCAGTAATTTCTTACTAGAACATATTTTGCAGTCATGATTGTTTTGGTGCACAAAGGCTTCTGTATCACCTTTTTGTTAACATCTATCAAATTACGTGTACTTAAGCAGATTTGGATAAAATTGCCCATTTTCTTTTTTGTTGGTGGTAGGAAGAGATGTGCATTTTCTTAATCTTGAGGATGAGTCCTTTGAAATCATACTGGTGTGATTTAGGGTTATGGATGGACAGTTATTACCAGTGCACTGCCATTTGACCTAAGTTTGTGGTTATGTACAGAAAAAAACACTTTTGATTCTCTCTTCCTTCAGTTTATATATGAATTCTTCAATGTTATTTTTCCTTTTCTTTTAATAGCACTTTTATTGTACTTTATTTTCCTAGACTCAGTTGTAACATACCAACCATCTTGCTTTGTGCCCAGATTCTGTTTCATTTCCTTGTCCCCTCTAAGTTACAAACTTCCAAACCCAGTTTTAACAAGCTTGGTACAATTTTTTTAAAGGTCTACTTGTCTCACAGGAATTTAGCTTTCATTTGGCTTTCTCTAATACACATTTCATACCTTGTCACTTCACTTCCATTAGGTCCTGTCATTTATATTATAATAAGTCATTCTTGAGTTAATCAACATTCCTACCTACAATGCTTATTAATGTGACACATTGTGGTGTTCCTTCTTCTGTGACCACTAAATTTTAAACTCATCTCATACCTCTCCCTCTTTGAAAGTGATTTTTGTATTTTACTCTTTGCTTTTTCTTTTTCCCACCCTCAATGCCATTTTAATTTTCTTTATCTTGCATATCCTTGTCAAATAAGCTTAATAACATGGTACTTGTTTTCTATTTTTCTTTCTTTCTTTGGAAATAATTTTCTCAGATGCCTAAAAGGTCATTTATCCTAATGGCACCAATAATTATTTGTATGAACGTAAAGCCTGTGGGACCCAGTCAGGTGAACTCCTATTATACTGAGTGCTGTGCAAATAAGTCTTTGCCAGAGGTCAACAGGACATAAAGTCATGATTTCAGTTGCACATTTAATTTAAGAAAATATGCAACAAAGGATAACAACGAAGGGCAGGATAAGGAGAGTGAAGGACATGCCACACCAGAGCAGTAGATACACTTTGCCCTGAACTCATTAATTTTCAGCTCCTATCTGGGACATTCAGTTGAGCCCAGTGACGCCAAGTGCCTGCAGTCTACAGTGAAAGCCAGCTGGAATGGAGCACCGTGGGAGCTATCAGCCTCCTCAGTAGGCTCCCTGCTGGAAACATGACTTGACTTACTTTCACCCCTCAGAAGACCCAGAAATCCCAGAAATTTACACTCAGACTTGACATAACTTGGTATCTCAGTATAGGCAAATATGTGCATCAAACCCATATCAAAATTTCTTTCCTGTGGCTAGTATCCATTGCCATTTGTAAAGCCTCTTTGTCAGTATGGATTGAACAAATCTGACACAAAGATGGGAAACATCAGTTACTCAGTGCTCCTATACTCTTGACTGAGATATGCAATGGGAAAAGTGGTGTTTGTCACATTTTCCTTATCCTTACATCATACAATTGCATTCAAGTCGCTCTTTAGGCTTAGTTTTAAAGGCAAACTGCCGAGTTTTTTATAATTTCTTGTGGAGGGTCATTTTCAGGATATTGCCTAACACTGAGATGAAACATTTGCCTGAATTATCGTGTGAATAATCACAACTATGAAGTCTACCACCTAAAATAAATCTTCTCTTCTTCTACCAAAGTTCCTCAAATATTGGCAGAATGTCCATATATCTTTTCTACACTTCTGTATCAGCATACAAAAGATACTTACTTTGTGGTTACAATACTGCATGCCTCTTTACCTTCTTCCTGGAGAAGTGACAAGAAGAAATTTATGTTCCAATTCCCACTCAACCTACATCTTTAAACCACACCAGTACACCAACTTGCAAACCCCATTAGCTAGGGAGTAAAATACCATGACCATACCTGCCTAGTTCTTTCTTCACAGGTCAATCCATCCTCATTACTGGTATCTTGTTACTTGTCTCTGAAATGCCAGCAACTTAGTGACATTATTTTTATAATGCACTGCTTATAAATAAATATCTTTTGGGAGTTTAAAAAATTCACAAAATCTACAGTTGCATTTGCCTTATTACTGACATATACTGTAGATTTGTCTACTTGACTTGTATCTACAGGTTAAGTCTATACTTGAAAGTTATATTGCTGTAATTTGGATGGTCTTGTGATTTAAAATAGTATGCACTATATTCACTAATATATTCACTAATAATGTGAAGAAAAATGTGTAGATGCACTTTTCATAGAGATTGCTGAACTTCATTCCTGTGTGGAATATTTATACTTTGTATAGCACCTCTGTATCTGTATGATCAGGAGTGCTCACAGAAGATTGAACAATTTTAAATATATAGCTTATTGTGGGAGAATTTGCTGTTTAAGATAGCTTCTTTGGTTCTTCTAGTCACTTAGACTTTTTCAACCTCAAAAACATCCAATTTTTCCTTTCTACCTAAATATTTGTGCTGCAGATAATTTTTTCCCAGAGGTATATTAGCTTGCACTTTTCCCATGTTAAATCTTGTGGGCAACTAGCCAGCTTATTTATTACTCCTCCTATATAGCGGTTTAACCCTCCCTTCATTGCCTGCTGTCTGAACTCTTCCTGCTAGAACCAAAGCAAAGTCTGGAACATAAATACACACAGATATGTACATTTTAAATTCCAAAATGTGGGGTTTTTTTTCCCTGAAGACTGGGAATAGATTTGCTTTCTTCATAGCTTTACACTAATGTAATATTTCTATAAAATTGCTTAATGTGAGTGAAGAGTCAGGCAAC
The DNA here is from genome assembly GCA_013396875.1 of Vireo altiloquus. Taxonomy (NCBI): domain Eukaryota; kingdom Metazoa; phylum Chordata; class Aves; order Passeriformes; family Vireonidae; genus Vireo; species Vireo altiloquus. The sequence continues at coordinate 340,826 of VZRF01002162.1, forward strand.
AAGGTCCTGATTTGAAGTCTATTGTTGAAAAGGCCCTTATTGACTCAGCCATAAATCTGTAAGACCAAGTGATAGGGTCAATGATTTAGTACTCTATAAAATTTCACTTAATAAATGAATGCAAAATTTCATCCAAAATGTCCCCATAAATTTATACCTCTTTTCTCATTCTTTAAATCAATATAAATGCAACAAAAGGAATGTATCAGTGTCAAGATATCAATAGCTCTGCCACTGTTGTCTGTTGGTTTATATGCTTTTCCCTCTAAAGCCAGGAATATGAATATCTCTATATTGTTCCTTTTTTGTAACTATATAAATTCAAATTCAGAATGATTTTTCTGGTTTCGTTTCAAATATAGCTTAAAAAAAACCCCAAAACACAACCCAAAGTCAAAATCACTCACTGATATAAAAAGAATCTGTCTGCTAAATTTTAACCCAATGTGATGTGACTTAATGAAACAACTGTGTTAGAAACCCAGAGAAAGGAATCTCTGTAACAGCAGCAATGACAAGTGTTAATGGTGCTACTCTGTCATACAGAGCCTGCAGAGGGCATATAGGCCTTCTTCAGAGAGATACAGAAAGATGTTGATGGATCTCATAAAGCTGACAGGTCATCGCTATCCATTGTCTTGCAGAACAGATTAATAGATTCATTAATAGATTCATTAATAGATTCACCCTTACTAGACAAAACTGCTCAGAGAAGATAGAATTTATCCTGAAAAGTTGCTGCATTCTGCTTGCTGGTATGAAATGCTCTTTGGCTTTCCATCTTTCAATTGTTGGCAGGTACTTAAATAAGAAACACAGAGAACCCATTTACAGTTATGGGTCTCTGTCCTCACTCATAATTATAGTTACTAAATAGATTTTAATAGCTCATTTTGTTAAGAATAAAATTCTACATAGACTCTGGTGGCACAATTAATCACCTTCTAGATATGTCAGCAGCATGATATAAGAGTTGGTAAATTTAATACTATTTTTTTTTTTGTTGTTGGATGGAGATCAAAAAGGAACTATTTGGCGAAGTGCCTCAGGTCATTAAAAAGTTGTCACTGAGGCACTCCAACCTTGACAGCCACAGATCAGCTCTGGAGGGAATTAGCAGAGCCAAAGGGGACCTGTAAAACCAAACTGATCTGCATTCTGTTATCCTGAGTATTTTCACCTGATGCACTCTGATGCATTTGCTATAAAAAATAAAGGGAAAAGGAAGGAGAAAAATCTAATGTCTTTTACATCAGTGAAGCAAATAGACCAGTAATTTGATGCTTACAGAATAGTGAAAAGTTAGCATTTGTATGAGTATTCCCTTCGATGGAAGTGAGTGATGGCTCATCACGGGCAGGTTTTGGGGTGTTATAACCTGGCTCTACATCATCTTGGAACAGGTCTAACAACTGTTTTATCATAATCTATGTGTCCACTACCTTTCAAACGGCACAGAAGGAAACGGCAAAATCCAAAATGATGATGGCAAACATTCCTAGTTTATACCCTGCTGTTATAAAACAAATGTCAGAAGAACTTATGTGGGCTCAAAAGTTAATGCTTTTTACAACTGTGATTTTGTATATGACTCATTCCAGAATACTGGGAAATGGTCTGTGCTAACTCTCACACAGTATTACCAGTCTTGCAGTGTTATTTGAGATAATGCCTGAAGTAGGCTTGATTACTATGATTGCTTCTCATTCTTATTTGAGCTGTATCTCTATCTTCTTTCATTTAACAGATGTTTGCAAGCTAGAGTCTGAAACTGTTTAACTTTTTCACCATATAGTTTTTGGAAACCTTGACTAGCAGGGACAATACTGTTGGCTTAAACCTCCTCTTTTCAAGTCCCACTGAGTTATGAAAAGAGATGCTCCTTGGTTAAAGAAAAGCCAAAACAGTGCCAGCCTTATTTCATTGTGTTTCCCAAACTAAAAGAGAAAAAAGCACATATTTGCAAAAAAGAAATAGTAATCTGGTTGCTGGACTTTATTGCCTACACAAATGACATCCATGGACATCATATGGGAAAGCTAGATCTTGTATTGATTACAGCAAATGGAAAGGTTTTGTGACAAAACTACTACATCAAAAACTGTTGAGCCTATGGATTTTCTGGGAAAAAAAAAAAAAGCATTCATCTTAAATTCTCCTAAGGCTATTGGCAGGTGACTAGCTAAGTGGTTGTAAACCAGGGTGAAAAATGGATTCTGTGGAGGCAGAAGGTACTTTTGGTGTACTTTGTCTCTCTTGAACAGTTCCGTTTTGATGCTTTTTGATTGCTTTGAGCAATTTTTAAATGCTGTTTCTGTTTTGGTGAGAGATCATGGTCAAACTAAGGCCATGCATCAATGACTTGGAATACCATGTACAAAATTTATGAAGACAGAAGATTTTCAGCCTGCCTTTTGCTATTATTCTTGTGGGTGGTGGGTGTGAAGAAAATAAGATGTCCTCATTCATGAGGGGTTGGGATAGAGTTAAGAGCATCACAGTTGTGTACCTGCATGTCTCTATATTGAGACATATTTGCTTACATATTCAATACAAAAACTGGAGTGAGAGTATCTCTCTGATGCATAGCTGTATTTCAATACTAAATTATGATAGTCTGCACTGAAATGCCATAGATAGGGGGCTAATTAATAGTAATAAGGTATATGGGCGGGGTAGAATTTCTAACTGAGGTATTTGATGCCAATTTAAGTTTTAGGTCAAGCAGGCCCCAGTATATATACATTCAGTCTCCAATCTGCCAGTTCTGACTAGTGTGCATTCTGCTCATCAAAGCACACAGTGCCATGGCTAGTCAGAATTCTAGGATTACCTTGGGCTAACCTTAGGCTTTAGTGGTTGTTTGGTTTTTTTTTCACTCCCTGTGCTGCATTTTGCTCTCTGCCTTTAGAAAAAGTGAATATATGATAATCAGTTTACTGTTTCAGAATTAGAGAAAAAAAATGGAAGGGATGACTATACCTTAGGGCTCCTCTAGTTCCTTCCCCTACCCAGAAACCCTAATTTTTTAAACAAATACAAAACCTAATTTTCTAATAATGGAGGATAGCACCTCTCAAAAGGTCTTACACTGTCCAAAAATATTCTTAGTCCAAATGTTTAAATTTTAAAAAGAAATGTAAAATCGCCTTCTTCCTGCACTCTAGCCTTCAAATTACTATAAAATAGCTCAATTTCACATAAGTGTTTCAGGCAGTTTATAGGGATCTAAGTGCTCTTTGGCATAGCTTGTCCATCAGCAGGCTACGTACTTCAGCCTCTCTAATTCAGTTTCAGGGAATGCAGAATAGCTCATTTTTCACATTTGTTCTGTTTCTTGCCCTTCCGTCTGTACCTGATATCTCTATAAAGTGTCAGCAGAGCTGTACTTTGTTAAATATCTGTTAGGGGAAGGCTTTTAGTGATCCCAGCTTGTCCATTATAACTCTTCTACCAGAAAATATTCCCCTTGGATCTGCTTCTTATGGCATTCTCCCTCACCCGTTTTGGTTTCAGCAAGTCAGATAAGCGAGCCTTGCTATTTAAACAGTGTGAGCCAATCTGGCTCATCTTCACAGAAAAACGTTCAGGAGTGATTAAATGAGCAACAGAGTCAGGTGATGGGGGGCTGAGTTGAGTGGGAGGGAGGAGGAGGAATAATCTCTAGGAGAAGGTCAGTAGTGAGCTGCTGTGGCCACATTGGTTGCACTGGCATCGCTGGGGCTGAACAGCTACAGCCATCCAGTTCTCAGAGGCCACTGTGCTGAGGGCTGAGACAAAAGATGTAGAATAGGTACAGGGGGGTAGCAAAACGATTAACAGCATCCCTAGTTTTGATGCCAGGTAATTCAGGAAAATTCCTGTACTTCAACTGTGCTGGCAAGAACAGGCTGTGAGGGCTGGTGGTGCTTGCTGTGGGGCCAGGCAGGGAGGATTTACTAGTTGTCTGCAGTGCCACCCTGCCTGAGCTGCTTGCTCCTGGTGCTCTGGCAGAGAGGCTGCTGCTCACAGCACACCAGAGGAAAGGGCCTTTATGTGTGTTACTGGTGCACTTTGAAAAAAAAGGACATTTAAGCCCAATTGCTTGACTTTGCACTGAAGCATGTAAGAAGTGCCTGCTGTTGCTGTTAGGAGGCTTGTATTCTCCTCTAGATATAAAAGAACAGGAGGTGACTTTTTAAATGTCCTGCTGGTTTTTGTTGGGTTTTTTTTCAGTGAGCAGCTGACTAAAGCTTGACCCATTTATTTCTAGACTGCTTCCCTGCCACCGGTGCGGTGGTGCAGCTCTTTAGTGCAGACAAAACCTAAACTGATCTTTAAGGCATTTACTGCTGCACTTTAGAGAAGACTCTTTCTAGAAAGAACTGGATGGCAACTGGGATGCTGGCAGATTTGCCAATGCCATGCAAAATGTGCTTTTGCAGTGGGTAATGTGAAATGAAAACACTCGCTTAGAGAAGTTGCATTTCAGTGCTCTGTGTTTCCTAGTGCCAAAAGGTGAGCAAACATATTGCAGGCCTTTGCGTGGGTCTAATCCCAAGCAGGTGGAGACTCAGATGATTCTCTGGATGAGCCACAACATTCTTGCATCATGAACAAGGTATTGCAATGCCAAGAGTCTGGCAGTGTTTGAGGTTTCATTTTCTTTAGACAGTGAATTAAAGGAAATATAAGTTCTTTCATTCTTTCCATGTCTCTCCCCTTTCCAATATTTTTAAGAATATAAAAAGAATCAAAACATTTCAATGTCATTTCAATGTATCAAAATATGTGACATTGAAAATATGTGACGTTTTGTCTCATTTTCTTCAAATTTTCCCTTTGCCATATCTGTGCTCTCTTATTGGTGTCCCCTTTGCTTTGTATTTTTTTCATAAGTCCATCTTTCTCTTTTCTCCCTTGCTTCTTTGCTTGTTTTTGACACATAACCTTTCTATCTTTCTTTTCCTTGCAATGAATGAAATTCTAGTTTTCTGCAAAATTTCCCATATTACAGAAGTACTATCTAAATGCAAATATTTAAGGAAAAACAGAAGAAAAACTTAAGTACTTTCTCACACAAGTGTATATTCATTTGGCTTCTATATTAAGACAGCAGCAGCTAGCAAAACACCTAATAGTAAATCTTACTAGAAATTTTTTTGATTACTGAATTTTGATCAAAAAGAAAGTTTTCCTTTGTCTATCCCTTATGAATTGTCTTTTTCTTTTTGCTTAAGGGAATATATTTTAATATTATATGTATTCAAAAAGTGTCCAATGAGACCACAGTAAAATACAAATCATGCATCTGTGAAGCCTCACTCAGTTTGGAGTGCCAAAGCTCCCATTGTCTACTCCTCTACAGAGCCCTCTGTTCAGGAATTTATTTATATCACCTGCTTATGAAATGCATTCAAAACAAAAACATCATAATTAGGCCTTTATGCCAGAATTTCAAGATAATTAAAATTCAACTCTTCTCTATAATTTTAATCTGGCTAAAATCAGAGGTAATTGCAGAGCTGAAAGAGCCTCTTTTTTTTGCTCCTAGGATCTGCTTTTGTTGAACCCTTTGATAATATCATGTGAGATGAGTTGATATAAAGAGATTTCCAATACAGGACTGGTAGTGACAGTGATAGGCACCTGGAATTACCTATGACAGATGGAAAGAGAGGTAGGATAAGCATTTTTAAATCAGTTTTTCTAGGAAATGAAATCTTTCACTCCTACAATCTCCAGAGTAGTTTAATTTAGTTTCCACTGGGCAGCTCATCTGTAACAGCCCCCTTCACTTAATGGACTGAGATTTAGGTAGCAGGCATTTTCATGGAAAGGAGTGACACCCTTACCACTTGCATTTGACACCTCAACCTGGCTGCCCTTGGCTCTCACTCTGTGCCTGCTCAGGCAATCACAACCCTCAGGGTTCAGAAGAACATGTTTCCTGGGGCATCCTCCTGCCTTGCTGCCACACCTTGTCCGTAACAGTATGCCATTCCTCTTTGGGCAGGTGCTCCTGAACAGCTTCCCAGGCTGCAGCAGTGCCACAGAACCATATGTGCCAGCACAAATATCACACCATGCTAGGAAATGCACAACCTGACCCAAGGGCTTTCTGCACTCTGACAATATATCCAAGCTCCGAAAGTTCAGTGGGTAAATTGGAGATGATTGTCTCTAAAGGGACAAATCTTTATTGTTTCTCTCCACCTTTGACTAATGGATTATGTGCTTTTACAAGAGTACTTCACAGTGCTTCCATTCTCACATTCCTGTGAGTTTGGAAAGTGTGATTGTCCCGTTCCAAAGATAATGATCCAAGGCAAAGTTGCACCATCTCAAAAACTGCACCTACCTTAGTAAAGTCATCTTTCTTGGCCAATGGTCCCTTGGCCACAGGCTAAGTGACAGACTGCACATTTCATGTTGCTCTGGTTTAGCTCCCTCTAGAACAAGGACACTGATTAGCCAATGATCCCATGTACCCTCTTGGTTGTAAGCGGTGGCTTTAATGCATACATCTCTTTTTGTCTTTGTTTTTCACTTAAAAGTGCCTAAGCCTGAGAAGAGTCACAGCTTGCTAGAGTGATGTTTCTGGCATGCCCACAGTGTTTCTGTTCTCAGGCATTAGATTTATTGCTGTGGATATTCTACATGGATAAATTTGCAAGATTTTGTAAAAAAGGCATGAAGCAAACCCAGTACTAGCCTACATGGCTTACACTGAACTTCCACTTGAGGGAAGGTCTCTTATATTTCACCCAAATTAGGTCTTAAAGAAAAAATATTTAATTAGTCCCAAGGAAAAATGCAAGGATAAATAACAAACACAAGCAGTGTTGATGATCAGTGGCCCAGGACCTGCGAGTGAACTGGAGACCCAAGTTCTTTGAAAGTATAGCTGCAATGCAGGTATTAAGACACTTTATTTCTATGATTCTCAATGGGAACCTAAATCCACATAAGGATATTGGCCTAACTCGTCTAAAGCAGTGGGCAAATAAACCTACACTTCATGTGCAAAATAGGACTCAGAGTAGTCCTAGTCGAAAATTTGGGGTTTATGCCGGTACTCTGTTTCATTGGAAATACTAGGTCAAAGATCAGGTTCACCATCCTGGTGTTCTGCATGATGATTTGCAATCCTAAAGCTGGCTAGAACTTGAGGACTGTGCCAAAATACCATCTGAGCACACTGCACCCACACAAAAGACTGAAAATATTAATCTCACTTGCATTTCTGATGGACAACAAGCACTTGCTTCCTCTTTTTCTCTTCTCATTATGTCTATTTGAAATGGAGGCAGACCAGGACAAAGAAAGCAGCATCACACTGGAGTACTGCCTGCCATCTTCCCAAACTGACATACTGTGAGGAAGATCATCTTGGACTATCAGCTTGTGATGCTTAGACCCCCACTGAGATTGAACTTTGAGACTACTTCTGAAAGAAGTATTCTCATAAAAAAGAAATTTTCTTCAGTTGAAACAGGGAGATTGTGATGGAGTTAAGCAAATGCTTAGGGCAGTGGAGGGGAGAACAAACTAAGTTAGTCAGTCACTACTATATCGTCAACACAGGTACTTGAATTATGGTCTCAAAGTGCTGCAGCATTTTACCGGTTTATGGTCAGGGTAGAAGCTAACATATCTGTATTTTAAGCCTATCCAAAATTAACAAAAAGTGGCTGAAAAAGTACATGCACAAGTGAAAAACCAAACATAAGTGGGCTGGCCTCAGGATATCATTATTTATTGAAATGTATTTTTCTTTTCCTTATGGTTTTAGAAACAAATGGCAGGTACAAGCAAAGAATAAAATTAGTCATCATTAATTCTGCAGAGTATTTTGAATCATGCAGCTGAGATCTGGATAAATAATTCAGATTTCACTCAGTAAATCTAAACCCAAAATCCATTTATAAACTGAGAATGCTTATTAATTTGTAGCTCTCATGTTAACAGTTTGTGCCAATTACTTGCATAGCTGGTAACCACAATCCATGTTTCTGTTCTTCAGTACTACAGCAAAGGTAAGAATATACAATCCGTCTGTTTCATGCCAATCAACTTCTTTATTAGAATATTCGTGAAAATGACAAGATGGGGGCTGAGTTGAGACAAGTTTCCTTTTAAGATCAGCAAATTTTCAGAATTTAATGTCTTTTCTGATACCCATGCTGCTGTTGAGGTTGACCAACACTTTCCCAATTGCTGCTTCATAATTCAGAACCCAGTTTTCTACATTTTGACACACTTCTATTTTAATTTTTGTCAAGTTCTCAGATTATAGATCCACATAACACTTGGAGGTGTGGGGATTTAAGTGTATTGTACAGTCTCAGCTGAGTCAACCTGATAGTCCCTGGAGACCATTGTGAGTGTCTAATACAGGTATTTATTGCTGGGGATGCATACCTTAATAGTGACATATTAGGGGTGGGACATGCTGTGCTGAGCTTAGCAGCTCTTGCCTCCTCTTTCTGATATATTCCACCTTCAGAGGCGATGAGGGGATGGCATGAGGATATACACAGGCCAGGTGGAGTAGACAAAGGCAGTGGATACACAACCACACCTAAAGCTACTCATGATCCTCTCCACGCAGGTTTGGTGAGGACCACACCTTCAGAGTGGGATGCTTGCTCCCACTATCTCCTCTCAGCACTTGAAAGACTCTCCTCTTTCCAGCTCCCTACCCAGGGGCTTCGTCCTGATGCCTTGAGATAGGTCGACTTGAGCCTCTTAGACAGGCTCTATTTGCTGATTTGCTGAGCTATTTAAAGAAACTAAAATGAGTTGCTGAGCTGCTAAGAAAAAGCAAGCCAGTGAGAATGTAGCCCACTGACAGAAGTGATCAGCTGTGTGCCATATACAATAAGTAGTAACTAATAATATGTGTGATAACAAATCGATTGACATGCAAACAATTTGTCTTGGTTACTTCTGTATAACCTTTAACTTCTTTCTGAACATATCTTTTACCAGGAAATTTGCTCTCAGCTTTAAGACTTCAAGAGAATGAAATTCCACCAACTGGCAAAGTATTTCACAGCCCAATAAGCCTTGTGGTTAAAAAAGCATGCGCTATCTTCTTTATATCCCTTTTACTGCCAGCCATAATCAGCACCTCTGCATGACATTTTGGGCTCCATTTCTATAGATCAGAAATAACACTTCTCCTTTGACATATCTGTTGAACACAGTTAAGTTACATGTTCATCTGAATATAGAAGATGTACTGAGCTTCCTTAATGCCTTGCTAAGTATTTTGTATTTCAGCTCTTTGAGTGCTTTTTGTTTCAAACCTTACTTAATGTATGAGTCTCTGTCTCAGCGTCTTTGTTCTCTCTGTACTTTGGGCCCAGGTACCAAGTAACGAGAAGAGTAAGGAATGATACATTCAGTCACAATAGCACTTCCTGTTACAAGCTGCTTTTACTCTGCTCACCTACCTAAAAGCCACATTCTTAGGTGCTTACAGCTTGCTTCATCAGTTTTAGTTTTACCATCAAACCATTACTTGGAAAAACATTAAAGATACAATACTATCTGCAGGTAATTGATAAATATACAGAAGAATACCAGAACAAATATGGAAATGGTCTTTAAACATGTGAGTCTTTGAATACTTAGATATTCAAAGAAGTTCTGGGTGTTTTGGGGAATAACAGACCACGAAATCTTATGAGTGAGCACTATGAATTAGTTGAAATAATAATTTAAAACAAAGTAGCAAAACACTTGGGAGACCATGGCCAAATAGGGGCCAATCAGCACAGTTCCTGCAGAGGGAAATATTGTTGTGCTAATCTCCTAGAACTCCTTGAATATGTTAATAAAGAAGAGCAGCTGGCATAATTTATTCTAACCTCTCTGGGCCACTGACAAAATTCTTTGCAAGAAGCTATGAAGGAAGCTAAGCAGTGATGGATCAAGAAGTAGTGGAGGAAAAGGAGGTGAAGGGCAGGATTAAATGGTCAATTTCATCATGTCAAAGGATAACAGCAGTGGGCCCCAAGGTTCCTGCTCATCCACTTATTTATTAATCATCTAGGAAGTGGGAATTGCTGTGAGGCAGCAAAATTTGCAAGGGATAAAAAGTAGTTCAATGTAAGTTCAGAGATGTTTGTGTGCAAGTTCTGAAACAAACAGAACTGTGTGACCTACTCACTCTGAAAAATGAATTATCAACAAAAGCAAAGTAAGGTATACCAGGTGGAAAAAATATGAATTACTCAACACCTCACAGAGCTCTAAATTAGCGTACCAACTTTAGAAAGGGACCTAGTTATCCTTGTAAATTACTTCAGTAAAGACTTCTGCTTAATGTGCAGCAGTACAAGATAAGCAAACATATTAAGATGCATAAAGAATGAGAACTAATAGAGAAAGGATTAAACTGCCAATGCTATAGTCTGATCTGAAATACTGTGTGCAGTACCAGTGACTCCATCTTATAAACAATAATGCTGATTTAGAGAGGGTTCAGTGAAGGACAATGGGAATGATCAAGAGCATTAAAAAGTGCTCTTATGAAAAAAGATAGAAGTCACTGGGGCTGTTGACCATGAAAAAATGGATGTCAAATTTACAAATTTTAATGAAGTCTAAAGTGAATGTATGTCTTATAAAACATTAACACAAAGGGAGAGGCAAAGCAATTAGAAAGAGAAAAATAGAAAGAAGATACATTGTTTCATATAATTTGCAGTAAGAATCTGAAAATGAGAAAATCTTTGGGGATAAGAATTGAAGTGGATTCATAAAGCGAGCGCTAGATAGGCATAGTGGTACCCAAAATTTTCAGGGGTAACAACTGATAGAAACAGCCTTTAATTCAGCCAGACTCAATAAGGGGAGGCTAATGTGTCACAAATTTTCAGGCATCCCTATCCAGAGGTTTCTCTGAGAAGCTCCCTCATAATCATCCTAAAGTCCTGGAGATCAGGTATCAGCTAACACTGATTCCAGATGACTCCTAAAGTTCTATGCAATAGTAACAAATGCCTTCATTTTATATTAGATCACACTTGCAATTCCTAACTGTGCTTTATGCTTTAAGAGATTTTTAACCAATTTCATTAGTTTCTTACTGAGAAACTATCTGTACTGAGTCTATACAGTGTTTTTTTTTAATTTGTAATGTAACATAAATGTGGTGAAATTAGTCACAGAAATTTAAGTATATTATGTCAACACTTTATCACCCAGAGTTAGCTGATTTTATGAAAAAATGTTTGCACACTTTTTTGAAAAGATAGGTTTTCCATAAAACCATGTTAACCAGCATTATTTATGCTAAAATCTGAAATTTCGTCTGATTGTGTCCCATCCAAGCCCTTCCATGGTTTTAAGAGAAGCTGATATTAGACTAAGTAGCTTTTAGCTCCTCGTATCATCTCATTTCACTCTTTTTAAAACAGCAGCACTCTTTACTAGTCCTGTGGAACTTTTTCTCCAGAAATCAAGATTTGTTCAAAATCAACATTAATATTCAGAGAGCTCCTAAACCAATTCTTTAATACTACTGGGTGCAAGTTATTGAGCACAGTAGATTCTAAAATGCTTAATGGTTTTTGTTTCACATCCTCCCCAGTTACTAATAGAATAGAAAGTACTTAATTAATCACTGTAAGAGATGAATACATCATGCTAATGATGAATACTTCTGTTTTTCCTGCATAGTGATTGACAATTTTGCAATCTTGGTCAAGTTCTGGATCTGTGCCATTTGAAGGATTTCATTTGTTTCTGATTTAGTTAAAATATTCCTTCTCCATCCCATCAGTAATAAATTCTTTTTATATGCCTTTTAACTTTCCTTGTTAATTGCCTGCTTTTTCTGACTGCTAACTTGGGCCCATAGTGAGGATCTTCCCTGTGTTCTCCCTCTTCTGCATGTGCTACTGGTCCTGTGGCAGCTGCTTTCATCTTTCCCAAAGAGTTCTGTAGTCTTCTGGCTACATCAAGGGAAACACCAGAGTGATACAACTAGAGCAGACCTATGAGAAGAAGCAGAAGGCACTGAGTATCTGGTATTCACATTGCATTTCTCAGGTGTCCTTCCTTAGTACTAGTTCTAGCCAGGACTCCTGGACAGAACAGGGCACAGGTAGGTTGGGTGAATCAAAAGGTTCATTCCAGGAGCACATTACTGACATGGGTTGATATACTAATGCAGAGAACCTGGTAATAAATAAAATCCTTCCTGATTTTTACAGGATCTGCCTGGCTCTCTGTGTTGGGTCTGGCTGAGATGGAGCTCATTCTCCCAGAGTAGCTCTCACAGTGCTGTGCTTTTCATTGGTAGCTGGAAGGGTGTTGATAACAGAGCAATGCTTTGGGTACTGCTGAGCAGGGACAGCACCAGCACTGTCTGCCAGCATTCCCCTCCATCAGTAGGCTGGTGGTGGGCAAGGTCCTGATAGGGGACACAACCAGGCCAGCTGACCCAAATTAACCAAAGGGGTATTCTATAGCCTATGACATTAGCTCATCTATAAAAACTAAGAGAGCAAGAAGGAAAGTGGGGCATTCATTATTTACAATATTTGCCTTCCGGAGCAACTGCTACATGTGCTGAAATCCTGCTTGCCTGAAAGTGGCTCAACGTCGCTCGCTGATGAGAAGGAGAAAAAAGTGTACACACAACTTTTGCTTTTCCTTTAGTAAATTGCCTTATCTCAACCTACGAGTCATTTTCCATCTTGTTTTCTCTCCCCTGGCCAGCTGGGAAGAGGTAGGGGATAAGGTGGCTTGGGGAGCATGTGGCATCCAATGAAGGTCAACCCACCACACTCTCCTTTATCAAATAAGCATTAAAACATTAGAAAATTTATCTTTTTTTTCTAGTTGCACATATGGTGAAGGTACCTTATTATTTCTTCTCAAGAAACATGTTTATTCTTGCAGAATGAACCAACTAACCGCCACATTTTTCTTACTGAATCCAACAGAAGACAAAAGTATCTGCTGAAATAAAGGCATGAGAGTATGGCCAAAGGTAATCTGCAGGAAAAATATACTACAATCTCAAAATTGCAATTTGGGGGGTTTATTTTTAATTAAGAAGCCTCAGAGGTATCAAAAGGATCTAAGTGCAGGAAAAGTTTTAAGAGGTTATAATAAGCAGCTTTTGAGTTAGAGGTAGCAAAATATTAAATAAGTAAATTTTCAAACAGGGTAATTTTTAATTGACCTCTAAATTAAAAATAGTTTGATTATACACTGTTTGAAGAAAATTAATTATCCTTCTTTTCCTTCAAAGTATGGAAATTTTAAGGCCAAACCAATTTCTAAGCCAAAGTTAAAGAAGGGCAAATATAGGACTTTAAAAGCTAGGTGCAACCTTAACAATTGGGAGAATACTGCTGTTCCATAATAAAGAGAAGGAAGACGTGACAAAACTTCCTGAGACAGCTACAGATTTGATAATGAGAGGGGTGAACCAAAACTTCTAAAAATCCAGCACTTAGAGAGTTTAGCTGAAACTCCCTTGGTGAAAAGGGACTTGTACAGGGAACTGCTCCTGGGATGTGCTGCGTCTCCAGAGGAAACCGCAATGTGCTGGTGTTAGCCAGGAAAACATATACTCCAAATGAGGCACTGCATTTCCTCCTCTCTGAGACATTACTCTGTAAGTAGAACAGAAAACCGAATGTTTTCTGTTATTATAAATTCAGCAATGCAAAGCTTGTTTCACACATGGAACCACTGCCTCTCAGTCTAGCATCTTAACTTCTTCTGTCAGTTGGTGGGAGACCTGTAAGATAAAGATAAGATGATGAAGATTCAGTCAAGGTGAAATAGCATGTTAGAGCTTAACTCAGACTTCCCTGATACCATCAGGGCTGAACTTAACTGTTGGTTGCACTTTACTTTCTGGATGTAATGATGAAATACAGTCATTGAATTACCTTGAGTCACCCAGTTGCTGGGCAGTTCAGGTTTCTATAAAACGTGATTATATAGCTGAAATACTGGAGAAAGTAACATATCAGCAACAGAACTGGGTGCATAATAATTCATTTGTGATGAGGGGCCTTTTGCTTAATTTTCTATTTGTAATTTTCACATGCAATTATCAGATTTTTTTTGTTATATAATTTCTATAAATACTTTTCATATGCAGGTTATTGGATGGCAGTTTAATCAAAGTATCTGATATTAGAAATTCAGAAGGGACTTTTGCTATTGGACATAAGGGTCATGTGTTTTTTTCCTAATTGGTTGAGGATATCTCTCAGAATCTGCCTGCTAGTAAAAATAATAATAATTACAAATGCAAAGTCATCACTGCATTGATCATTCATGCCAATAAACCAATATGCTGGAATATTTGTGGAAAGCAAACACAAAAAGGATGTGAATAGTTAATTACAGCTCATTCATTTGAGCAACTATTTGCAAAAAATGCTTGGGAATGTTCCACAAACAGTAGCCACTGTTATCTTCTTCCCTCTCCTGTCTTTGAGCCTCTTTGTCTGTTGAAGGACAAATGCTGGCATTCAGTTGTCTTTTCAGGACTCGTCAAAAAGCCATATGCAATGCGAAAACTCAGGTAAAAATACTTAAACAGAAATATAAAATAACTAAATAGAAATCCACTGTAGAGAATTATGGTTTGCACTGCCCAGTACATACTATCTGCTTGTAAAAAAATATTTTTAATGAATGTAATGTATATATTAGCTAATTTTACAAGATACAGATATTCAACTGTGGACAGATTTTCCCCAAATCCCTGGTGACTCCTTATATGAATCACAAAAATTAAGTGCGATTTATAGCAACTGTCTCATAGTTTGGAATTCCTAGCAGAAGACATATATCCCTTTATTTCAATGCATAGATACGTGGCTTCTCTGATCCTTTTTACAGATGATTTCCAGTTAGCACATGGCCTAATTCAGAGAGTTATCCACTCTGCTTCAGTCATTAAAGTAGAATTGGAAGAAAAACTACTTGATCTCCACCCATACCCAAACGCTTCTGCCTCGCCAGCAAGAATTCACTGATTCCTCTGGATAACTATATTATAGACCTGACTACGTTGGGCATCAAAAAAGCTGAAGATACAATCTGCATGAAATTTACATATATTTGCATACATTTGCCAGGCCAAAAAATATATCTATTCAGATTTTCCCATTATAAGTGAGCTAATGGAAGTATTCTCTGTTCCTTTGGTGTGCCTTTAGCTTTTTTTTTCTTTTTCAGGCATCTGTTTTACTCACAAACTTTCTAAGTTGTCTCTGTGTCCCAGCTTTGCTTGTGCTCAACCATCTTCAGAGATGTTTTTTTCCATTTTTGGCCTTACCCTGACTTTACCCACCCTATACAACTTTTTCATCCCAGCAGTATTCTTTAAAAACATCTTACTTCACCATTATTAATCTATTTGAAGAATTTGCACTGTTAGTTTGTGGTAGACTCACTCAACTTTGTCCTTAAGAATCCTAGATCTACTCTCCAGTTCTTCCTCTACAGCTTCTCATGTGTTTTATCACCACTGTGAAAGCAGAACAGAAGAACAGAACAGGAGGACAAAACTGCTGCTGCAGTCCCTGGACTTGGGTTGGTTCCATTTAGGTAATTTCAGTAGCTTTTTCATTTTCTGTCAGACCAAAACAGCAATCACAAATGGTGTGTTCAATGACATTCTGCTGCCATCCCAGGTTTCCTGGACTGAGCACAAAAGCTACAGAACTTACCAGAGAGTTGCTGGAGAATGGAGAAAGAGTTTCCAAGTCTATGTAGTCAAATTAATTTTGTGCAGTTTTCACCTCTTAAATTTCCTATTTACATTCTTGTCAGATGAAGAGATTGCTACAAGAGAACCAGCCATGAGGACTAGCATATTAGAGGGGAAAAAACAGGGAAAGATTTCTTCTTAAAAACTAGGAAAAACCCCCTCAGGATTTAGATGTCTGAAGTCTATGCTAAAATAAGGAGAAAGTTGTTAATAGGTAACTATTATTATTATTAACTGTAACCCTCAATAGGAACAGAAAGGCAAAAATCAACCTCTGAGCCCTTTTCCTTGGACTCAAAATCACACTGGATAAGATTCATGATTTCTGTAGGGACATCCATACCACAGTTAGAGGTGTGCTCTGAGTTAGGCCAACAGCAGCAATATTCTTTAAGGGAATCTGTTTTCCTAGTCAGACTTTCAGCTGAGTCTAACTGCCAAAGCTAATCATGTTGTTTTTCCCCTAGAGCCCTGATTCAGTCAATTCAGGGGCAAAGATTTTGTATAGAATTTCTTCCCCAATTAGAGATTTCCAGAGACTGGTTTCAAGTGGCTAATGAGAATGTACAGGGATTATAAACACACTTTCTTCTGGGTATTTTGGGTATGATTAATCCTGTTTCCTGACTTCAGAGCACTAATATGTATATAATTAATTCTTTCTACTGTTGTCCTCATTTTCTTTAGATTTCAGGTATGAAAAAAGGGGTAAAAAATGAAGTTGATTAGAACTACATTTGGCATTAAACAATTGGGTTGGAATTAGGAAAATGGTTTTGAAAGGATTTTTCTGCCACTGTTCACAAACTACTTGAACTTACAAAATAGCCAATGAAGGCTTAAGAACCTTGTGGCAAATTCTCTGCTGAAAGCAGCTTTATATATTCCATTTCTCATACTGTCACCAAAAGCAAATGTATGTATTCTTGCATTAACAGTTTAAAGGCAGACTGAAGCACAGCTGCAGGAGAAGCAGTTATCAGTCATGGTTAAGTAGCTCGTTGCTGCTAGCTCTGCAAAAAGATTGTGCCTATTGTTTGTTCTGTTTTCATTTTAAAAGTATTTCTTAATGAACTTAGGTGAAATCTAACTAAAGAATCCCACATAATCCTTATCTGAAGAAATCAAACCCTGTAAGCTTGTTCTTATTGGGAAACCAGAACCTCTGAGGGAAAAAATTATTGTGAAATAACTAAACAGTGTAAAATGATGGGTTAGCCAGGTCAGCAGAAGTACTGGAGGACTGCCATATATTCTGCTGCTAGTGAAGGTATCGCCAAAGCATCTATCTGTCCAGGAAAGGATTAAGAAATAGATTTTAAGTGCCTATATACAGGCACTTCCTCCTTTTGGATGATAGGCTTTCTTAAGGATAATGTAGGAAGAAGTCTGTAGGATTTAAAAAAGATGTTTTCCTTTGAGGAAATGCCTTGCAATCCTTCCTTGTATTATTTTAGCTTTGGGGGGAAAATCCCTGAAACAAACAAACAAACAATTCAATTTTTTGTTTGTATGGATATGCTCTCTATTGAAAAAAAAAAAAACATAGAAGGTTTTCTGCAATTTATTCTACCTGATTTTTTCTTCCACCAAGCTCTAACATCAGTTGGTATCTTCTCCCGGTGTCTGGTCAGGACTAAGTGAAGGAGAAAGAGGTTGTAAAATGCCGTACTAGGTATAGCTGTTAACTTTTGTTCTAGGTAACTACTTTAGTAGATCTAAGATGTCAAGAACAACTGTTCTGTTTGTGTGCACATATGCATCTATTCTTCTCTGTATACTCAATACTACAATTATGAGCCTCAATTACTGTTACTTTAAAAACTTAAACTTAATCCATGGATCTACTCCAATTTTCAAAGTCTCAAACTGTCAGCCAGTGCTTAAATTGCAAATTCTATCTGACAAATGCCCATTTATGAAATACATTACAGCATGGCTCA
The DNA here is from genome assembly GCA_013396875.1 of Vireo altiloquus. Lineage (NCBI taxonomy): Eukaryota > Metazoa > Chordata > Aves > Passeriformes > Vireonidae > Vireo > Vireo altiloquus. The sequence goes on from VZRF01002162.1 coordinate 358,511, forward strand.
CATCCACCTTCAGGGAAACAGAGTGAGAGAATCTAACTGATTGCAGAGGTTAATTTGGTTCATATACTTTGTCAATAGCAGGTCTGAGGAAAATTAGCAGCAATAATTACAATACTGGTGTAAGTCATGAATCTTATTAGTGTGACTTTTAGCAATTTAAGGACTGAAAGATCATATATGTCAGGACTTCAGTAATATCCTTGGCTTTTAATAAGTGTCAAAAATAGAATTAACCATGTTTTTTGCATGCAAGCTTAATCACTATCCAAGAACATAGAATATGCAATGATCATTTTCAAGACAGTGTTACAAAATTCAGATTTGAGCCAAATTGGAAGTGGATACTACTAGACTGTATTTTTTATAAGAGGAAATATGGTTTGATTTTCTATTTTCTCTCCTACATCAATCAAAAGTAATTTTCCTTTCTTTTCCTTTTGAATGTCTGTATATGTGTACTAGCTCTGTCTGAGATGGAGTTAATTTTCTCCACAGCAGCCCTCATGGCTCTGTGCTGTGCAATGGTATCTAGAAAGGTGTTGGTAAGACACCAGTGTTTTAGGTACTACTGAGCAGTGCTCCCACAGCACCAGTGCTGTCTCTCCAACATTCCTTCCTCACCAGGAGGCTGGGGGTGGGCAAGATCTTGGGAGGAGACGTAGCCAGGACAGCTGACCCCCAGGGACCAAAGAGATATTCCATAACAAATGGCGCCTGCTCAGATAGAAAATCCAAGAGAAGGGAGGAGGAAGAGGGGCATTTGTTATTATGACTTTTGTCTTCCAGAACTACCATTAAATGTACTGAAGCCCTGCCTCCCAGGAAGTATCTTGACATTACTTGCTTATGGGGAGCAAAGAATAAATCCTTTGCTTTCCTTTTCTTCTGCACACAGACATAGCTTCTGTTGTATTAAACTCCACCATGAGGTGGAGATATTTTCTCCTGCCCCACCCTGCTGAAGTGATAGAGTAGCTTGGTGGGCACCCATCATCCAGCCAAGATCAATGCACCACAATGTCCTACCAAGGTACTGGGAATGCTGCTTCTCATACAGGCCCATAGACAAGAGGGTTCATTTTTATTATACCATAACATGCAAGGAAAAGATCATTCAGCTTGCGAAGGATCTATTGCAAAACTGGTATGTCAGAACACAAGCTGTCCATCAAGTCCATAAGCGCATTTGTGAGAAAATTTTCTACATGGAAAAATATAAAAATAATGGGAAGGATGGGCTTTCTGGAAATGCTTCAACCAAAAGAGAACTGAGATAAGCATTAGCATGGAATGGTACAGTTTAAAATGCTTGGGATGGGATAGCACAAATAAAACCAACAGATTTCAAAAAAGACCCCAGTGCATTACTAGTGATACAGAGAATGAAGCTCAAAGAGAACTAGCAGATGCTTCAGACATAATATTACAGCACAAGCACAGAGGAAAGCTAGCAAGGGCACTAGGACATAAATTTGACTGGCATGTATATTTGAACATGAGATTTCAAATAATATACAGAAGAGTTTACTTAGAAAGTAAGTGTAAGTATAGAGGTGCAGCAGAAATTTTGGACCAAAAATGAGAGAAGCATGGAAAGAAACTGAAATGCTTATAATAAGGAACATTCTACTCCCAAGCAGCAAGCAAGGGGACAAGAAGAAATGGCCTCAAATTGCACCATGGGAAGTTTAGATTGGATATTAGGAAAAACTTCTTCACTAAAAATGTTCTTAAACACTGGAACAGGCTGCACAGGGAAGTAGAAGAGTGACTATCCCTAGAGGTATTTAAAAGACATGTAGATGTTTCACTTAGGGATATGATTGGGTGGTGGAATTGGCAGTGCTGGGTTAATGGTTTGACTAGGGGATCATAGAGGTCTTTTTCAACTTAATTCTATGCTTCTATGGTGTAAGAAGATAGAATTCATTAAAGATGTATTTGAAGGCAAATAAGTAAAATAAGTAGTGTCTTACAAAATGTAATAGAAAAGCTACTTATTGGACATAGCAAGAAGACTGAACACAGTTTTTTGACTTCTTACGTGGTCCTTCTACTTATTTCCAGGGATAAGGGTATTCACAGGATCTTGATAAGATGGGTTTTTTTGAGGAAATGTCAATAGCTTATTGCCATATTAGCGTTAGACTTCCACAAGGTTTGTTCTCAGTTCAACATCACTTAACATTTCTATTACTAGTGTCTAGAACTATAGAAAAATTATTATATTGGTGTGGCACCAAGTGGGGAAGGACTTCCAGCATACTGATGTCTTGTTTAGAATCCAAGATAGATTAGACCTGAGTTGAATAGCATAGAAATATTCTAAAATAAATTGTTTTAATAAATTAAATGTTCGAGATAAATGTGAAACTTTTTATGAACCCAGCTTTCACAAAATTAGTGTGTTGCAGCTGCCAGCACTGTAAGTTCTCATGAACATATTAAACAAAAAAACAGACAGGTACCCCTGATCCTCCCATCCAGTTGCAAAAAATGCTCATGAAGTCTTTTTCAGGTATGTTATTTGTTTCAGTATCAACAGTGGATTTATGAAGACATGAATGGAATAAAGATGCTGAGATTGTCTACTCAATGTCATCAGAATCCTTACAGGCTATATAGAGTTCTGTTAAATATAATAAACAACTTTAACTTTTCCAAAATCAGTCCTTCAGGCACAAATGGTTCATTAGTATACTAGCATTTACCCTCATCACATATCTATGGAGCCCGCCTCATGCTCACAGCAGGACCCCTGACTTTCTTCTACCCTTCCAGGATTTCTATCTGTTAGAGGATAAGAAAACTGATTTATTTTTATTCTGAGTTTCAAGCTTCTATTTTCCTGGCTTCTCTAGTTTACTTTTTCAATTTATAGATGAATTTGCTGCTTCTAAACACACAAACAATTCTACTGTAGACATACAGGACTAAAATTTACATGTGTGCCTGTGATGATACGAGACATGTCTAACATTGGCTTTGATTTTTCCACAAAAGACAGATTTCCTAGTTTCATTTTCACATACAAGATTGACAATAGTACCTTGCCCTACCCATAACTTCTATATTCCTGCAATTTTAAGTTTGATTTAGTGTAACACTTGAATTTCTTCTTGTTTTTCTTTCTCAAATACATCAGCTCTTTGACTGCACACAGAAGTCAAATCTTCCCAACTAATGTTCTCTCACATGTGGTTATGATAGATAATATAATACTTTTCTGGTATACAAACCATAAATTTTGGCTCTTGACTTTGAATATCTCTCACATGCTCTTAGTCTTACAGGAGTTGGGCTTATCCAGTTTACATCTGCCCTTCAAGATTTGTATTTCTTTTATTTCCTGGTACAAATATGATGTTATCTCTAATTTGATCTTGGACCGATGTCCGATGTTTTCTCAACATCTGTAGAATATATCTACAGTTGCTACAGTTCAGAGCTATCTCTTATAGATAAGACATTGAATTCTTTTGCTCTGTGATTTAACTGGACTCAGAAGAGTTTCAATAACTACTAATATTAAGCTTTAGTGTGATTTCTTGAAACAAAAAGCATTCCTTGGAGAGACAATCCCTTTTATGTGTATAAAACCAGAATGAAGTGGTTTTCAGATATTTGGTGCAGTTGTGGGAATTACAGAAGCAAAAATGGAGACAATGAATCATCTGGCTGGCATCCATGATGTAACTAGTGTCAGACAAACATATTTTAAACCTGCTCTTTTTCTATTTATTTCTATTTTTCTTCCAAATAATACAGTTTGCCTTTGACTTACAGATCTTCATTTAGAGGGTTCCCTATCAGAGACCTGCACCTGTACTGGGAACTCACTCTGCAGTAAAATTTTAAGGGAGTATTAATGCTTTGGTTTGGAAGGTGCTACCACAGGAACAAAAGTTATTTGGAAATACCTATAGTAGGAAGAAATTAGATGAAGGAAGGAAGGAAGGAAGGAAGGAAGGAAGGAAGGAAGGAAGGAAGGACCGAAGGAATGATCCTCTGACAGTATAGGGTTGCTGTTATCAAGAATCCTGCCAATGACACTGCCATTTAGATTTACCAAGATACTTGTTAACATATCATACCATGACATCTTAAAAGGCATCATTACCGTTTATCATGTTGTGATTTGTAGAAAAATAGTATGCGACAGTCATTTCAGTGGAGACCATCATGATCTCAGTGTCAATGGGAAAGTCACAGACCATTCATGTGTATATTCTCTGGCATAAACAAAACTTAAGGACAAAATCAAATGGAGAAATATAAATGGTTAAGTGGACTAATACATAAACCTGCATTCAGATTTGAAGTTTTTGTAACACTTCTTCTTAGAAGACACTTTCACCTCTGTGTGTGTGTGTGTGTGTTCTCAAACATTTGGGATAGACACAGCCAAATGGATCACTGAAGTCTGGGTTGAACCAGACCTACTAGATCACTAAATTTATGCCATTCCCCTGTTAAGATATTTACTCATCTGTTTGTCAAACCACATCCCTTTCTGTATTCATGTCACTTTGGATTGCCCATTATTTTTACTACACATTCATTGTCTTGAAATGCCAAATTTTACTATGGCTAATTTGACAAATAACTGGCTTTAGTATTACCTTCTTCCAGCTTTTCCTCCTTCAGAAGGCTTCTGTGTATAGAACCAGCTATGACATGTGCTAGTGCTCCTGAAGAGGTGCTCCAGTAACATGCATCTACTGGATGCATTGGGGAGTAAATGCATTATTAATAGATCATTTCGAGTTTGCAGTAGTCTATAAAAATTAAGCATTCTACAGGCTTCAGATGCCTCCAGTTTCACTGTGTCCTGGTCTGAGTTCAATGGAGGGAAATAGAATTTCGTTCACAAACTGCATGTTACAAGGCCGAAGCAGACACTTTAATGAGCACTGAAGGCCTTTATTTTGTGTTTTCTGGAACACTAAGCTGGCTTTAGTACCAGCTCTTAGGGGATAATTTGTTACACATAAGTTTTGTCAGAAGAATAGATTCACTGCCTTTTTTCATCATAGCTCATAATCTTTGAAAAATGTTAGTCTTAAGGAGCCACAATAGGACCAAAAGCCCGTAAGTGTCTGATCGAGATACACTCTTGAGCCAGCCAACAAAACTGACATGAAAACCTATGGGCTGTTTTACTAGTCAGCTAAAACAAGGCTTTTCATTTTTGAGCAGCATGCGTGTACTACCCGTTTTGATGCAAGTTTCTCTGGTATGAGCAAAGTTATCTCCTGTTTTTTTAGCTAGTGATATTAGTGTGTCTAGCTTTACCTAATGCCAAGGAAGATGTTGCAGGAACAGAATGAAAAGCAGGTGTTCAAATGCTGAAAGATGTGGGCAAAGACAGTGGTAACAGATAAACAAAGGAGGAGTTCCAGGAAGGAACAGAATGAAAGAGCTTTTTGAAAAAAAAAAAGGCAGGGGGTACGCTCATTCTGTGCATGATTTTCACTTCCTTACTTTATTTTATTAATTTCTATATTTTCCATTTCTTCTATGGAAAAGTACCCTGAACCCATTTCCTCGGACAATAGCCTTTATAAAAACTTTCATGCAAAATTATCCTTTATTATGTTGAACTCTATTAAATACTTTTCAATTATTTCCCAGTCATTAACCATCCGAATCCAAACAATCTATGTGGTAAAATGTAAACTGGGATTTTCAATCCAGAGACTGCTTCTAAGGGGCCCAGACAGCTAAGAAAGACAAGCTTGTTGCCAAAGGGTTCAAATTTGTCATCCAGCATCCTTCACTTGAAAACATGCGGAATGACATTAAACATTAAAAAATATGTAGAATAAAAAGAGTTTAAAAAAAAGAGAGACAGAGAGAGATTAAAATCATTGATGAAAATTGTATCAGAAGCAGGAATTGTCTTTTTGCATGTCTAGGGGCATGTTCTTTTTACTTATTATTCCAGGTTCTTTGTGAAGTGCCAATAGCTGTACTTGGCATTGTACAATACTCATAACAGCCTCTAGAGAAAAGAGCAGGCATTGACGAGGAGACGGGGCAAAACAGACACTGTGCCTTGAGAAGCACAAAGGGAGTGAAAAGTAGGAGGGTTGACGCTTTTTTCTCCACTCTTTTCTGGCCATCATCAAAAAAGAAGGCCTGCATTTTGAAGATTTTCAATAGGGCGCTTTACAAGGGATCGCTCCACGCGGCGACCCAGGGCAGGCCTGTGCCCCGTTCCGGCTGTGGGGAGCGCCGGGCGAGAGCTGCTCGGCGGGGCTCGGCAGGGCTCGGCCGGGCTCGGCGGGCGCGCAGGCGGCGGTGAGCGCGGGCAGAGGCGGCTGCAGTGCGCCCCCGGCCCCGCTAGAGGGGCCAGTTGTTCCTGCCTGAGGAGCCCTGCCCGGGCGCCGGGGCCTGCAGCGCCTCCTCGCCTCACCGCCCGCCGGCTGCCACTTGCTTCCTTCCGCTAGCAAGCTAACGAGCAAATAAATAATTTCCTTCTGTAAGACATGAACGGACGGCCACTGGACTTGCACGAACTACCTGTTTTACAAAGCCCGTAGGAAGGCTCCAAGTTTGGTGGTTTGTGCTGTCATTCCGCAGTGGTAAATACAGCTTGCCTTCAGGATATGCTCAAAGCTTATTAGAGTCTCTTCCACCTTTGGATAAACCATCAAATAATAAACTACAAGACAAAAGTCACTCTAAGACATTGCCGAATTGCTCATTTGGGAGTAAACGGGAAGATCTGCTGAAAGAATTGTGATATTAAAGGCAGGATTTGGAGGATACCACTTAAAGGGACTTTACCTGGCACTAGAAGCATCCCTGCAGAAACCAAGGTGATTGAAGTGAGCGCAGCCTGCCTGAACATCTGCACATGCAATAGCTACCCAGGATACCACAGTCAGAAAACACTTCTGAGCACTTTTAACTTACAGGGTTTTAAATGGTGCTATTTGCCTTTAGAAAGCTGTCAAACAACCCCGAGTTTATAATTACACCTTTGAGAAGCAGTCAGTTATAAAGCAGCCTGGTAGACAGACATGCTAACACTCTCTTTGTATTTGGGGAAGACATGGGATACAGGCCCAGACTTCCTCTATTTATTCCCTTTGCTTTTCCTAATCTGTTCTTAACTGGGCACCTGCTGCAGCAAATGAGAAACCATCAGAGGAGGAGGAAATGGAAATGTTGCAGTGCAAAGTATGGTTAATAATATTTTTTAATGCAGGCAGAGAAATATTAAATTAAAAAAATTAATGGAGGTCAAAAGCCAGCTTCTAATTCTCTTCAGGCAAAAGAAAGAATTTATTAAAAAGCAGAAAAGGTGTCCACAGAGAAAATTTCCCTATTCACTTTATGTACATGAAATATAGACATCATCTTGACATTCAGCTGATGAAAGAGAAGAAAAGAAACTGAAATTACCACTCAGACAGTTAACAGTATTCATATTTTAGGAGGGGGGACAAAATCTCAGCGCACTGTGTTTGACACAGGATGTTCTAGAGATCTGTTAAAGTTTGCAGTGCCATTTCCTAACAAATCTCTTTACAGAACCAGCTTTCATCATACCATATCTTCAGTACAGATAATCTTGGCATGGCATTATTTTACACACTGCAGCTAGCTGAAAAGCTGAAGAAAGGATATCCAGATCTTCTGGCTGTATGGGTTTGTCACAAAAAATTTGAACACAGAGGAAAAGAAGCATGCATCAAACGTGCCTTTTGTTACTGGAGGCATCTTCTCTGCTGACAAAAATATTTGTTTAAGTTTTTGCATCAAGACAAGATCCAGGTGTAGTTGATCAAATAACCCAAAGCTGCCTGATGACTAAAAAAATTCCCGGAAATCACCTGAAGTATTTTTTAATTTTCTGTGTTCTGTGTGCTAAAAACATGATTCTCAGCATGGTTCCCCTGCACAACCTGTGAGAGGACAGAAAAAGGAAGATGATTTGAACCAGTTGCAACATTTTACAGAGAGAGTTTGCAGGGAAAAAAGTAATAAATGTTTTAAAAATGTCACTGTTCTGCTGCCAGTAAAGGTAATTGCAAACCTCCATAGTTTTCTCACAGAGGCATGCATAAAGGCTGGATACTGCTTGGATGTTGCATAAGCTTTGGAAATATGAGATTTTGTGGAGGCCTTGGACAGACTCCTCTGCACAGAGGTGAATTTCAGGCAAAAAATCTGGACGCTTGTTTCAAGCACAGAGGTGAATTTCAGGCAAAAAATCTGGACACTTGTTTCAAACACAGGATTTTAGGTTTTGTTGGTTTGTTTTGGTTTTTTTTACCTGTAACCTTCCTGTCTTAAATTCCTCGTGCTTCACTAGTCTTGTTAAAATCTGGCATTATTTCCCTTGGTATTAACCCCCAATTTATCATTTACTCAAGACTGCACAAGGTTTCATCCTGGGAGTAGGTTTTTTTTCCTTTATCCATTTCCTTAAAAACATAATTATCTTTTTGTAGGAGTTTTCTGTGATCAGAGGTGTTCCTGGCTTCATGAACACACAGGGAGATGAGGATCTTACATTCTAATTATAATTACAAACAATTAAATCTGAGACCTGAGACTAGGATCAGACCTTTAAGAGTCAAAAAAAACCTGCCAAGAAATAGAAGGAATTGCAAGTAGCACTCCAAGTTCAGTCATGTATAAAATTTACAACACGACTGAAGGGCAAGTCTATCATTTTCACTTTCTTCTTTGGCTTGTATTATTTAAAAAGTTATGTTTTAAATCTAAAAGGATAAGGTCTGCATTCATTACCTTACAACATCTTTAGCAGGACCTTTTGTCTCGAGCTCAGTACTGTGCCAGCACAGTTACACAGCTCCTGCTCTGGAGCTGGCTTCTGCTTTGGCACTTCAGAGTGCAGAGGGAATATTCCATTACGGAGGCATCTCATGTAGGTGTATGAATTCTCCACCACCTTTTCAGTCTCTGAATAACCCCACCCCAAAATACTGAACTGAAGGCTATTATCTAGCTAATCAGCAAACAAAAGTTTTTCCACAAAAATTATCTGAAGAGGTATTCATAACAGGCCCCCTGCAAATATTCTAATCCAATCTGTTGTGTAAATATTACAGCTGGAGCTGAGAGGGAATGCATGTGCATTGTAAGCAATGATGAAGTCGGAGCATCAGCCTGGATGTGTGCAGCTGTACACGCAAGGGCAGCCTTGGACAAGGGCAGTGGGAAACTGCAAGTATCACCAGTGATGTCATGAGCATTTTAGGGCACAAAGAAAGTGATCTGAAATCAGGCCTCTATGGAATTTGCCAGAAGAACAGTAACTGTTGTGGTTTTTCTGCTTTTGCAGCATAGTACATCACAAAAACTCCAGATTATACCTAATTTTTATGTACTGAGTGCTTTTTCACAAGCCATTTTTGCACTCTCATGGTTTATCAGTATCTGAAGGTGTAACATCAGATTAATGAGCACAACCAAGCTGATTTTATTTTATGTCTGTTTTCCAACCTCTGTGGAAATGTGTCAGACAATGAGATGAATACCATATATGCCAACAAAACAATTCACTAATATTTTGCTTGGCTTGTGTAGCTTCAGAAACCATTGGCGAAGTCCTGCAACCTACATAGACCTACTTTACATATAGACCCTCTGTCAAGCAACTCTGTGTTACAGAGGAAAATGATCCAGGAACAAAAAGTCACGTGGCAAAAACAATATAGTAGAGGAATGTACTTTGTAAAGGGACTACTTTTGTCCCATGTCCCACTTAAGAGATACTCTTCCTGGCTGCAGTCCAGAGACAGGATGCTCCTGCTCCAAGACCCAAAATATTTAGTGTATCTGACTTTTTGCATATGGCATTGAGAGCAAGAGGGACAGTTGTGTTCTACTGCCAGTGATAGAGAAAAATATCCAGAGAGAGGAGAGACCAAATGGGTCACCCCAGGGCCTGATGGTGCTGTTGACCTCAGCAGTCACGGTTATTTCAGTGGGCCCTGTGCACAGAGGTACTGCCAGAAGCAATATGTGCCTTCCTGCTTTGGAACCTATGAGAATATGAAACCTGAGTTTCATTTCTGAAAGAGGCGAGGATGTCCTTGGTTTGGGTAATGCGCAGAAAAAAGAAAGACAGAGTAAATCATAGTTACAAACTAATTGTGTCTGCATGTGCATTGATTTTGTATGTGTATGAGTGTGTATACAAGCTTTCCTGTTAAACTGCAGGCTATGAAACTGTCCCATTTCATTACACTGGGATATCATTTTGAAACAGTCTTGCTCCAGTTTTGAATTGTGTAACTCTTATCAATCAAATAAAGTCAAGGAAGTCATTAACTTTCAAAATCGCAAATACAAGGAGGAAACATTCTTAGTCATCTAACCCAAGATCTGCAAATGCAGTATTGGTGGGGAGGTTATTGTTACTCATCCTTTTCCTACTATTGGAGTGCATATTTTCCATTACTCAAAAGTAGTAGACATATAGGATGCTCTGTCTGGCCTCAGCTATTACCACAGTTCATTGCCTCCTGCATCAGCTTTGCACCCTCTCAGCTGGGGATTTTATTTCTTTGACAGACCCCCAACAAGGTCACAAAACTGATTAGTAGGGGAGAGTAGAGATCAGTGCTGGACCTGAACAGGGATGGATTACTCTGGTGCAAAGTAGCTTGTGATGAAACCCTGGACCCATTTCAAACCTTTTCATGTATGAAGGTCACCAAAAAACCCCCAAGACAAAACTATGGTTTTGGATATTTACTTTCTATTCCAGTTTTACCAAAGATTAAGGTACTGTAGCCTAGCTGCAGAGCAGAAGGTTTTGCTGCCATTTGCTTTGGGCTGGGTTTTATACAGATGCTTTAGATCTTTGTCATTTCCCCCCATGCTAAATCTGTCTTCTCAATAGGAAAAAATGTAAGGCACGTAATTTTAAAAATAGTTTTCATCATCATATTTTCGAGGTTTAATCCCAGCCGGAAACTAAGCCCCACACAGCCTCTCACTCACTCCCCTCAGTGGGAAGGGGGAAAGAATTGAAAGAGCACCAGCAAGAAAACTCACAGGCTGAGGTAAAGGCAATTTAACAGGTAAAGCAAAAGCCACACATCACGCAGAGCAAAACAAGGAATTCACTTACCACTCCCTATGGACAAGCAGATGTTCAGCCATCTCCAGGAGAGCAGGGCTCCATCTCGTATGATGGTGTCTTGGGAAGACAAATGCCCTCCGAATGTTCCACCCTTTTTGCTCCTTCCCCCAGCTGTATATGCTGAGCATGATGCCACAGGGTATGGAATATCCCTTGGGTCAGCTGGGGTCAGCTGTCCCAGCTTTGTCCCTCACAACTTCTTGTGTATCCCCAGCCTTCTCACTGGTGGGGTGGAGTGGGAAGCAGAAATAGCCTTGGCTGTGTGTCAGCCCTGCTCAGCAATTGCTAAAACATCCCTTTGTTATCAACACTGTTTTCAGCACAAATCCAAAACACAGCCCCACACTAGCTACTATGGGAAAAAATGCAGAATTCCTAATGAAAAATCATTCAAACTTTTAAGTATTCCAAATAACACTAAAGCTTTTCCTCTGTTAAAATACATAAACAAAAATTTATTCCAAATTTAATGTAGGGTGTCCAAATTACTTTCTATTTTAGAAATACCTTCCTTTTGTTTTGAGGTTACGAAATATTCCGAGGTACCTCAGGAAAAAAAAAATTCGCTATATTCCTTCCAAAACCCCCAGACTGCACCTTCATTCTGTCCTAGGCTGAAGCAATTGCCCATGACATTTCTTTGGCAGTTCTTTCCAACCAGAGGGCAGGTTCCTCCTGTAAGCACATCCCAGCAGCCCTTGGTCACGGGAGATGTCACATCAACAGCCCTCCTCAAGGTTTTAGTTAAACACCTCTAACAAACCTGTGTACGCCCAGTCTGTCCCTGATGACTTTTTCTTTTAGTCTGTCTAGCCCTGACCATATTAGAAAGAGTTTCCCACTCAGAGTAAAAAGACCTTATATTTTTTCTTTAATTCCCTGCCTCCCCAATAGGTTCTCATTTTATGTTATTTGTCTTTGCAATGTTTTGTAGTCTTACATTCTATAAAATTATATCTATCATCTAATGATTGTCTAATGAAGTATGTCCAAAAAAGGGCAATGAATCTGATGAAGGATCTGGAGCAAAAGTATTTTGAGGAGCAGCTGACAGAGCTGGGGTTGTTTAGCCTGAAGAAAATGAGACCCATGGGTGACCTTATCACTCTCTACAGCTGCCTAAAAAGAGGTGGTGAGGTGGGGGTCTCTTCTCCCAGGTAACAGGTGATAAGACAAGCTGAAATGGTCTCAAGTTGCACCAGGGGAGGTTTAAATCAGATATTATGAAAACAGCTGCCTAGGAAGTTATGGAGTTACTGTCCCTAGAGATACTTAAAAGATGTGCAAATATGCAGCTCAGGGACACAGGGTAGTGGTGGACTTGGCAGTGCTGAGTTAATGGTAGGACACAATGATCTCCGAGCTCATCCCCAACCTAAATGGTTCTATGAGTGTATGATTCTAATATGTACAAGGAATTCCAGCATTTTTCTTTATTTCCAAGTTAACTATTCTTTTGTGGCTTTCTTTCATATAGACATTTATGTGGCCTTCTAAGCCACACTCACTTTTTGATTGTGTGTCTTCTTTCATAATTAATCCCCTCTCCATGAACAAACTGCCTATACACATGCACACAAATACAAACCCTTACCTTCAATCATTTTCTCATGTCTCGAGTTCATAGATTGTTGTACTGTGGGGTTTTTTTCCCCTATCAGCTACTGGTACATGAATGTTATTAATGTCAGGTCAAATACTTTCCTCTCTCTAAGTTGGATTGCCTATGACAGTAGGCTCATGGAAATTTCAAGTGTTTCATTTCTTTTTCATGGTAGATTCCTTTATCACATTAGCACATCTATACATATATAGGGAATGAGTTACAGGTTAATTAGATATTTTTGTTGTGACAGTTTAGTTGTCTGCATTTGGATTTTGGCATTGTCTAAGGCGTTGTATGAATTTCCTTCTTTCGTTCTCCAGGACTAGAGTCCTACATTTTTCATGTGTCAATTTGCTTTTTATGATCTCGGCAGGTAGGCAGCACCAGAGAAGGGAAATAAAGTGATTTGGGGATATTCTTTATACCGCTTTGCAAAAATGGCTGCCTAGCATTAATTGCCAGCTCTGCAAACTACTACTTACATAAATGGCCTAATTTTAAAATAGTAATTATTGTTGTTGAACATCTAGCATCTTCCACTAAGTGGAATGAACTTAAATTCTCACATCAAACAGAATTACATAAAAACTCCAAGGTAAATGCTAGAATGTATAACTGAATCTAAGCAGAAGCCTCAGATATACATATAAATTAGCATCACTATATTGAGTTCTCTTATTTTGACTTAATGTAAAATCCTATTTAGTGAATAGATTTTAAATACTTACACCTCCAATAGTGGTGTGTTAATGTAAACCATTTCTAAATAAGAGTTGCCAAAATATCCATGTCCATCCCAAATGCATTATAAGATGATGTAGCTTCAACCTTTGTCTGTATCCTTTTGCAATGACTTGTAATTGCATGTGGCACATTAAGATTTGTTAAACAAAGTTGAGTGTTTTCCACTTACAATAAATAGCAAGAGTGTTTCGATTTTACTCATTTTTATTTATTAAGACTGTCTTTAATGGGTAACTTTTCAGTTATATCCTCAGTTCTGCTTCAGATTTGAAAAAATACTCCTGATCAGGAACACAACTTGCCTGATGCAACACAGCAAAAGAGACAGAGACAATATGAGTTTACAAGTGATGGTGGAAAATAAACTGTAGAATGTTTTCCCTGTATACCTGTTTGATGAAACATTTGTTGAATTATGTTTATTTAGCCTGTTGGACTTGTTTAGACTTTTTTTTTTAAGAAAATGGCTAAAATTTCAACAGGAAAAATAAGAACAGGGATTTTAATAAATTGCATTGTTCATATGTAATCTTACAGGCAAAGTCCTCTAAGGTATTTAATAAAGTAGGCCAGAGAACTCTCCTTTGTGGATAAAACTCTGTTGCAAGTTCCAAGATGTTGGTGAGATAGATCTATTACATTATTAGCTCTGGGGTAAGGTTTCCCAGTGCTGCTAAAATATGCTCAATTTAAATTCTATATTATATCACCCCGTCTGAATAATTTTACATCTATATTTTACTTTTAAATGCTTAGCTGACTCATGTATTTTAAAGAATTATAAACATATTTTTTTAAAAAAAGAATATACATCTTTATGTTACCTTTGTTGTTTATTACATTTAACTAGAATAAAAGTGGATCAAGGCCAAGGTTAAAACCAGAGGTTGCACTATATTTACATTTTGTTCAATACCAGCATTTAAGAATAGCAGCCAAGCATTTAAAAATAGGCTGAAGGGGATGAAGAGATTTAGAGGGGAATGCCTGGCTGTCTCAGAAACTACCAGGTGAGTCATGGTTCTGCCGCTGCGATGAGCTCTGGGCAGGGAAATTGGAACAATTTAGCTCAGGAAAGGGAGGCAGCAAAATACAGAGGCAGAGGAAGGCTGTATTTCGATTGTGTTAAGAAATTCTCCCCACTCTGAGCTGCATCTACAGAGTCTCCCAGGACCTCTGCAGATCAATACAGGACGCTGGCACAAGCCTGCAGATTTCCGTGGCAGCACTAGGACTGTCAAGGGCAGAACTGGTCAGTAGCTCAGACACTGCCTCCAAATCATTCATCTGCACCTCTCCTGTCCCAGAGGGTAGGGACAAGGCAAACTCTTCTGTATGGCCGTGTTCCCATACTCTGGCAGACCACTGAACGTAGCAGTACTCAGGGAAACCACAGAGTAAGCAATTTATGTAACTTATCCCCAGAAGGGCAACAGGGGACAACATACTGTGGTTGTGCCAAACAGCCCTGAAATGAAGGCAGTCTCATAAATTCATAGGGTTGGATTTAGGAAATCTTAAGTGAAATATTTTTCTTTGCTTTAAAATACAGATGGATTTGGTGCTTATGGAAGTAGCATTGGTTCTAACAGGGGAAGCTTTTTTCCTTCGATACTTTCAGTGTAATTCCCACAGAGACTATTTTCTTCAGGTAAAACTCCAGTCTCTGTATAGTACACTAAGCAAAACATGGTACTTCTGGTAAGAAAAGACTATATATAAATTTAGCATCCTGGCTAAACTTGAGCTCAGGTAAGAGTACTGCTTTCTTACCCAAGCTAACTCTCACTCTCAAAAAATACACCTAATCTCTTTTTCTGTACTATGCTATTTCTGATTACTGCCCAAAGATGGTTATGCTTTTGCTGAAAACAAACAAACAAACAAACAAGTAAAAGGCTAACAGCTAAAATATGTGTTCAGATTGGCCCAGGTAAAATGGTATCTGCAAGAAAATCCCAACCAAAAACAACCCCCCAAATTCCTCCCTAAACCTCAGAAGAGGGCTCTAAATCCAGCTGCCTATAGCCAGGGTCTTGAATAATGATAAATGTGAATTCCTTCAGGACAGACACTAACTTTCAAGTCCAAAATGACCCCTGCTTTCTAAGTCTATATCAAAAGGAATAAAGGCCATCTTATACTAGAGCAGAAATTATATAAGTTCTCTCTTGCCTTATCTTTCATGTTGTTATCACATAATAATTTTTTACTTCCTGTGGCTGCTAGTGGCTAATTCAAATTTTTTTCCATCTCTGTCTTTTTTCCCCGTTGTTCCAAGGGGCTCATTTCCCACAGACAATGCCAGTATTGAGTCAAAGTGTCATTCAAGCTCATGAAGTCACACATTTTCAGCTGGGAGGTGGGTGTGATTATCCAATTACCTTTTGACATTTCCATCGTCTCCTTTGGCACCTAGGTACAATAGGTTGGGCATTTCAATATCTGCCCATCCTCAATTTAAACCTGTTTTGGAAATACAAAGGAACCTTAAGTGATCTGTCCACAGCATTGAAATACCAACTTTAGTGGATACTTTGAAAACTCAAAGGCTTTATAAGATGAATAGCAAACTGGGGATGACAGCTCCTGTGGAGCCATTATTGAATTGCAGCAGTGATGACTGCATTGCTTTGGATTTAGATAAAAGGCTCCATGCAAGACAAATGGTAGGAGGACATCAAACAAGACTGTGTCCATGCAGTGACAGAAGCAATCCAATTGAAGAAGCTGTTGATTTCCACAAGGTAGCTTACTATTTCTTCTTAGGTAATCTATATAAGGAGCTAAAGATTATATATTCATCTGCCATTTACACTTTTCTTTAAAAATACTGCTTCTAGTTGTCAAATACAAGTTTTGTTTAAACTATTTGCCAGAAAGGATATACCAGTATCAGACCTTGTTAATTATTTTGCATCTGTGTTTTTATGTAACCACAAAATCACTGTCTAAAGGTTATAGATTGAGAGTTACAATCAATACTGATCAGGTAAAGAGATTAGTCAGCAAATGAATAACATAGATACCAGCAGGAAGCACTGTGCACTCAAGACAACAATGAACACAAAGGGTACAGATAAAAATCATTTATTTAGATGAAGGCTGATTCTAGAGCATTCCCACTATCTCATTAATAATACACAAACCTTTTGGAACCTATGCAACACAAGCATAATGGAGATCTGGAATAAGTGACAAAATGTGACATGAAGTAGCTTTGTACAAAACCATAGAATTTGGGGTTTACTGACAGCTGTACAAGCTCTATCCTGGAAAGGATGCACATGTTTATTTAACTTCTAATAGAAAGCCTACATTGTATGTGAGTCTTGCCACTCCCACTTACTGTGCCTCACAGCATTCAGTGGACAGGGATCACTCAAATCAGCTTGATTTATAAGAAGCTAAAGAGGGAGATACACCCTGTAAGAACACACTGTGCACTCCAACTGGGAATGGCCATTCAGCCCACAGAGCTGGACTACAACTTTTCCAGGGAGATCTGACTGAAATGTGTATAATGCCATCAAGGGGTCTTTAATGCACACTGGTTCACTCCACAGATCCACTTTTATTTGTCTATCATAACTAACAGAGAAGAATTTTTCTCTTAGAGCACAACCACAAATGAAGATTAGCATTTAGTGTACCACAGCTTCTTAAAAGTGTATTTTTGCAAAATGTGGGCATTTTATGGATGTGAAGTGATTAAATACATTTACACACATAGAATGGAATAGAAGCATATAACATGTCTGGTAATTCAGATGTTTTCTCCATGCCTTTCTTGTATCCTATTTTGTATCACTTTGCAACTTGCTATGCTTGCTTTATATTTTGGATCAGGTCTAGTTGTCATCTTCATATATTCCACTGTTTCCCAATATGTCTCAGCACATTTTTCTCTCTTTCTCTTCTCCCTTTCTAACACCTTTTCTTTCCCAAGCTCTTCTTATTAAACCTAGAGAACTTTAAAATGAGATTAAAACAAAAAATATTCAAAGAATATGTTCCTCTTTTCCTGACCCTTCTACTTCTCCCTCCCACACAAACTGCCTGACAGACAGACCATGGCCAGCTGTCATGAGAAATTTTACCTGGGTTGCCACCCTGCCAGGAGGCATGGTCCAAAATCCCTCCTCACCCTGATACAGCATTTTCTGGATGAAACTTTAATCTAAATGCCCAGGCATGTAATTTCCTAAAACCATACCCAGATTCAAATGACATTAGAGCAAAAGGAGTCTTTTAGCCTGTCATCCCCTCACAATGAGAAAAGGACTCCCAAATCCAAAGAGTTTTGGGAAAAATCCCTGAGCAGCAAATTTTTTGCATAATCACGAAATGGATCCCCTCCACCCCACCTTCAAATTCCTGACTAATTTAATGTGTGCATGTGAGTCTCTGAACTCCTTGCAATGATCTTGGTCCCTGGAGGAATTACCCGCATCTGCTCCTTTCCTTTCAGGATACTGTGAGCAATATAGCAGAGAGTCTAAGAGGTAAGTTTGTTCTGAGCAGATTCATTGAAAAGAACAGGTTTCAATAAGCTAAACTTAAAAATAGCTTCAATAGTGTCTAATCTGTGATTCCTGCTTGGCACTGATAATTAGGACAAAAAAAAAAAGGACAGAACTAACATGATTGATCTCAGTAAAAACAGTTTTGTTTTGTTCTCTTGAAGCTACCTTCAGAGTTCTACTTTGCATGATTATTTGCAGTATTTTTCCATCTTCATTTTTACTTTTCAGAATTGTCTAGTTTGTCTGGGTGAATTCAATTGCCTGCCTAGGGATAAGCTTCAAATTAAACTCGCTTACTGATTGGAGCAAAGCTGCCCTTCTCGTTACAGAGTTGTTACTTTTAATTATCCTGGTCCTGTGTCTGACAGGGGCAGCACTTTCCCTCTGGTTGGGAGGGTGGAACACTTGGCACGTCTGTGGCGCTTCTCTTGGTGAGCCAGTTGGAGAGCAAAGAACCAAACCGGCTCCGTCTCTGAAAACAAGGATTGCCATGTATGGCTCCCCTGACTTCACCTGAATTGATGGCTGGTCAGCATCTCAAGAAAGCAGGTCACAACAGCAACCTTTATGTCTTCTAGCCAAAAACTAGACTTGCAGGCTCAAGCTGTTTTCTCCCGTGTAGGAAATTATATATGCAGAAAATCATCTGTGGGGAAGCACATGGTTTTCTTTAACATCCATATATGCACTGCTCCTTGAACATGAGGAACTGTAAGGACAATAAAGTCAGGTACCCTTGAGGTACTCTCAATCCTTTTTCAAATAATCATTTGAAATTTGTTTTATTTCCTACTGCAGAGGAATCCACCTCTTTGCCCTCCCCCTTTTATTGCTCATTTTATTGGCAACATTCCTTTTCTTCCTAAAGTAAATTTCTTATGTGGATTTTGTATTTTGGATTCATCCTTCCTGCAGACTCTTACCTGATTGAGTTACTCTGATCCAAAGAACTGAACAAAACTCCCTGATGGTGATAGGCTGGAATTCCTCTGCAGTTTTCTCTCTGGGAAACAATATTAAAAAAACAAAGAGAAAGAAAAAATTAAAAGAAAAAAAAAAAAAAACAAAAAACAATCAAACCAACATCACTCCACTATCCCAAACTTCAAAATTAAAATGACATAAAATAAAATAATATAAAATAAAACAAAATAAAATACAAAAAAAATAAGAAGAAACAAACCACCTCAAAACCAGTGTCAAATGCAGGTCTCGAAATCGTGTGCTGATTCCACAGTACAAAGTCACTTTAAATCTCCTAGTCCCTCGTTTCCACTCCCCAAGAGGAATCAAACCAAACAGAGAACAGCTTACATTGCCAAGACCTGGGAGTCTGTTGTAAGAATAACTAGTTCTTGACATTTGAAATTACTCTGGTTCAAACAGTTTTTGATCTTTCTTATTAGCCCTGTGTCTTGAGAAATAAAAATATGATAATCAGAAAGTACATAATTGGGTTCAGGGTATTCTGTGGTCACCCTTTCTTGCTCTGGAGATAAAGGCACTTTGAAAGATTATGCGCGGATATCTGGAATTTATTCTGCACAGTCTGTGAAATGACAGATCTTTTTTCTTAATTACACCAGCTATCAGTCTAACACCTGTAGTTAACCATTCTGTCCTGAGGAATCTCTTCTGATACCTTTTATTCCTCCACCAGGAACACAGCAGCAAAATGGCACGTGGCTGCTGGGACATTTCTTTCCACAGCCACAGAGGCTGCCTCGAATCCCGGCAATGGCCGTTTTGCGCCCCTGTGCTCCCAGTGCTTCCCAGCTCCCACGCTCTGTCTGCCGGCGGTGCCGCCACACTTCAGAGGCATTAGGGACTGACAGCTACAGCGTTACAAAGTGTTTGGAGCAAAATAAGTGTGCCATAGCCAACCCTCACAACTTCCAATTGGATGTGTTTGGGAGCAGCACGTGGGGGCCGGACCAGCCCTGTGCATCCCCAGAGCTGCCGGTGCCACAGGGTGCCAAGTCCCCGTCCATGCGGCCCAGACCAACCACCGCTCTAACTTAAACCTCTGTCCGGACCCTTGCTGCAGCAATGAATCATATCAAGAGGGTTTTCCACAAGCTGGGTTTATTGAGCTGTATTACAGGAAAATATAGCTCAGACAGCCCCACTGCAGCCAAAACAATCTGTCATTTTTAATTCTTCCTGTCACCTTATTAGGTATGTAGGTAGAGTGACAGTAAAAAACTTAAACAACAGAAAAATACCAGCACCAAAACCCAGAGTACAATGTTTCCACAACTCCTGCTCAGAGTTTAACATAAATATCAAGGCAGTAAAAGATTCATTGACCAAACATATGTGACTCAGTGCTATATATAACAGTGACTTGCAGAATGGTCTCAATGGGCATATAAAGCAATTAAAATAACTGTGCTTCAAAGCATTGTACTATAACATAAAAGGTCATCTCTATAAACATGAAAAATATGACTGTGGTTTTTTCCTACATACAGACACACTAATACCTAGCTAGAGGTTCTATTCTAAATGGTAATCTTTAAAAATCTCTGAAAACATGCCGTGTTCTGTATCATTCTCCCTCAGACCCTGTCTTTTCATCGATGGTTAATATTTTAAGTAAACACAATAGGAAACATCATTGAGGCCAACTATATGTTGGAAGACAATACTGTACTAAGTACAAAATATTTACCCTGTGCATACATATGATAGTGAAGGAAACTCTGGCTAACCTTCTGTGAAAATGAAAAGCCCTTCTTTTTTTTCCTCCTAGAGCTTGCTTGTTCTCACATTAACGCATTAAAGTTGTATTCCAATGGAGACTGCAGAGAGTACATTTTGAGGACTCTGATAATTTTTGCAGTAACACTCTGAGTTTGTGATAATAATGTTTATGCACAGATGTAAAGAATGTGCTGACAGATTAAAAAGGAGTCAGCTGGTGTTTGCACAGTGTTCATTTTATTTAAGGGGAGAAAAAAAAAAAGAAAGGGGAAAAAAAAGGTACTACACCTGGCCATGAACAAACAGCTTTTACAGAAGTGGAAGTAGTTTGGTGTATTGCAACTCCCTAAACCCTTCCTGCTTAATTCAGAAATTCAAGTTATGGGCACATCAGACAATCACAAGATTTTATTTTTACTGCAATTAGAGAATTAACTTTGACTGGTTTTCCTACCAATATTAAAAGGAATCTTAGCCCAGACAGCAGTATTAAGTAAGGAAGTGTTGAAAAAAATGTTCATTTGTTGCAGACACAATCCTCACTCTGGAGACCCTTCTCCCTTACATATTTAGGCTATACACACATTCCAACTGTACTTGAAATGGTGTAATGCCCCCAGAGGTGTCTTGAAGGGTAGTGAAGGTACAAATGTAGCATATGGCAATAAGTGTCTGCTGTTCTTAATATGCTGTTATAGTATTTTGCAGCTAATTGATGTACTGAAATCTTGCATTTTACAATTCTGTAGCATGGGAAAAGATGACAGGTAATGTCATTTTCTCTTCAACTGATCAGAGAGACTGCCCTGATCAATACCTGCAGAAGTATGCAGCAGCTACATCTGGAAGAAGCATACTGATTCAGGTAGAAAAAAGAAAAACCGTAGAGAAAAGGAAAAGCAGCAAAAATATTAAGTTGGAAGAAATATTAATTTGGAAAGCTGAAGCACGCAGAAACCTTCAGCTTCACAACAGACTCCACAACTGCAATGGGTAACCTCAAGCCGTGCTTCCCTTTTCTGAAGGATTTGCCTTTCAACCTAGTTAGAGCAGGAGCTGAGCGATCGGATGCCCCTTGCTCCTTCTGAAAAATGACTGGGAAAACTCCATGTAATCAGGAGGTATTTAGGATTTCCATTGACTTTCAATTTTCTTGGTTCATCTGTTCCCTTTCAGAATGTTTGATGCTAGTCTGTTCTAAACTGTATGTTGGATTCGCTTTAATCAGATGTCTTTGTAACAGGCATTAGGTCATTTAGTGTTTGATTTTTTTTCTGTGAAAATACAGATTTTCTTGGTTTCAAAAATGTCTTTTGAAGAAAGCTGTCATATTCCAGGTAGAGGAAAAGAATAAAATAGAGAGAGAAAGAGAAGAGGGTGTGGGAGGGAAGCAGGGAACAGTCCTGTGATTCTGTTCTTGCCCCACAGCAGTGGTAGGGAATTGTGGAATTGTGCACAGTTGTGAGCAGCACCCTTTTGTACCCAACACTGCTCCCTCAAGTTCCTTTCTCCGGTGATCTGGGCTCATACACTGAAGCTGATTAGCATAAGCAGAGCTTAATATTCAAGCAGACAATTACATACACTGGTAAGTGCTATCTCAAACAGATGCTCTTTCTAGTTTTACACCTTTTGTCTGTGGAGCCTCCTGCAGCTTTGCTGCCCTGGAACTCTCAAGATCCCTTCCTCCTGTTCCATATCTGTTCCTGCATTTAGAGACCCAATCTTAATGTCATCTTACTCTGATCCCCAAATTTTAGCTCCTCATCCAAGCCTACCTTTCTGCTGGCCATTGCAGCCACCTGAAACTCCAGCTTCTTGAACTGTGTCCATAAAACCAAAAGTCCTGCTTCTCTCAAGGATATTCTAAGTTACACGTTTAATGAAAAGCCACTTACCTAAGGGTCTGTGGTGAGGAGCAGTCTCCCACAAGTCAGTGAGTATAGTTTGGCTCAGGTAGGCTGAATTCTATTCAGAATGGCAAGTCTGTCTCCAGTGCCCCCAGAAAGAGCCCAGGGTAAATATGCTCCTTAGCTCCTAGCCGAGCAAGCCTCAATGAGGTGACTAAAGTCAAGTGTCTGTTTATTTACCTTTAAAGTTTATCTTGAAAGAATATGTTAAACTAGAAAAGTTTGCTGCTATACTTGGCAGTGAGACCTTCTATGGAAGGTCTCTGTCAAAGAAAAATATAGTCCCCTCTAAAAGACATATGTCTGCTTTTTAGGGGGAACTCTCCCTTAGATTTAAAATTCAAAAGTAGTAGTAGATGCTGAACACCATGAAAAAACAAGCCATAAACTGTCTTGAAAATCTATTTTAATTGTTCTAATACACATTTCTAAGATTAATATCTCCTTACTTGGATTATGAAGCAGTAGGAGCTATGGTGCTGTTTGGGACATGGAAAGAATAAATTGTGTAATGCCAACAGAAAAGGTGCTGAGGTAGCTGGTAATTGACAGAGTTAATGAAGTATGTTAAGCAGGTACAATATAGATGAAGCTGTCCCCTGCAGGGTGATTGGCCACTGGGGAAATAATGTGACAGTTGTCTTTGTGTTAAAATAATGTGGTACTCCTTCTTTGCCAGATCCTATCTGCAATGAGAGATGAAAGAGGTCTTGCAAGGATACCCAGGTCCTCCTATAGCACATGCTGTGCTTGAATCTGGCAAGTAAAGAACAAGATAAAGAGGGGGTAAAGAGTGTAGTGGCTGTCTGTAAAGTGATTAGGCTGTTTCCTACAACCCACAGATGAATTATCCACTATTGAAAAGTAATAATTTGACACTGTTT
Organism: Vireo altiloquus; assembly: GCA_013396875.1. Taxonomy (NCBI): domain Eukaryota; kingdom Metazoa; phylum Chordata; class Aves; order Passeriformes; family Vireonidae; genus Vireo; species Vireo altiloquus. The sequence continues at coordinate 382,018 of VZRF01002162.1, forward strand.
TCTATAATCCTCCCTCATACACTACAATGCACTGGTGCTGTCTGGGGATGAATGGGAACTGAATTTGGCCTGCCAATTTTTCTGGAAGTTGATTATTTTTAGATATTGTTTTAATAATTAGCTAACTAGCTCCCAAAGAGTACAATGGATTTAGACAGCAAAAGATGGTTTTGAGAGTAATATAGATTTTGTATTATTATCTCCTCCTATTGTATGTGAATATTATCATTGAAACAGCAGGGAAAATATCAAATGGAAATAGAGCTCAGCCTCTCAATTATACTAAGCTGTGTGGTCAGCATTGGTTCCAAAAGAGGCGTGTAGAGCATAGAGTAATGAAAAATCATTGATAGCATCAGTTTGGTGTCTAAATAATCTATGGTGCTATTTCAGCAGTGTTCTTACTAAAACCATCTAAGAAGATGAGCTAGCCTTCCTTGGCCATCAGATCTCAAAATACCTGAAGCTTTCTTGGTTCCCTCAGATGCTGACAGCATGCTCTGTCATGGACACATGAAAATTATACAGTATTTTATTTCTTTAAGTTGAAACTCTTGACATTCTCATAGTTGATATTTATCTGCTTATAGTGGAAGTGAGTTAGGTGTTATTGGACCTTTGAGCTTTTCAGTGTGGTTTTATTCTCATCAACATGTTCTAAATCCAGGAGTCTTTCTCAGGGTTCTTAAGAAGAGTGATATTTGGAGAGAGAATTGATTCTCAGCAAACCTCTGACTGAGAACATAACCTAAGAAAATATTTCTAAGCATCACATGGCAAACTATTTTCTAATTTTCAAAGTATAGTAAGTCAGAAAGATTAAATGGAAACATTTGTTCATTGTAGGATTTAGGTTTACAATAATCATAATCTCTTTTGCCAGTCTTTCTTATGGCTGTAAGATTTGTATAGTCATTTGTTAGTATGTTATCTAGAACAACAACTTGGACATAAGAACATTTTCAACAGAACTCCTTACCATGGAGAAAAGCACTTCCTGAAAATTTATCACTGACCACAGTTTAAAATATTTTTTTGCCCAAAGAATCTCAGGTGATGCCATTAAGACAGCATAGAACACCACAAAATACCAGGAGAGCAAACCAAGTAGAAATTATCTAATGCATTTTTCTAGTATCCAGATCTGCCTTTTGGGAGTGCTAACTCAATAAATAATCACTATACATAAACAAAGTATGGGCTATAACTCTCAAAAAACTTAGAATTGTCTTCAAGGTGTTTTGCTTTGTTTGACAAAATACTCTTTGGGGATGTACTAATGGACAAAGCCAAAGATCCAAAGAAAGGTAACCTGATCCATTTGAAAGAGAATAAAAGTCTGAAGCAAACAAATGCAGAGATATGCTGGTACTCACTCAAAAAGCACTGACTTCCTCCTGTAGGTCACCTCACCTGCCCACCTTGTACCACAAAATAGGGTAATTAAAAAGTGATGATTCTCTGTGCTAGCAGGACTTTTCTCTTTTCAGCCCTTGTTTAGGACTAACCAGCAAGACAGACTACATTGTGTTTGGGGTAGAGAGTTCATATCTTACAGAAAGCCTTAAAAATAACAGATACTACAAAGGCCCACAAAATCAGATCAACCAAAGCAATCCAAATCTATTAGCAATAATTAACAAACTCTGAACTTATATCTCAAGGCTTTGTACATATATCCATCCACACGATACCACTGTAATTAACTACAGCTGACACAGGTGCAAACTGCATGTGCATGAATGAGATAGATGCTCAGGTTGACAGTGGATCCTATACAATGCAATGCATAAAATTGACAAGCATAATGACCATTTCGCAAAGACTAGCCAAAGAAAGAGACTAGTCACCTCTCCTTCCCTTTCATCTCCTCACTAAATATACTACCTTTTCTAAATCTCTGTGCAAGTATTTGAAGGGCAGCAAGTCTGAGCCAGTTGTGAGGGATTAATTGAATTTACAAGGGGATTGCACTCTGTGCAACATCTCAATTAACTTAGTTGTTAAATAGGTAATGGCACTTGACTGTTAAGTTGTGAAGGAACTTGCTAAATGGGCATTGCTAGTTATTTAAAGGATATGGTCTATGGTCTGGCTAAATAATTAGGACTCCAAAGTGTGTAGAAACCTAAAAAGTATAAAAGGTGAGGCTAGATGACAGAACAAGCGCTGCCTCCTCGTTCAGATACTTTCATCTATTTCACAGTACATGAACGAGAAGATATTTTTTCTCAGATTTGAAACACTGCTGACCAAAGATGTGCAGAGAAGGAACCAACCATATTCAGATGAAAATTTTCAACTGTGATGTCCTATGAAATCTGTGAAAGTTTGTTTTTGGTTTGAGATTTGTTTGTTTAGCTTTGGGGTGTGGCTTTTGAGGTGGTTTTTTTATGGCTTTTTTTGTTCTCTTTCTCCAGTTAATAACTTTTCAGATCTCTCCTGAACTAAGCAAGAGCAGAGATATCGAATATATTTCTTGAAAGAATCAACAGCTTCATGCTCCTCCTAAAAGGTACTTTTTTATTTGTCCTTTCATTCCGAAAGTTTCCCTTACATCAGTAGCTTCCTTAACAACAGGGATAACTGAGCTTGAAAGGGTTTTGCTCTGAAATGTCAATGTTGTTTACTTCCTCTGCTCTTCATTTCAGCATTTTGGCCTGAGTTTTCAGGTCTTGGTCTGTGAGAAACATAAATCATGGGGAATAGATACATAGAAAATGAAATAGTATGGTCTATCTACTTAGTTTTCAAGGAACTTGGAGTCTATAGCTCCCCAGTTGTCAGCACCAAGTTTTTGTGCAATCAATTTTTTTTTTTTTTTAAGGAAGCTAGACCAAAAAAAAAAAAGGTACTACTCCATTATTTTTTTTCCCAAAGTTTGAAGAGTATGTTTTGATCTGGGGTTCTGCTTAGGAACCTGTCTAATTTTAATTAAAGCAAACTGTTACAGAATGTACAGGCTGAAAGTTTCAGTTTGATTCTCCCTTGGTACAGACCATCTTATATGTGGCATCTCTCTGAAAGTGAGACAGACTCTCTAACCTCTTGTAGAATGCATAAAATCCTGCACATATGTCATGTGGCTGCCACCTTACCTTCTCGTGGGACAGAAACTCCTGGCAACTACTTCAAAACTTCAAAGAATGTGGGGGTTTTATGAAGGTTTATCAAATAAAAACAAAGCTTTACATTGTTTAAAGCATCATCCAAGTTTCTTCTTAAAGGGTAAGTCCTTTCCTTAGTACTTAGCTTATGGTTCTCAGCTGGATACAGGGCAACTAAATGGAAGAAAAGGAAGAAGTATTTTCCCTGTAGATTGTAAGAAAGACATTGCTTCTTCTTAAGAAATGACATTGCTTTAGCAGCTTCCGCTCATTCTCTTCACATGAATAAGATCAGGGAAGAGTTTTGCAAAGTTATTGGGGCAGTTGCAGAATTTTCTGCCTCTGGAACTGGAAGATGTCTTTGTAGAAGATGGAGGCTGCCTTTTCAAAGGCCATTTTCAACAGGTGATAACTTGAGTAGCAGGAGCTCTGCTTCCCCCAGCGTGATTCTGTAAGCAAGGATGGCCCTTGACACTGCACAGCTTTCTCTGAAGCCGACAAAGCTGGAACATAGGAACTCCTATAGATGTGATTGCAGAATGGATGGTTACAGTTTGGCTGCTATTTTTGCAAGGGTCTGACATACTTGCCTGCGTGGGTTATGGTCATCTTTTACATTTCTGCATGTGCAATCAACACAAGGGGAGTGGAAGAAGAAAATTTCACTCTCACATGGAAACAGAGGCAAGCATTGAAAACACAGTGCATTTCAATAAGCCATAATTACAAATACAAATTCATTGACTAAACTTGGGCATGCAATTAGTAGACTAATTATGCTGTAATTGTAATTGAATACCAAAACAGATGACCGTGTGCCAGCTCCATCCCACCCAGTTGTCTTTGTGTCGTCGCTCCTACGCACAATAGTGACTATGTTCTTGTGTATCTCCTGCTGAAAATAGGAATCCAGCAGATGGGTAAATGCTATCAGTTTCTCACTTAAGTCACCAATTCTTCCAATTCTATATTTACAATCGGATTGCTGTCATAATAACTGTGACTGAGACCCTGTTGTGATGTGTTGCCTCAGCAGAAAGTCAGAGATGGACCACAGCCCAAAAGCTTAGAGTCAAAGACACACTGTGGAGAAGTGCTGTCCTTGTTCTGTACACAGGAACCTTATCTATGGATAGATAAGAGGTGTGCTGGTCTCCATGGATATTGAGGTGCCTAATTGTCTCTTGCATTGACAAATTTTGCCGTGTCAGCCACTAATGACAGATTTCACCAAATCTGGGCTACTTGGTTGAAATGGCCATGTTCACTGTACACTCCCAGAATAATCAATGTACTGAGTCACCTCCACCAGGAGATTGCATGTGGAGCATGGCTGAGCAGAGAGGAGCCTGGCTTACTGAGCTGGTGTCAGCTGGGAAAGTCCAGGCCTAAATTAGTCCTCTAAGGACTTCTCCCAAGATAAGACAAATAGTTTGTAGCAAAGAGAAGGAGTCAACCCCAAGCCTTTTATTTATTCACTTTCAGCAAGTTAACTCCTTGTTTTATATGACTTTGTGTAAAAGTTTTCTTTGCATAAAGTTTTCTGAATGTACTGATGCCATGAGCAATGTCTGAATATCAGTATTTTGATTACTGTTAATATTCATATGTTTCAATAAAATTAATTTAGCTAAGAATAAAAATACCTTTTATACAAGATCTCACAGGTTTTGGCAATGTATTGATTTAATGTACTTAGTTCAGTGAAAAATCTGTTGGTTTAAGCTATCTGCCATTAGTTTCAATTAAAATATATTGATCTGAGTAAATGTTGGTTAGTAAGTGTTGCCTGACTGTGAAAAAATATTTGCTTAAGCAAAAAATGTATGAGTATTTAGACATGTATTTTAGGTTGGGGACTCTCCTAGCATCAGTAGAACTGTTCAAGTATCAATAAATTTCTTCAAACATAAATGAAAATATTTTTTCTGAAGTTAAAAAAGCTGATTACAGTAATATTGGGACTGGTATGCATATTAATTCAAGTAAACTTGTTTCAGAAAGAGTAAGCATTCAGTCAGGAATATTGCATTGTGAAAACACTGAAAACTCAAGCTCTCTGTGAGGGAACCAAGCTTTCATGTGGAAAGACAGGCTTTCTTCTTTAACCACAAAGCCAAATAACCACAAACCGATAATAAAATAATTTTGGTAACCATAGGTAGTAGGAAAACAGGGGTGCAGGCTAGGAGATGCAGCTGTTTTAAAGTACTATATGTACATTATTTATGGGATTAATTTTATTCCAAAGCATTAAAAAATATACATAGAAATAAAAAGCATGCAAGCAATAAGGCTGATACACCAGTCCTTTATTAGTTCTATAAAGACTGGAAGCCCTTGGGACTCTGATCTGCAAGCAGAAGAGTACCCTCACCTTGGATAAAAGATGGACATGCCTGCTTGACTCTGTCCTCAGCTACCTGCACTCACACCAAGATGCTAACTCCCCAGCACTGCCAGACAGAGAGCAGCTTAAATCTATCCCACAGTGGTTTGCTCACAGCCATGCAGCAATTCAGCTCTAGGGTTCAGATTAAAAAACTCAGGAGATCCAGAATGGTAGTTGTACATTATTCTTCAGAGAATACATACATGCTGCCCGTTTGTGCAGCTTACACTGGAGCTGTTATTTTAGAGATGTTCTCTGTTGTAATCTCATCTATTTGAGTTAAAAAAAAAAAAAATTTAATTCCTGGATAGAAAGTAGCAGTTTTCTATATTTGGGCGTTTGTTTGGGGGAATGGTACTTCCAAGTTTCCCCCTCTTTTCCATGTGTCATTGTGTGCAGAGAAGAAATAATGTATTCATAGGTTTTTGTACCTGTCACCTCTCCTGAATTTCAATGGCACACTTTATCTGGTAGAACTTGCCTGGGACAGTGTATCTGTGTATCTACTTCTTTCACAAGCACCAGGAGACTAACAAAAGCACCAGCACCACTGTGAGGCACTTTCTGGATGGCCAGGGCAGTAGCCAGTGCCAAAACAGCACAAAGTTATGGCCCAGTGTTCAGGGGCACTTCAGGCAGGCTGAACGCTTCAGGCAGGGACACACTCTCATTTCTTATTTTACCCCTCTCACTTCCTCAGTCTTTTTGATTGTTAATTTGGGACTTGTAAATAAAAATCTCTTTAGCTGTGTCATCACAGTTGCTGGCCAGAAGTTCCTGTAGTTTCGACTAGCTGTTACCATAAAGTTGTGGTTTTAAATGAAGAACCCCTACTCACTGCCTTCTACAAGTTGTTCTCTTTTTTAAAATCTTGTAGCAACAATAGTTAAACCCCATTACTACAACCTTGCATAATAGAAATAGAAATTCATACCTAAAAATGTGATTTATATAACTGTAGACTGTATGTCACATAGCAGTTATAACAGCCATTACCCTGCAAAAGTAAAAACTATGCAAGTGTGAAAATGGGAGATGAAATTCAGGTGCATTCCTACAAAGGAATGTATGGATCAGTAAGTAAGTCTTGGGGCAAGACAGGGCATGAGAATCAGCCACAGCACTGAGCAGTCAGCATCTGACACAATACTTGATTACCACCTGTTAAACAAAAGTAAGCTGAGAGCTTCATAAACAAAGAAAAACACAGATAAAAAGCTGACCTAAGGCACCTGGTGATCCAACAACTTTTCTAGGGCTGGGACAGTAAGAAAAATCCTTTGTTGATTTCCTTCAACTCTAATTTTAATTCATTGTCACAGAGTGGAAAAAAAAGGCAGGATCATTTTCTTCCTTGATGCTCATATTTGCTTTTATTTATTAATGTTCTCAGACATTGCCAGTCTTGCTAAACTGGCAGAGGGATTTACATCAGAACAAATCTCTACTGGCTTTTTAACCCAATAATGTTAAGAGATTGCTTCTTTCCCATTTAAGTGCTTATTTGCCTAGAGTGAGTTAACGCTGCAAAACCAGAAATCTTTAAAAAGGGTATTTCTGATTTAAAATATACAGGGACCTTCCCTCTCCCTCCCCCATTCACCTCAGTGGGAGTTTCTGACTGAATAATTAAAGACAAAGTTATCTTCAGAGGTTGAAGAATTAAGTCTGCTTTTGAAGCAGTGAGATAATGGGTACCCAAGAACTCAGAGAACAAAGTTGCTTACAGCATGATCCCAGTCACTTAGGGGGTAAGTCTCAGAGACACAGAAGCTCTCTCAACCAAAGCCAGCCCCAGTATCTAAAATCCCAGCAAAACACAGATGACAGAGCAGAATACAGAAAAGCAAGAATACTTACATTATAGGATTTGCTTTAATCCATATCATAAAACTAGGTCAGATGACTATCTAAGCAGGTAAGAATGAAATGAAGAACAATAAGTGCAACAAATAAGAAAGAAGGGAATCAGTAAAAGATAAGGTGACAGAGCAAGGCAAAGAAAATACTGTAATAGGCCTAAGCAGCAAAACACGTGCACATTACTGCTGGAAGTTTAATATGCAGTACTACATGTGTGAGCGTAAAACTGAAGGAAGGTATCCCATAAAGTAATAGAGATGGCATTTATGTGACAGATTTATTGTATTTATTTTTTTCATGTTCACAACAATAATACTTTGATGCCATTTATACCTGTTTCAGACCAGGAATACCATATTTGCTAACACTATTCCAAGTAATTAATGGCTTATGTTTTGCCCAGCAAGCTAAGATGATGTAGAGTAGTCCAGAGTCTCATTTGCTGAGCCAAGGTTAGGGCACAGAAGTTCTGCAAGGTAAATCAGTTGTGGAATCATCCTGCCTGTGTTCAGGAAAGGTATATATTTTACTAGAACTCCAGACTTTATTCATTTGCACACATTCTTTTATTTTTCCTAAAATTTCAAATTCTGGGAAAGTTTTTCCAAAAATGGAGAGAGCAGAGAGTGGGCAAACATTCATAAGAAAGGAGAAAAGTTATTTACAGTGGAGCTGAACTCGGTCAGATAAGTGACTAGTTTAATAAATGTTTAACTTTTCTCACCCACTTTCTGGAGAGAGATTCAGGCTTAGGAAATAAAGTCTCTAAATTAAGAAGCTTAATAATTTCTGCATTTAAGATGACTTGGTGGCTTGTGGGAGTGCTTAAGGTTTATGCTAGAAATTCCCTTGCATCCCGGGGATCAAGAGTAGAAGCTGATAAGATAACTTGAGGCACGGGAGCAGCATGTCTCACTCCACTGGCTCTGTCTTCAGAGAACATTAGTAGCTGGCATGAGGATGAGTCTAGCTCTCTTTGAAAATCGTAAAAGAAAGCAGACAACTACACTATACTGCTTCTAGTTACTACCACACACTCCCCTAAGCACAGAAACCCATTTCCATTGCTTCTAGTGTTCTAGTGTTTTCAGGTTTCTTCGTCATGGTAGATTCATTGTCAGGCAAAGGAAAAGGAAAAAAAACTTTTTCCTAATGAGTATCATTAGGATATGATGAAATCCATCATCAAATAGCAACACACCTGTGAAGGAATCACAGACACGACACTGAGAACTGGAAAAGCTGTGAAAGTTTCTAAAGGGGGCATATTTGTTCTTCCTGGCCTTTTATGCTCGTTCCTGACAAGCAGTGGTGAGTGACCAGGAGGCAGTAATTGTCTTAAAGGCAGCTTCACTGTGAAGTGGGAATAAGGAAGTGGGATCATACTTTTGCTGTGCAAACCCACCCTAAGGACCAGCCCAACTGAAAAGACCTTTTCTGAGGGCAAAATTCACCTGTTCTATGATGATATTTTGGTATGATACTCTAATAATAGAACCACATTGACTTGTATTATTATTTTCATCCATTTTAACCCCTAAATCCTTTCTAAAAGAGCAAATAACAAGAAACTCCCATGGCACTATCCCTTCTATTTTAGGATTTTTTTCTGAAGATGGGGAGAAGATGAGGGACAGGAGATTTCAAAGGCTTCTTGCACCTGTTAGACCACCCTGCATTGCACCTGTGAAGCTCCTTTTTACACAGCCTCTCTGCTCACATGTGGAAGCAATATGATAAGGGCAACATGGCAGTGTGTGTTATACAGCTCTGTTACTTAGATACTGCATTTAACTAGAGACACTTATTCCCATCAATTAATGGTTAGCCAGTGTGACTGAACATCGGAAAATACTCTCTGCTAACGTTTGTTTCAGTTTCTAGTGAAATTTGCCTGCAATCACATTCCTTCTGCTTACACTTCTCACAAATTAGCTATTCATTAGTTTTATGCTAGGCCAGGAATAAGCACTGAAAATGGACACACTCAAAAGAATTTCCAGTTCAACATTAAAAAAAAAAAAAGGAAAGGGGGGGTGGAAATTTAGTCTGTGTTCTCAGATATGAAAAGAAAAGGAGTGAGAAATAAAAATTGAAAGTGATTTTCAAATTTTTTCCTATGGCAATGGCAAGTTTCTAAATGGCGGAGATTGTGAGCGAGTAGCACTGTCTTTTGTGCTCCTCTGAAGTAGGGGCATCACAGCAGGTATTTAACAAACTGGCCCCTATAGGTGTCTGAGGCCATCCAGGATGGTACAGGTTTAATGCAAAGGCTTGTGAACCACAGGCATGCCAAAAGGAAGTACAAAACTTATGTTCCCTATTCTCTTCCATCCTCTTTTGTCTTCAAACTGTAAGTGCTTCAGGACATAACTGCACATACACGTTTCCAGGTAAAAGCAGCAGAGGCAGGCAAAAATTATAGTGTGGATGAAAACAGTTGATCAAAATGGTTGAACAAATACACACAAATACAAGGGTATCTTTATCTTCAAATTATTCATAAAATGTCTGGGAAGGAGCTCCAAGTTTCTTTCAGGAGGTATTGTAACCAAAACTTACCTAAAGACTTGGGAACGTGTCAAGAGGAAGAGATGAAGCAGCATGGCAGCAGCCTGAGGGTTAAGATAGCTGCAAAAAAACATCCAGGAAGGTGGTAACACAGCAAACACCTACTCAGCAGAGTGTTTAATGCCAAAGATCAAGTTATGGCATGTAGCTGGTAATGTTGCTGAGGTCAAGAGGCTACAAACTCTTTTATGATGGTTATCTCTATCTTTCAGTTTCCTATATTTTGACTTTACACTCCATTTTTCTGTCACCAGGCCTCATGGTAAATGCCTAGTTGATGGCTATTCTGCTTAGTCTTTAAGAAATAATGGTAAGCCCTAGCTAGCATTTCTGTGGTTTCTGTTTCCTGTGTCAGCAAATAACTGAGTAACAAATGCATTCCAGGGTCTGTTCATGGACAATTTGCAAACATAAGAAGGCTCAAAAATTCAATTAATATCTGACTTGTTATGAATTGTTATCTCCACCTCTTCTGTTTGCTGCTCAGCTACTGTGTGTGGCCACTCAGGCCAACACACACCCTCAAAAACATGAGATGAATCACTTCTGACCTTGTTCTTCCTATAACCTTAGAGCACTGGCTTGCAGAAAGAATATGTGTATACAAATACCCTGGCATAACTTCAAGGGCGGTTCAGTAAGTAGTTCACAACTGCTGACCATCTGGCTGTTAGATCTAAGAGGGATCTATTAATGTTAGAGCTAGAACAGTGCCAAGCTGCAGCAGGAACTGCATGACCAAAGTGCATGCAGGCCACCCTTAAAATCCCCACAGAAATCATTGCAATTGTTTTATCTACCCATTTACTCAAGTAATGTCACATTATTTCTCGTGCCATCACATCCAAAGCACTTCACAGAAAGGATCTCCATTATTTGATAGTACAATAATAGGCAGCCTCTAACAGCTTTAAATCTGAGTTTATGTCTTTGTGATATACTGGAAAGACAAATTTTTGTGCATTCTCTCGCTCCTTCCTGCCCTTTGAGATGATCAAAAGCAATGGAATAGATAGACATAGATGCTGTTAACACAGTGACAAGCCTCAGGTAGAGGCAACATAAATTAAATGGGGCTCTGCATTGTAGGATGCTTTTACCTTGCCCTTGCTCAGCTTAAAGCCTGGTAGAATAAGTTTGTGTCATCCAGCAGTTTTACTGCATTTTCAAAATATACAATAAGCAAAGAACAAAGAGCAGCGAGGAGGAGATACATGAATATATACAGTTTATGGGTCGATTTATGTAACATGGAAGCTGATGTACAAAATCTATACTCAGACATCTCTCCACACTTCTATTTTGTTGATGTCACAAAAGAAATGATCCTGAGGGATTTGCTAGTATCATCATGCGTGTCAGTTTACGAAGGTCTTTTCATTTACTGGAAGCAAAAAGAAGTAAAAGCTGTGAGAGGAATAAAAAAAAGGTATTGCATTGACATTGTTACCAATTTTGCAAAACAGTAAGTAGTAATTTTGAAAATAAAATTTAATTATAAATTTTGCATTTTCCTTTGAGGAATATTTGGAAAACTGTTCAAACACTCATTCTTTCTCTTATAGAAATGTGTCTTTAATCTCAGGAACAAGACTAAAATTCATATTCTAAATATTTTCTCAGTTTTTATTAGTGATCTGATTGGTTTAACTTAAAATATTGTCTCTAAGTATTTTTCCCTCTTATACATGCTTCCAGTGAGCAGATCAGTCTATGAAATTTAGGAAGTTAATCTGAACTGAAGCCACTATAAAAACATTTTGAGATTTGCCCATCACTGCTTGCAATGCTGTTTTGAAAAACAACCCCAAGGCTATTTAATTAATCGTTCATTCTTTTAGTCTCCGAGCCCAGGTAGATTAATACCAATGCTGCCTATGGATCAATGAGTTCTGCAGTTTCATACAGATTAGCACATCTGTAGTTTAAAGCCATTTTGCCTCAGAAAGAAAGAAGCAAAGAAAGAAAGAACAAACATATTCCCGTGAGGAACCTTTCAGGGATCAATTCATAAGCAAAGGAAAACATGCTATTCTCAGCAAGGAAACAATGTAATTTTTGTCTGCTACAGTGATTAATAACGTGCTATACCTGGAACCTATTTAAAGGGCTCCATCAATCCATGTAGACCAAAAGCTGACCCACTTTAAATTCTTAAAATATGATGAGAATCGCCTTTAAAGTTTTGGGTTTTTTTTTTTAAATTATAGGAATAAGTGGAAGCTATAGAATTGCCACCAACTATTTTCTTCACCAAGAAAACCTAGTATCAATGTTGAGAGTATTCAGAAATAGTGTCAGAAATCCTAGAGCTCTGGGGGAACCAGCTTAAAAACCTCCAAATCTCAGGGTACATGGGGACCACGAAGTATCATGCTGTTGGGTTTTTTATGCATACAACAATTCAGAAGAAGGAATTTTTTTTTTTCCCAGTCTTAATTTCAAAATCCCTAAGAAAGTTGTGCCTGTCTTCTGGCTTCAAGGTTCATAAACAGATAAAAAAGCAAAGTTTTGTCTGCCTATTTCTATCTAGCAGAAGTGGTAATGTTTTTTCTGGAACTGATGAAATAAGTTTGATATCTTATAAGCATTTAGGAGCTCAGAGATTACATTTTAGGTTACAGTTAGTAGACTCAATCCTCAGCCTTGAGCCTTCCCTCTTCCACATTAGCTGGAGATGAGTATTTGCTGGTCTTCCTGGGTCATGACTCTGAAAAGGACCAAATCCTTGCAGGTGTTGTTTAGTCAGTAGCCCAGAGTGTGCTTGATCTTCACAGATCAGACCCTTGAGCTCTCCTTCAGCAAAGTACACATATAGCTTCTCAGATGATGAGTAAGCTTGATGATAGTAGTAGAACTATTCAGATATGCGAAGTCACATTGGGATTTTAGTGGGTAAGGGACCTTCTGAATAAATAAATTCATAAATCCTCAAAGCACAAGAAGGCTGAGAAAAAAAAATTTAAAAAATCATCAAAATCTTCAGTCAAAATAGATAAGAATCTCATTTTTTTTATCTAGTGAAAAAGTGCATTTTACTGAAGACAAAAACTGAATTATTAATATACGGCCAATAGCCAAACATAAGATAGAGTGTATGCTAACTTCAGAGTTCAAATAGGCATTTATGATCCTAAATTTAGCCTTCCATTAAAAAAAATACCTTGGCCAAGCTGTTTAAAAATGCATCAAATCCTTTAAGAGTGAAGCAGAAAAAAATAGGGTAATGTCTTCAGTCTCAAAAAGCCAGGCAGCAAAATCTGAGGCCTCCATCCTCAGCATTTCATGGATAGCATGCAGTAGGAGCAGTGAACCACCTATCCCACCTGATGGGATGACTATTCTGACAAATAAATGTAGCAGGGCTGATGACAAAACAAAATCCTTGATATAATATAGAATAGATGAATAATAGGACAAATTCTTGGGATCAAAAATCAGGCCAAAATATCCCGCCGTGGAAAAAGATGTGAACTAACGGGTAACTGCACCCCAATTCTGGGACTGAAGGAAGGCTGCAAGTGAGGCAGCAAACAAGGGCTGCTTTTTTCTGTGCTCCAACATGCATCTCTCTGGTCCCTTTGATTCATGCGTGTCTCAGATTTGTCTTTTCCACACTCTTGGGAACAAAGACTTCATGCTCCCTTTGCTCTTTTTCATGTGAAACTCATGTGGTGCTGTAGGACTCTGTCTTCAAAGGATTTAGGGCAGTTTACAGCATCTATATATCAGGCCCACAGCACTTTGAAAACTGGGGAGCTTAGGCTTATATGACTTTAATGTTCTCCTTAGATATGGTCATACACTGGCAAAATGCAGAGGTTGACATCACCTGCCTGTCGTACATAATGAAATTCATACTTGAATGGCAAGTACTTTGAGTGCTTTTTTTTGTAGTCTATCACCAATGATTTTCTCACTCTAGTTATTACTTATTTCTAAAACCTTCATTACAGAAGCAGTTAAAAAATAACTTTCTCCTTTTAAAATGTTGATTTGTTTTTCTTGCAGAGAATGTGTTGCGAAATGTCAAGGTAAGCATTAGTTAAAGGGCTACTACACCATGCCAGCAGGAGCAATTTACTTCTTATGCATATATTCCTGAACATTATTTTGTTCCCTTTCTTCTTGTGAATGGGAACCACTTCCTTACAGCAGCTGAGGGCTTTCCTCCCCCCTCTCCTGCCCTTTCTTCACCAGCTCAACTGCAGGGGCACATTGAGGGCATGGGCAGTGGAGGCACTTATAGCGGATCTGTACGTTAAGATAGAGTTGCCCCAAATAAATGCAGTCAGCAGGCATCACTTCGGTCTGAAAACTCAACATTTTCTGTGTGTTAAAACTGTATTAAGCCATTTAATTGTTTTGTGATTACCAGAACACTTACCTTGTGAGGATATTAATTATCCAAGCATAAAAAGACCAAGTTTTTCTGTAAGGAGAGAGCCATTCTTTTTTCTTTTTTTTTAAAGTTATTCAAGTTTATTTTACTCATTCCAGCTAAATAGATCTTGCCTGGGAAAGAGGAAAAAAATGGGTCTAAATGCAAATTAACATTACTGTTTAAATATCACAGACCATTTTCTCTGAGCCCAGTTACAATAACTAGTAATTATAAAAATTGCTTGCCTTGGGCTTCTGGCTAAGCCAATGCTAAACTTGTCCTTTTATTAGATCTGTCAGACTGAGTTAATTATCTTTATGATAATAGATGTGCCTTACCTCAAACAAAACAAATACCCTTATAATTAGCTTTTTAGTTAGAATTTTAATTTCTTTATAAAGACTGTTTGTTTTGTTTCTTTTTTTGCTTTTACAAGGAAATTTTAACAGGTTACTAGTCAGCTTAGTAATGTTTAAGAAAACCAGACTCACTAGGTAGACCAAAATGTTTTGTGGTTAACATTGTTTCTCACCTAGCCACTGTGAAATCTGTTTGGTTATATGAACATGCAGGTGTGTATTTGTGGAAAAGGCAAGGGAGAGGGAGAGAACAAGGGAGAGACTCTTTTATTCCAAAAAGTTTTCTCTGAGCTGGTTTTTGAAACAGCGCATTAACCAAATTTAATAGTGAGGTACGCTAGCAAACACTAATCCTGGCTGCATGTTTTCTTTTGAATCCTTTTTCTGAAGTCAGAGATGAACTTTCGTTAGACTGCTGAAAATAGAAAGCACAGTCTGGTTTAATATATCTCTGTCTCCACAAAATCCCTTTCAATCTCTCTTTCTCTCTTCTTTTTTTCCTTCTTATCTTCCTCATATATTCTCTGAACTGATCCTGCAAGCCCTCCAAGCAGAGCTCCTGGTAAGAATTGAGGGCTTGCAGAATGGGGTCTGTACTTTATTCAGCATTTCAGATGCATTTATTCCACTAAATGAAAAAATGTGCCTTGTGCATCAGGACTATCTATTATTTTTAGAAAAAAAAAGTTTCAAATTCGGGGTTGCTGGAAAATGCAATCTATGGATTAATGAATTAAAGAACAAGGTTAGGAAACAAGCACCTTGTGTATTATTTTAGTTCTGTCACACTGATAGGATCCAGATTAGATGTGTCAGATGAAGCCTGTTTAAATCAGAGTCATGGTGTAACTTCTCTTGATCTGAGTGTCCCCATGGGAGTAAGGCAGTCCTATCTGACAACATTGTCAAGGTCTCAGGTCATTAATATTTCTGTCAGAATTTGAGGTCCAAGGATTAGTTGAGGCTAACTAATACTGGTTTATCATCTTATTCACTCTCTATCATATCTTCTTCCCTCTATACTGAAGTAGTGGAACAGGCTTGATATGCAAGAAATGTAAGGGAATGTGGATAAAAATGTGGTGGCAATTACAGTAGGAGGAGACATTACCAATATTTACTAGTTTTTCAATTAATAAAGTAATTTGAAAAATAAACAGCTTTGCAACCAAATGAAGGCAAATGCAGCTGTTTGGTAATGAAAAAAAACCAATCCATTACTATGTACCTTGTGTAAGCATGCAAAAGGAAAAAAGGACCTACTTGAAATCAACAGACATACATCTTTCTTCTCTCTATAACTTCTATATAATATATAATTTCTACATAGCTAAACTTATAATCTCCTCAGGAAACACTACTAAACAATGAAAATGTACTATTAAATTAAAATAATAGTGATAGCTAACATTAAAAGCAACCCAATACCAATGTATTTCTCTTTTCAATTAAAAAAATCTTCATTTATTTTTTGTAAATTAAAGTTTTTTGCTGGAAACAAATATTTCTTTGGCTAATAATTAAAACTATTGTGAAAGAGGATTGTATTTTCCTAACTTTGTACAGTCTATTTAACTGTTTTAAATCACCATTAAAGATTGTATGTTTATGCTGTATTTTTGAAAGATGGCAGGAGAAATGGTAAAAGGAGGAAAAGGAGACACGAAATCAAAATAGAAATGAAAATGTTTTAAATGAAAGAGTGAGTGAAATATATGAGCCCTCCAACAGACATTCTCATAAGAAAGGTCTTATTGCCAGCCCTATTTGCTTGCAGTTCTACAAGTGGTGTTAAATCTGCTATTTAGGAAGACGGAGTTTATAACTTTTTGAGTCCTTCTGTAGTCTTTCACTGAGTCCCTTGCAATTAACAGGGCTACGTGGCCACTTCTTTTTCTGGCCAAGGAGAGAGGCAAGGAGACACCCATGTCATCTTTCTAGAGAAGCCAGAGCCTCTGGGGCCAGGTCTGTGCTGATTTCCTATGCTAACTGGCAGTGCCACGGGCAGGCTTTCTGCATACCCAAAGTCCTAGTGATGCTCCTCAAAACTGAACACAATTTGTTTGCCAGCACTTGTACTAGCAGCTAGAAGAAGGTATTGGAACTATAGATAAACTTTCCTCCCAACCCCCAATCATACCCAAACTTGGCATTGTGTTCTTGGTGAAAAAGAACTCTGATTCAGTGCCTCTCCTGGAGTCCCAGAAAACCTTTTGCTGCTGAAAAAAAAAGGCTGATCTCTGTTTTTTTCTTAGCAAGTCAAAGTGCTATACCACACCAACATTAGCCAAAGTTGATGCTTCTTTAGTCACCCCTCATTCCCAGCTCAATCTCCTGGTCCTTTGCACCAGCCCTGGTATCTGTCTCATCCTTTACCAAGATGGTTCAGAGAGCTGAACTATCGGATACTTATTTTCTGATTTAGTCTTATTTTCTGATTTTTAGCAGTAGCTTATTTTTCTGATTTTCAGTGACTCTCTGACCCACCTCCCTGTGGCATCAGATGAATGCTGGTTGCAGGACAGGTGGGACTATGAGGCTAGAGGCGAACTTTCAATCGCTGCTGCTCACAGGTCTGTGACGCCAGGCATTGCTGCCACACAGCTATGCACCAGCTGGGGTTTTTCAGTGATTGCTGGGATTCTCTTAACCCAAGCCAATATTTTATCTTTCCTGAGTAGTTTCTTAAACAAAACATTTTGATCTATCTCTTTGTCAAGCAACATAACAGAGAAAAATACCCCACATAATACAAAATACTCTAGATAGATCCCAGCTTTCTGTACATTTTGAGGTTTTTTGATTTCTTTTCTTTCAGATGTCCTGGTTAGATGGGGAGAATATGTTGTATAAGGATAAAGAAACTGGGGTTAAATGACATTGTTGACATTATTATTTACGATTGTACTAGAGTAAAATTCTGAATTTTCTGTGGCCATATTTGTGCTTTCTTGTACAAAAACATAACATAATGGCTCCTGTTCAAGGAACCAATATTTTTCGATGAGACGCTATATTCAGTACTATAGAAACAGACCTAAGATTTAGATATTTTATACATAAACCATAATATTAATAGATACTATAAGATGCAGTCTGTTTTTAATAGTCCTAGGGGACTCCACATGAACAGAAAAATCCGTTGTGAACTCTCTCTATCAACATAAGCAAAATCTTGTTCCTCTGCAAAATTTTCCAAAATTCTCATTAGTCGTGATTGCATTTAGAAGATTCTGATTGAAAATGAAAGGATTTAATTTCCGTACAAACTAATGCACAATACCCTAGCATCATCTGTCTTTGCAATTACATGATATAAAAACAGAAAGCTTCTTACTATTGAGCAGATATCTTCAGGAAAGGTCATAGCTGTACTTGACTCTGTTCTGCTCTTTTACAGGTCTGATGCTCTGTCACCATCCTGCAAGGACAAATACACCACAACATGGTCATGGCAAGGTTACCTCTTAAAAAGATTTTAAAGTGGCACTTTAATCTTTTAGTATTTTAAAGTGAACTTTGAAATGGAATACAGACATCTCTTGCATATTTGCTTTCCAACTGATCAACGAATCCCTGTGAATATGGATGTTCACTAAAGCAATGGAAAAAGAGCACTACTAAGTTTGCAAAGTCTGCATTCCAAAGTTAGGAAATGTCACAGTTAAGGCTGCAATTTCAACTCTAGTCCCTTGGACAAATGCATCATGATATAAGTTTCCAATCTTTACTTTTCCACAGTACCATTGCTTTCCTGGATGGAAGCACAGTATGCATCCCTTCTGGCTGCCCATAAAATATAAAATGATGAAAAACATTGTTACACCAGCCAAATATTATTACTAAAACATCTCAGTGAAAGGTAACTAGTGTATATAAATTCTTTGCATTTGTATGTGCTGTACATTATTCTGAAAGTTACTCTTCTCATGAGAATAATAGTGTCAATTAGGCTGTCAAGGATGAGCGAGCCCATCATGTGAGCTTTGACAGAATGCTTGGGTTGATTAGCTTCATGCAGTTATCATAGCTTAATATTTAAATTTGAGTAGCTAACATTTTACAAAGTCTCTTTGAATCTTTCTGCTTATAGAACTGCATTCATAAATATTATTTGTCTTTAAAAAGAAACATCATCATATACTGTACATCACTTAAATACGTTCATTTAAATAGGCTGCAGGCATAGTTATCAAATCAATAGCACCATTTTTCCTTACTATATGGACAGGCAAAAAAATGAAGCAAGTCACTCTGCTTAGGATTGTTGAAGACTAGGCTGGGTTTCTCATTCCTGTATGTAGTTTCTAGAGCTTGTCAAAAATGAGTGATATTTACTGTTTACACCACTGGGAAAAGCAAAATCCTCTGCCTGTGGAAGAAAAAAGGTAGGCAGTGTCCTATAGACTGACGTGCATATCAGGCTCAGCAGTTGGCCTAACCCTTACAAGAAAAGGAAGGATTGACCAACCCATCTCTTGGACACCATCTCTCTTTTCTTGGGGCACCCTTTTTTCCAAGCAGACATCTTCCATCTTGGAAACTGGACAGGAGCTGATCTTCTCCTTCATGTAGCAATAATGGAATGATGTGGACATACAAGGAGGTGTGTTATATACAGGAGCTGGCAGCATAGCTCCTGCTTTACTCTGCAGTCCAGAGGTAGAGCAGGGACCAGCAGGATCTGGAATGTGATTTTTCCCAATTCATAAAAGAGATCTTAATTTTTTAAAATGATAATACAAGGTGTCAGGTACAGATTTCCTTCAGAATGTCATGTATCGCGCTCAGCGGGGCTTTTAGCTTTCAATGATTTCTGTTATATATGCCATCTGCTTTCAGTTGTGACCTGACCAAATATCCTCCTGGATGCTATTTCAGGGCTGCATATCTTGGACGTTGCAAGGTCAGAATTCTAGGCAAGGTACTATCACTGTGCCAAAAGATAAACACCTTCTCAATTTTCATTTGGTCTCTAGTCAAATTAACCTCTCATTGACTTCAACTCAGGACTCTGGAATTTCGCCCAAAATAATAGTTCTAATAAAATGAATGAATATCCAGTATGAAAGAGGATTCACAGACAGAAGCACAAAGGTATGCAGTGTTTTAAAACATTGAATAAAACATATCTTATCCCAAGTGCCTCCTCCACATGGTGGCAAACACACAGACTAGATTTTATATTTTGTAGCCAGTTTTCTGATTCTTTTTCTGTTTGGGTCTTTTGTGTTCTCCAATGAGACTGTAGGGAAACTGGATGGATGCTGAGCACTTAATGCCAGGCTGTTATAATCTCAGTGTAAACTTTAGTCTTTCCTTACCTGCATCTATCCATAGCGTGAATGAGGACTGCCAATGGGCTAATCTAAAGCAAAGTAGTAAGTCTTTCTCCCTCATGCTGTGACATTGAAGATGTCATGGGCTGACTAAGTGAAGGATAGAGAAGGCTATGTTGGGTTTTCACCACATCAAATCCTGCTGTGTCAGGGATACTAGATTGCTGCTATGGGAATTAGTAACTATGTAGGAAAAGACAGGAAGGAGAAGTGTATTTTAAAAGAAGATTGAAAGAAACACCTAGACAGCAAATGAATAAAACATGACAGAAGCAATCAGAGAGGTAAAGGAGACAAAGGAAGCATTAAGATGAAAATATTAAGTGAATGATAGGGAGGAAAAGATGCATGGATGTTGCACATAGGTAAAAACATTATAAAATTAAGGCCTTGTTGCCTTTGTAAAATCATGGCTCTGATTTGTTACTTTGGCTAAGTAGAAAAGGACTGTGGGAAAGAGACACAGCTGAATTAGGGGTAGAAAAAACATGCTGTGTGACTGTCGCGTGCTCACATCGTGGTGTATCGTGGTTGGTTGAATTATGTTTGTTTTGGTCTAAAGCTATGTAAACTGATAACTGGCTAACTGCTCGAAAAGGCCAGGTTTTTGCAATAAAGAAGTCCCTATTGCACCTGCCAGAGGACTCTTCATCACTCACAATGGCAACACATGGGAAGTAAAAATGGAGATGTGCGATAAGGTAAGATTGTTAGGGACTTGGCCTGTTCAAGTCAATGGCTTGAATATCCTCATTATGCATTTGCATTGCAGCCATGTCAGGAGCCCAGACAGTGAACAGGAAGGTGGCATGGGACAAAACACAGTATTTGGAAGTGAAAGAAAGGATAGACTTGTCTGGCACCTTTAGAAAAAAACAGTCAGGGGAGTATGTCTGTGATAAACTGTTCTTGAATATACTGACAGAAATGTAAACATTGCAGAGATTGATCTGAACTCCTCATTTTTCACACAAAACCTCTTTCCACATCTCAGCGACTAGGGTCACTAGAGAAATGGTGGAGAAGAGAGAGAAAGACTCACATTTATTAGAGATTTGCTATGTCAACTTCATTATAATATGAAAGAACAAAAGCCAGTGCTGAGAGACAAGTAGGGAGAGCACAAATAAAAACTGGAAAGGTCTGAGAAGGGGCCTCTCAAACTCCACATCCCTTACTGTTCCTGGTACCAAAAAGTAACCAGGAAAAAGCTCCAGTGAACTGGAGGCTGTAGCTGGGAATAAGAAATTAGGGAATAGAATTCTCCCTTCTCTTATTCCATATTGTGGACAATACTAAAGTAGAAGATAACCAGAAGGGGATCATTGTAAAGAACCACAACTGCATTAAACCCACCTACACATTCCCAGGTCATGTGCAACCTGATATGGGTACAAGGGACATGTCAGTGGAAGGTATGTAAAGATATTATAACTCAAGATCTCCTTGTTCAATTCCCAAGATGAAGAATTACCTAAAATTCACAAATTGCTTGAGCCCATATTTACAGATCAAGGAAATTTTGCAGGGAAAAAAATAAAAAAGGAAGTCACTGGATTATAGTTATCACAAAGCCAGAGGGGAAAATTGCACAGTAAAGCAGTATATTTATATCTACAGAACCATAGAGAGCAAGCAAAACAAAATAAAAATAAAATACCCCTAAGCAGCCTAAATTACATTGCAAATAAAACTTTGTATTAAGAGACACATTTGCATCCCAGAAAAATTAGATGTGAAACTTACAGTAACCACAGATCAAACCATTAAAAGTAAAAAGGGGTCTGCAGAAATCTTGATGGGGTGATGACTTAGAAAATACTTATTAAGGACTTCAGAATTTGACCTAATAATAGGATTTGCATGTCCAGTTTTAAAATGAAACCCCATGGAAGTCATTTTCTCTTGATACATACACATACTTCACTCGAACAGTAAAGGAAGAAATGTGAACACATTAAAGATGGAATATACCATATAAGAATCCCAGAAGGACTTAACTGAGTTTAATTTAGATTAATAGGATACTATATAAATACTTCTTGCTTGTTAAGCACTTTTTATTAAGATATAACCACTGTCTAATACTTTTCTATCATTCACACTCCAAAAGCATAAAGAGAATAACAATTTCAAAGGTAATGAAATTCCATTTTCAGAAAACCAAGAAATTCGAAACTGGATTTGTTTTTAAGAGTATAGAAATGTCATTCACCTCCTAAATTTAGTTCTTGAAAGGACAGTTTAGTCTTGTCATTTAATCTAGCCTTAACTAGCTGTCTGTGTTTCCTCTGCAGTCAGTGAAAAGCAACAAACACCTCAAACAAACAGTTTATCCATTCTAGAAGAGGAGACTGGAGTAACTGGATTATGTCACTCTCTGATGATGTTTATGAATGTCTCCTCATTACCACTGATGTCATGCAGATGACAATCTGAAACCAGACTTGAACATTTGCACAGCTGAAAGGGAGTTAGATGATCCTCAGCTCACAGTGAAGTTTTCAAAATCTCCGATCTCATATTACCAATTATTTCAAAATTGTAGGTTCTTTTGCCCTTCAGCACTTTATTGGATGGGACATTGGTTCTCTTAAATCATCTAATTGGTTTAGATTGTGAATTTCCTACTGTTTAGAAAAACTATTAAATCAGCATGAGGACTCAAGACGTTTGGAAAGAAAACCAGGTCCTAACTTGTCACTGCTTTATGTTAAAAGTATTAGCATATTCAGTTTCACCAGTTATTGTGACAAGATATATGTGATTATTACTCTACAGAAAGAGTACACTCTTCTTCCTTTACCCTGAGCCGTGAGTAGTACTGATCACTTCCCTTTGAAAATAGTGAAAGCTACATATAGTGGGTTCCAAGTTTCAAATTCATATTTCACATATGTTTGGGAAATAGCTACTATGAGCTGGAGCAGACAGATGATAAAAGATAGAAGGCAAAACACAAATATTTAAGTACAGAGGGAAATGTAAAGGAACAGTGATTACTACTGGCAGAGAGAACTATTTGCATGTACATTTATCCCTTCCAGAATTGTATCTGAGCTTTTTTTTTTCAAAATCAAGTGGTATATCTTACACAGTATTCTGGGATCAGAACTATTATTTGCATGGTGAAAAGTGAGGTTCAGAGAGGTGAAAGACTTCAGCCACAAAAACATTAATTAGTGTGCTAGACTTAACTGTCAATGGGAACTGTAAGGTTGACATATACCTGGAGTTTTGCTCAATCCAGACCATAATTCTCTTCTCAGTTCTTCAAGGTACCTAGTAACTGAGATGGATAAAAATTGTTATTTAACTTTGTACAAATTATAGCATTTCAATAGAACTTGATTTATTACATATATAATCCTATTGATTGCATCCTTATTTAACACCATTAGAATTATATTGAGAATTAAAGAATTCAACCATAGCTTATTCTTACATTTAAAATCCACACTGAAACAGATTATTTTTGACACTTCTAAAATATGAGATAAAGACTTAAAAATACACTTTCTAATAGGTCTATAGTTACCTGTCGTCACTCTGAACAGGGAGAATAACAGAAGATAACCAGTCATCACAGTATTTCTGACATAGCAAAAAGTCAGGGAACATTCATTATTGTCCTTTTCCAAATCCTCTGCTCCCAAGACATAACTTAGAAACATCTTTCGAATGATAGATGTTTCCTATGCAGCTATGAAAAAATTATCTGGTTATGTAACCTAATTGGAAATATACTATATTTATTTTTTCTATTGTTGCTGATCCATAAGCAAGGTGTCCACTAAACGAGTTAGAGGAAAACATGGTCAAACTGCTTGCAACCACTGTGCCTCAGTAGCTAGCAAGTTCCAGTCTTGCCAAGTTTAAACATTTTCAGAAAAGGATCCACACATCTGGATGATGAAATAATTTAAAACCTCAGGCTTTATGATACTCACCTAGTACTCTTTTCTTTGTATTTGTTCTGAGGTGTTTTGTTGAGGGCTTTTTTTTGAAGAAATGAAAATTCTCAAGGCAAAAGACGATCTTCATAAATAGTAGGCAAACAATATGCATTTCATTAAATAATGACACTTTATCTGAAATATGGAAATATGGGGTAAAATTCTGATTTCAGGAAGGGAAGTAGTGTCCATGAAACCACCCATGAGACCAATGTAATCAATGTGAACAGAATAAAATCTTTATTGTTTTGTACAGTTCCAAATAACATGGCTCCCCTTTTAATAGGTATCCACCTATATTTAGACACAGTCTTCTTGCTTGATGTTAAGGGCTGCTTTCATCTGATGAGTTTTGGTGATCTCCTTCCAGTTGAACAAATGTCACTGATTACGGTAAACAGATGATGAAAGCTTTTTGCATCTTTTGTGATCTTCAGCATGAAAATATTGTAATCACCATTTTTCCCAAGGCTCATTCTCCTGCTCAATATCTTAATGGCATGTGTTTTAATCCTAGCATTTTCAGTTTGTGACAGAGTTCAGCTAACCACAGTACCCTCAATTCAACACCACCCATGGTTTCTATCCATTTTGTACTGTCAGAGGCACATCAAGCAGCCTCTGAGAGTAATCACATCAAAATCGATTTTCATGGCTGAGAGAAAAATAATGGAAATTTCTCTAATGTAGAAAATGTATGTGTTCCTTTTGGTTAACCAAAATAGACTATATATCAGGACTGTCAAAATTAAGTTTTCTTAATTCAGTGCTCTTCTCCAGACTTGTGTACAAATTACAAGCCCTCACTACAGAATGTCTTTAACATGATATTCTGTTGGACTGCCTCAATGTGGTTCCCACAAAATTAACAATCTACCCAAGTGATTGACTACAGATCATTCCCCATAGCAGATCTACAAGCAAATTAATCGAGGAGTTATGAAAAGAATCCCTGAACCTATACTGAAATGACCAGCCAGGACTTTATAGTTGCTTGGAGACTCATGAGGTTACCAGCTGCTGCACAAAGCCAACAGCAGGGCATAGAGGCCACACATGAAATCATGGATCAGGTCTGTGCGTCTATAACCCCTAAAGAAATGTTGAGATTCTATGCAATATGGTGCAAGCAAAGTTCAATAACTTTTTCAAGAAGGATACTACAGCAAGGGTATTCTCTAAAGGAACAAGAGCCTCTTAAATATAATAATTGCTTTTAATTGTTTGACAGCATTGTTGGAGAATCATGGTTCAAATGTTAGTTTGCTGTTCTGGATATGCTGCTCATCTGTGGCTGCTCTAATCGGTTGTGCAGTATTATGTTTCAGAGTTAGATTTGCTTACTTCTTTTAAATGGATTTGAAATGTTGAAGTGGATGTTCATGAGCTTACTTGTAGAGATTCTGGTAGAAGCCAGAAAGAAAAAAAAGGCTAAAATAGCTCACATTATTTCCTGGGGTTATCTTAAAACTAGGTGCTAGAGAAGAGAGTGGCAGCAGTAATAGCCAGGCACATGTATTTGGGATGCAGCAAACGCATTTTCTATGGAAATACGTGGAAATCTTCTGAAGGTAATTACAGATGGCCACAAATATTTATTAAAATTTGAAAATGGATATGGTAGTAACCTACATTCTTAAAACAGGGTTAGCTCATTAATTTGAAATGTGAAAGTTCTTGGATTATGTTCTGCAGCAGTCTGTTCTGGATTTTGTCCATTGTCACTAACAATTCAGACAGTGGAATAGAAAATATGTTTACTAAATCTGCTTCTGATGCAAATGTGGGAGGGATCACACACATTTAGGGACAGAATTAGAAATCAAGATGGTTTTCATGAATTGAATAAACAGTCTGAAAAATACATGGTGCTGTTTTGTAAGTAGGAAGCATTAATGACAAGTCCGAATGGGCAGCTGCATTATACAAGAATCAGAGTGGCTGATCAGATCAGGAACTGATGGCACAGAGGGTTATAAGGGGAACATGGATAGCAATACCAAGCTGGTATGACAAAGGTTAACATCACATTAGGACACATAAATAAAAGTTTAATTAACTTTTAATTAACATAATATATGATTCCATATATAATTCACATTCCCATTCACAATAACATCATGGGATATGCATGCCTCATCCTAGTTAGGCTTAGTTAAAATAACACATCCGGATTTGGGTGATGTGCTTCAGCAAGAAGAGAGACTTAGAGAGATGTCCAGAGCAGAGCAATCAGAATGAGCAGAGCCCTAGGAAACACGATCTAACAGAAAAGATTGAAAGCCTGAGTTATTAAACTTAAGAAAAACTGTCAGGAGACCTGACAAGGCTGTTGCACAGTGGAATGGAACAATAAATTCTCCATGATATCTCACAGGCTAAGAAGAGATGATCGTAAATTACAACACTGAAGACTCAAGTTACAATTTAGGAATGATTTTCTAAATATAAGGCAGTGAGGAGATGACTGAGCTTCCACTGTCAGGGACCTTTAAGAACAGGCTGAGCAAGAATGGCACAGATTTAACAGATCTCACCCATAACCAAAGGGGTGGACCAGAGGAAGCTTTTTCCAGCTCTATTTTCATATGAGCTGATGACTGTGCACTTAAGCGTCTGTGCACAAGTACTTGGACAGGTCTAACCAATTAACTTGGTCATGATGGTATGCAGCATCTCTTAGTGACAGAAACACCTGAAAAAAACATCAGGTGGTGTTGTCAGCTCCTGCAGTTTTATGTTGGCTCAGCTCCTGAACTCGTACAATAACAAGAAACCTTTCTTCTCACAGAGAGGGGAAAAAAAGTAAATTTCTAATCTTGCATTTGTGAAGAAGAACTTGAAAACTTGTCTCCAAATAGCTTAAAAAATCAGATGAAAGAAAAAGGGACAATGTTTCTACACCATTAAATTCTCATGGTTTTGGGGGGTCCTGACTCACGTTTTTTCGAAGGAGTTGGCATTAATGGTAATGGACTAATTTGAATAGACAAATTTAGAAATTGATATTCCTGAACTTCCTATTATAGAGAAGGCAATACTGCCTGAACAGCAGGTCTATTTCAGGAAATTAAAACCTCCCCATATCCTTTCAGATGACTTGATCGTTTCTACATTTCAGTCAATGTTACACAGGGGACATTGCACAATGCTTAACATGGTGGCAGAAAATTCACCTAGCAGAGACTCGTGAAGGCACAGTGTGTCTGCTGAAAGACTCTCCAGCTGGGAACAGACATAATAGGGGCACAAGGAATTGATTTTTGGGCAATCTGTTTGGAAGCTGTTGCCTCATTAACAGTACTTCTTCCGTAGGGTGGGTCTAGATAGAAATTGCATGCAGAAGGGCAGCTCTCTTCTGCACCAAATAGGCCGACATCTGCATTCTCAAAAGACACACAAGTTAAAACACATTATAGATGTCAAATGTGAGATTTGTTTGAGTTTCTGTCTACCAAAACACAGAGAGCTCAGGACAATGTTTTAAAAAACATAAATTGACCAACATTCAAGATATTTTCCTCTTGAATAGTTGTGATCTTCATTATAGATTTTATTTTCCTTCTTCCACCGTATGTCCTTGCTGAATATTTCCATTCCTACTTTCCTGGAAAACAGGCATTTTCTGTCATCTCTTCCCTCCTCACAGACAGAGAGAGGTGGGAAAACCAGTGCTGTGACAGATCACTTTCACGGGATGAAAAGAAAAATAGAAAAAAGAACTTTCTGATTAAGTAGTCAATCTCTTGCAGCATTTCCTTTATTAAGACCTGGAATAAATGTCATGCATGTTTTACAAAGCTCTGATTATATTATTATCATGATTGGGGCATTTTAAATGCTGCTTAGGTTCCACTGGACTTGGTCAGCCTTTACATTATCAAAGTCTTTCTATGGGATCTCTTTCCACTTTCACAAACTTCTATGAGGCTCAAAATGCAGACACACCACAGAGATGTCTTGACTACTGCCAGTTTCTACCTCCTGAGACTTGATTTTTTTCCTGTACCTTTATCTCTACAGTTAAAAGGTCTTCCTGTATCACATATCTTCCCCAGGCATTGCTAATCAATTTGTCCTTTGGCTTCTTCTCTGCTAAGATGAAAAAATGAGCGCTGCAATTCTCTCTAAGTGAGCAGTATTTTTCACACTCTGAAGCATTTTCTGTAGCTCTTTTTCTGAATTCTCACCCAATTTTTATCATCCTTCTGAAAACTCAAACTTCTCAGGAGACTCCAGCTGAGACAGCCATTCCATTTTGCTCCTCTTGCTCCAACTACCATCAATAAGGCCAGAAGCCACTGAAACTCCCCTGACAAGTCCTACTGCTTCCACTGCAATTGCTTGTTTCTTGAACTTTTCAGTTCACCAAAGAAAAGCAAGAGGATCTCTGGAGCATTCAGAAATGCAAAGAAAAGGAAAGAAAGATGTTCTTCCTTTGGTGGAGCAAAGAAGCTGTGTACACCCACTCAATCTCTTAAGCTTAGTATCTTCTTAGAAACAACTGTGATCTAAAACCCTGACAGAGAAGGTACAACAGAGGGAGTTTGGGCTCCACGACTTCAGGAGGGGGGAATTCTTCCTGGAAATCCTTGGAGCACAGCATTTTCCTCCCAGAGCTGGATTTAACCCACTGAATGCAAATATGCCCTTAAGTTACATCTAAAAATGAGGATTCTCTTTGCAAATGTTAAGCACAGTTATAATGATTCGTACATAAAGACTAGAGACCACAGAGAAACATCTATTATTGTTCCTGCAAAACACAGTAGCAACTCATGAGAATTTTACTTTTATTATTCATGTTGCTATTAGGAGTTGCATTATTACTAGATCCTAGCTGGCACAGATGGCTGCTGTGCTTTGAGGTCTGCTTTAGTCATGTTTTTAGCTGCTTTTTTCTGCAGATTTTATAGGGTTTGGGCTGATTTTAGCTTCCTTCATTTGCTTGATAATTGTTTTGGGTTTTGTTTTAGTTTTTTTCTTAATTAGCAGGAATATGTTCATGTTTATGGTGTGCTTTATTCACTCTTTTTGAACTTGTGGTAACCAGAATCAGCAATGCAATTATACCTTCTGTTGTTTGTGTGGGACTGGCTCAGGCCAGATGCTTTGACGGGGGGCAGCAGTTTTCCTGGAAGGTCAGTATCAATTTGCTGGCACTGCTGGACTGGTATTTCTCACCTGTTGATAAATCTCCATCTTGTAAATCATCTTTCCCTGCATTGCTTCTGTTTACTGCTAGAGCAAGGGGGAGCCTCTCACTGGAATGTTTTCATTCCTCTGAGACCCTCTTTTAAATCACTACCTGAGCACTGGTGAGGGTTTCTGCTGCCTGGGCTCCTCCACACACTCGTCTCAGCCATCACCTCCACTGCTGCTGCATTTTGCTTGCCTAACAGGTCATCTGCATGCAGTATCTTCTGACTCCACTTGCCTTCCAGTTATTGCCTTAGGAATAATGAGAGGAGAGGGTTACTTGCACTGCTGAACATGGTCAGCTCTTGTTGTTGCTATGACAGAGCAGAACATACTGGTAGATCTTTATGGTCTGTAAGGCAGAAATTCAGACCCAAGCATAAACAGCTGCTCCTGCACTGTGGTTTGCTTTGGCTTCATCACCACAGCTCAGCAGTAAGAGATCTGGGTGCAAGTTCCAGCTTTCCTCTGAAATGGAGCACGTGAGCTAGGGAATGAGGTGCAGTGTGTTGCCATACGCCTTCTGCTCTGCAGTGTCGCTATATGACCTTCAAATTCAAGCACAGACTGACTTCTAGACCTGAAATACATTGTTTAGTCACATCATGCAACGTTTCCACACACTTACATGTCATATTGTAGTCTGCAGTTATTTCCCATAGTCCTGTTCTTTGATTGCTAAATGTGTAAGGAGGAATCACAAAAAGCTTCGAATACTGCCCATGATTGCACTACTTTTTCTCTTGGTTCCTCTGAAGGTGACCACTCATTTTTGATAGGTAAAGAAAGGATTTAAAATACAAAGTTTGGGAGTAAAGACATAAAGCTGATTTTTGAAAAAATGAGAGCTTTTCAGGGGTATGTGGTAAAAATTAATTTTGAAAATCTGAGTCTCTCAACTCTCCAATTGCGGAAGGCAAGAAATTAGGATCGTTTTTACTGTTATGACCAAAGGGAAAATATTTCACTTAGGCTGCACTAACTTACAGTAATTGGCTCCTAATCTTTTTCCATCGGATTTAAGTAACTCATTTTTAAAGTCCATGAGAGTGGTTTGCCTGCTGTGGCAGGGGGCTGGGTCCCTTAGCTTTTACCTGCTCTTCACACTAGCCTGACTAGAGTACATGAGCCAAAACTATAATCCCAGTTCCAGATGCCTCCATAATTTGGATCTGGATAAGAATTTAGCAGATCAGGCCATCTCTAATTACATTGGACAAATTATTGGATAATTTCTTCTGCTTTATCTTTGCAATTCACTGGAGCAGTTAATGTCTCCAAAAGCAGGCACATCTTTTCTCATTAGGAAACCCTTTTTGGCCCTCTTCATATGAGTTTCTTATATTAAAAACAAACACATGCCCCCACACAAACACACACAGAGTTTTGCTGTCAGAGTATTAATGCTATCTAAGAGAATATGAAATGCTTAACAGAAATTTGGCTTTAGCCACTAGGTAATCTGCTACTTCATGGAAGAAGAGGAATTACATTAGTCCATATGTTTCCATAGGACAGAGCTGGTGGGCAACAAGGAAGAGCTGGAAGAGAAAAGGACTGATGGCAACCAATTTGAGTATTCATTTTGTGGTGTCATGGAACACAAACTCCTGGCTTCTGCTTTTGAAGTTTTTGTTTCTCTCTTGCCTATGATGGAAGTGAGGTGTTCATTGGTTGCTAACTCTGATACTTATATTACCTTTTCTTTCCCTTTTGGATATTTTTGTTCACTACAGGTGTACCCCAAGTCATTATTTTGAAGATCTTAGCTGAAACATATTTCAGTGATCCCTAAAGGTACAAAGAGATGCTTAAGATACAGAGAGGTTACAGTCTGGTACGGACTAAACAGAAACATAAGCAGGATATTTGTGCTAGGTGGAAGTGCCAGGCTGTGGTTCTATGGTCACCCAGAGGCATGGTCAGACATAAAGCTCTGGATTCTTGCTTCTCTTCAGTGTTCTCTTGCTCTCTTTCCTCCCATCTATACAAAAAAAAAACCCCAATAAGCTGAAAAAAAAGTTGTGTTTTCACAAAATATCTCAGAAAAAGAAACTTAATCATTCTGCTTTGCTTTATATTGGTTGAGCATTTCATTTTTCATTTTGAAATGGGGAACCCCAGGGGTTTAGTCTGAGACTTCCAGGGGAGTATTAATGGCACCTATACATTTTGAAGCTGTTGATTGTGATTTTCTAGTTTCAGGTGTTAAATCAGCATTATTACTGAGGAAATTCTGGCCTCTTGGCTGAGTTGCAGAAATGTATGCCTCTCCATTGTGTAATATTTTGGAAATGCATGCTTCATTGAAGTGTCATTGATTTTCAACTAAAGTGAAAATGCCCTCATTTAATGCTTTCTTAAGAGAATTACAAAGGAGGCTGGAGAGGGTTTGGACAAAGTCATTATTAATTGCACATAACAAAATTTGGATTTATATATTTTTAATGCAGAAATTCTTCACAGCTCCTAAATCAAAATGCTGTTCTAAAATTATGTCTAATTTTATAAATGGAAAGACCCTATTTTGTTCAAGACTTTCAAATTCGTTTGCTTTGTTCAACAAACCCCTATGCTTGCTGTGAGGGGATTGCTGATTGCTTTGTCAGCAAGACCAATGATATTCAATCTTTGATTTCTGATTCATTTGCTTCTTCCTTTCCTTTGATGAAGAGAATAAACGTCTAGCTTTTCCTCTCCTTTCAAAAAAATTTCTCTCGCCTCTCACTTCCTTAGTAGTGAGAGTGTTTTATGTGAAGCATTCTGCCTGCCTTCTGGACTATCTCCTCCTGTTCTGAGCTCAGAGCAGGGTAAGTACTTTACAGTTTTTCACTAAAGAAAACAATTTTGTTTCTGTTTCTGTCATTGGCTTTGACCTTAGGGTGTCAGCTTCACCTCTGACCACAATGCTCCCTGGCTTCCCTTTGGCAGTTTCCTCAAGGTTTTGCCTTGGAATTTCTCTCTGATGTGTCCAGGTCTACCCTTGTTCTGGTAGACAATGAATAAGATGTTCTGAAACAGGTTGAATATGAAGGACGCTGAGATTATGGAAGGGATCTTGGAGCAGTGTAAGAGGCAGTAAGCCCCCTACACAGGAAGAAGGTGGAATCCCCTGGAGAGACAGTACCCTTGTGTAGAGATGCTCCCATAGTTAAGGTGAGAAAGAAGGCCTCTCCTAGGATCCCTTGTTCCTCTATGTAAATGTACCCTGTGCCGGCTGGTCCGGGGTCTTTGACTCAGACCCAGGAAGCCGTGACCGACCCAGAGGGAACATCTCACAAGAGACAGTCTTTCAGGGGTCCATGGCGTTCCCTCAGCCACCGGGGAACCTCCACAGAGGGGTGCTTGTCTCAGCAGGCTATCAGCTCTTTAGTGATTCAGCGAGAGAGTGATTCCAGCTCTTGTTCTGCAAGATACCCCAGGCCGACCAGGGAGAGAGACAAGGAGTCCATATGGCTGTTCCGCAAGGATAGCTTTATTGTCCAGCACCTCATGAAGGGGAGGCCAGGGACAGGCTCTCTCTGCCCCTACCAACCCCCGTACTTAAACCCAGTCCCTCCATTGTCCTAGCTTCTTGTCCCTGGACCTCTTCAAGTGCGTGGCTGGAATAAACCTCCCGTGGAACTCCAAACAAGGACCCTTCCCGGCTCTTTGTCGTCAGCCTGGACAGCCCTCTGTGGTGTGAGTGTGTGCAGTCTGTGGTGTAGCACTGCCAGAGCAGCTTCTTTGGAGACGCTTCTGGGAAGGTTGTGGCTCTTAACACTGCCTCTGCCGCGACAGAGCAGGGCCTAGCAGTTTCTGTAAATTAGGCCGTTGACCTTGGTGTTGGCATATAAGTTTCTGCTGGTCCCTAAGAGCAAGGCCACAGCTTAGTTACAAGCACAGAGGAGCACCTTAAGTGTAAAAAATCACTGTGGAAGTAGTGACTGCACCCTCAAGAGGGGTATCTGGTGAGCAAAACCAGCAGCAGCAGTCCATTGCCAGGTGTGGGAGCAACTTGACAAAAGCCAATCAAAACCAGGCTGTTTTCTATCTGCTCCAATATCTTCCATCAGACAGAGAGCCTGAGGATGCCCCAGCTTGGCTCTGGGAGCACCCACCATGTGGTCCCAGCCTCTACAGTGCCCTCCACGGCTTCCCCCCAAAGGAAGATGGTTAAAGGGCTGAAGAACCTGCCCCATGAGAAAACACTGAAGGAGCCAGGTTCTTTCTCACTGTAAAAGAGACGGATCATCACAATATTCATGCAGTTCAAGGCCAGCTAAAAAGGGAACAGAGGCTCTCTTTTCACAAGGGACAAATGGAGAAGACAAGAGGCAATGGGTACAGATTGCACCAGGAGAGATTTCATCTTGGCATAAGAAAGGAGTTTTTTATTCTAAGAACAGTCATTCACTGGAATAGCCTCCCCAGAGTTCTCAAAGGCTTCAAGATGTAATTGGACTGGCTGTTAGACAAGGTTGCCTTTACCACAGAAGAATGATCTTTTGAGCTCCTTTCCAACTTCAGCTATTCGATTGTTCTCTGTCAGGAAAAAGAGAGGTCACTCAAGTGAGGGTGATGAGGTACTGACACAGGTTGCCCAGAGGTAAGCAATAGAATACTCTTCTGAATTCATGGAAGAGTTCAAGACCAGGTTTAAGGGGTCTTAGAGCAACCTTGTCAAATGGGAGGTGTCCCTGTCCATGGCAGAGGTGTGGAACAAGATGATCTTTAAGGTACCTTCCCACCAAAATAGTCTATGAGTCTATGGATCTGTAATAAGTGATTGATTACCTTTATCTGTCATCAAAGTGTTTTGGTGTCTGAGTCCATGTAGTCTCGACTCTGTCATTTGGTCTTAACTCTGACCCAGGCTCTTGAAGTTATATCTTATTAACAGTTGCGAAAGTTCCAGATACACCATCAAGCTTGATAACAAACAAACAAGTCAAAAGGCAGTTCTTGTCTCCCTGGGTATGACTTAAATCAAAACCAGGTAGATACCAAATGGTAGAAATGCACTACCAACAACTCTGCTTAAAGGTAGAGAAGGAGGGCTCTGTGAAATCACAGAATCATTTAGGTTGGAAAAGACCTCTGACATGGTCAAATCTTACCTTTGACTGATCACCACCTTGCAAACCAGATCATGGCTCTAAGTGTCAAGTCCAGTTGTTTTTTGAACAACTCCACAGATGGTGACTTCATCACTTCCCTGGACAATCAATTCCAATGTTTAACAACCCTTCCCTTGAAGAAATTCCTTCTGATGTCCATCTTTAACTTCCCTTGGTGTAGCATGAGTCTGTCCTCTCATCCTGTCACTAACTGCCTCAGAGAAGAGGCCAACCTCCACCTTGCTACAACCTCCTTTCAGATATTTGCAGAGAGTGATAAGGTCCCCCCTGAGCCTCCTTTTCTCCAGGCTTCACAACCCCAGCTCTTTCTCTTCCTCTTCTCATACTACTTAATTTCTAGAACCTTTACCAGCTTTGTTGCTCTTCTCTGGACATGCTCCAGCACCTCAGTGTCTTTCTTGAAGTGAAGGGCCCAAAACTGAGGCCCAGAACAGGACTTGAGGTGCAGCCTCGCTTGTGCTGAGAGGGCACAGAACAAACTTACCAAGAATTAGGTAGCATATTTGAGAAAACAAGAGATAAAGCATGACAATGGGATTACAATAATCTTATGATGTTAGAATTGTTAAAGCTTGCCATATTTGGCTAAAATGTTAAAAGCAGAGTTCATATGATCTGTGAAAGAGTTACACTATATTGTAGCTAATATGAATTATCAAATACTTATGGTTTAGCTAATAGTTAGATCTTTGATCTGTGAAGTCTTGCCCACTATGCTTTATTGCTTTGAAAATGCATGGGTGCTTCCTCTGAAACACTGGGTACAGCTGTGTTCTATCCACCTCAGTAACTACTGTTCTCAACGGAAAGAAGAACAAGTCTCATTTCAGAGACACCTTGCCAGGCTGGGGTTTGCACCATCTCTGGACAATGAAGAGGTGTGAAGACCTCCTTTTTGTCATGCACTTCACTGGACAACACAAATAACAAGCTTTAGGCACAATTCTCGCACCAGGATTCATTAACTGTGCTCCTGGAAGACCTGCTGATTTCATTCAGTCTGTAGAAATGTAAAGGAATATGTACTCAGAAGTCTGCAGGTGAGGCCAAGATCAAGGGTGTATCATAACTGTGGTATGTTTTATAAAAATCTCTGCAGTGTGAGGAAGAAAAATCTAAATATTGATTGCAAGGTTTGATCAGTTGAGCTTTTCAGAGGAAATTTCAATCTGATTTGTCATGATATTGATTTTTTCCTTTGCTTTTTGAGTAATTATTTTCAGTTATTCTTAGCTGATTGCCTCACTTTGAACTACTATCAGATATCAGATTTAGGGGATTTTATTTAAATGCGAGAAAATGTTCATTTTAAGAAGGATTATTAACTCAGATTTGAAAGAGAAAGGTTGTATATGTCCTTACAGGAAAAAAAGAAAACAGAGGCACTTTCTACTTCCCAATATGGCAAGTAAGGCCATTCAAAAGTGTGAGAAAAGTTGAACATGTTTTATTATGTTCAAAGGTGCAAGATAGCATATCAAGTCTGTAATTCATTACACGCTTTAAGTGCTATTTACCTAGATATCGTTTCCAAATACAGCCAGAACATTTGTAAATATGTAATGACATATCTTTATTGCAATAGGTATTCTGCATGATGCAGCAGGATATTGGGTAGCATATTCAAAGTTGGCAGCTGTATCAGTAACAGTTGGTAAATCTGGACAGACGACATACTGCTCCTAACTATTTTCATATCCTGTTCCTATTTTTTTTTTCTTCCTTCGAAAAGAGTGCATAAATCATCTTAAATGCTTCCTGGATATTGCCCCCTTAAAAAGGACTTGTTTTGTAATCTGTGTCTATTTCCTCTTGGGCCTTAGCACACCTATAAGAAGAGCCTGGCTCCATCTTCTCTACAAGCTATCCAAGGCCAACAGTAAGGTTTCCCCTTGTCTTCACTTATTAAGGCTGAACAGCCCAAGTTCCCAGTGTTTGTATCAAAAACCTCAGCTCCCTGAATAATTTGACTTTAGAACTTCTCAGGGTTATGAGGACAAAATATGATAAAGTTATTTTTCATGATGACACAACTGGGATTTCTTAAATGATGCTACAGAAACTGATAAACATGATTGTGTTAAGAGAATTGAAAAAAAATTCTTACATTATGCTCCTCTGATTAATTACAGAACTGAGAAAAATAGCAGTTTAAAAAAGATTTAAGGTATTTTCTTACACAAGCATTACTCAGAGCCAGCTTTATTTTTTAAGTATGCAATTTTTCTGTCAGTCTATAATGTGGTACTGTGACTCGGTAATATATCTTGAGGCTTTACAGACTCCTGGCATGACATACTCTTTGAGACAGTAGATCTTAATAGATCCTTCTGCATTAATCCTGACTAATGAGCAGATGAATAGTTAATTAAAAACGCTTCGCACAGACTTTGACACAGTAGACCATTGCAGCTTCACTGTGTTTCTTGCTTTGTCATAGATGAACACAACTTAACTTTCATTTTTTCCATTAGCTCACTATGGTTGAAAAAGTTCCATTACAGTTTACCAGATCACTGATCTATGAACTAAACAGTATTTAAATATTTCTAGATTTGATTTACTATGGTATATGATCTCCTGTGCCTTCACTGAAACCATACAGTAAAAGAGCCGTTATGTGATACCTTCAGTCACTGATCTAACAGATCATTAAGAAGTTTTTCCTTCTGTATGCATTAGGCTTTAAGGGCTTGATTTTTTTTTCTAGTGTTCTGATGGTGCTCTGCATGAGGGGAAGCACTTTGTCATGGTTGGTTCTTCAAGTGCAATACGTACAGCATGAAACCATATGCAGCAGCCCATATAAAGTTAAAATAGGGTCTTTTCTGTCTAAAGAGAATCTTATTTTTATCCTCTGGCTTATACGTTCACCAACTTCTGATGATGCTGTACATTTAAAAAATGCTGGCAGGTGTAAAAAGATGCTAAATGACAAAAGTTTTGAGTCATACCAGAGAGGAATATAGCCCTCCACTCCTTACTGAACTCTCAATAAGATTCACTTGTGGGGCAAACTTCTGCTAATGTTCCATAGAAAAACAGGAAAGAAGTCTAAATATCAAGGGTAATGTGAATGGTGTCAGACACCTACAGAATTTGGATTCAATCACACCAAGATCTCAGTCATTTTATGATTTATTTTTTACAACTTAGTATTTAAGACGTTTTTTCTTCAGTACCAAAGGAAGGGTCAAGTCTTTACAGAAAGACGAGACTCTGTTTTCCTTTAGAGAAATCCACTGTATTTAGGGAATACTTATTGCTCTGATTAGCAATGATTCCATCCTGTTTCATTTAGCCAAAAGCACTTTGTCCTTTCTCCAGTTATGCAATTTTAGGTTACTTATTTAAAAGACAATATATTTTACAAGAGGGTTTTCTTTAACTTTTCGAATTTCTGTGCATAAATTCTGCACACAAAAAATATATTTAAGCAAGCATTATTATTATTTTTGAACTATCAATATTGTATTACAAAAAATGCATCAAGCCACTATCCATGGTCAAGCCACTCACTTGGGATAAGATAATTTCCCACGAAAATGCAAAGTGCTGTTTGTCAAAAGCAGTGACCAATTTCAGTTTTCATGGTTTTGAACAAAAATTCAACCAAACATTTTTCCCTTCAAAATTTTGTATGGCTAGAAACAAATACCAGGTGCTCCAAGGAAACTGCAGGAAATTGCAAAGAGGATGACTGAGGAAAAACATACCCATACTAGGAAATTCTTTCTAGAAAACATTGCTTAAATCAAATATGTAGGTTAAGGGCCAAAATTTACTTCCCTTTGTGTTTAAAAATGTGTTCTAGACAGTATAACAATATTTTGTGGAATATCTTTCTATAGTGCAGATGCTTCTCAGTGGCTAGATTCAGATGCTGCATAGGTTAGATTAGGTGAGAGTTTGTTGAGAGATATTTGCTCAGCTGTAAAAACATTCCAGACAGAATTACTAAACTGGTAGAAATTACAAAGAAATCAGTCATGGTAATTAACTTCCTTCAGGACTCTAGTGTGTCAGAATGAATGTTACTCCTTCATAGATTTACCTCAGGTATAATATTCTACCTACAGTTGATAGAAACAAATGCTCTATTAGTAAAGCAGAATATTTATAAATGTGATAAGGTTGATGCTCAAGAAAGCTGAACACCCACTAGGACTGATTGTTGTACTACTTTGATGTCCGAGTTTAAGGCTGCCTATAGAACTACATTCCACTTTATTTTGAAGCTCATTATGAAAATGTGTCTTACCAGCAAGAGGTATTATTTTCCTTCCAGTAATAAAAAAATGCTACACTGGAAAACTACAGGGGCACTGACCAAAGAGCAATAAAGAAAAATCAGGAGAACTTTTGAAACATTAATGATGTCCTTCTGCCAAAGCTTGTAAAAATGTGCTAAAACTTTGAGTATTCATGAACATGGCAGCTTGAGATTTACCTCATCTCATCAACTCCCTGGGCTAAGTTTTCACTTACCCAATATTTTTCCCAGACGGGATCTCGGTAGGATTATGAGAGATAAGGGGGAAAGACATGCATTCCTTAGCCAAGAGATAATTAAACAGAGTCATCAAGGCCAGACCTCTGACTGGGCTGTGAAATCTACTGCCAGATGTTGCAGATACATCTGTCTAAGTACTAACAGGATCCCTTTTATCACAGTATCTAAGCATTTCACAAATATTAATGGATTTTCTCTCTGGGAAAGGACTTTTTCTCCATGCTAGCGTAGTACTGGACATAGCTGAAAAAATAACAGTCACAAAGTGTGTATTTTTTGAGTTTTGCATTTCGCTTTCTAACTTTTTCTATTTTTTTTTTTTTTTTGTACATAGGGGAAAAAAACACCTCAAACTCTAAGAAGCTTGGAATTCTGTACACATCTAGTTGCTTCCATATAGCAGACTCTTTTGTCCATTATTCTTAGCTATTAAACAGTAGAGCATTGGCAAACAGTGAACCATTTATTTATCATTCACTTCCATATATTTTTAGGTCTACAAGTCTTACATAGTGTAGTGGTAGCTAGCTGTGGCCTAAAGACTGAAAAACTGAAAGAAAAATATCAAGGATCTTCCACACACACACGCACACACACACATACATACATACATACATAGAGTATAAACTAAAACATATTAACTATAAATAAATTGTGTATTAAAAATTAAATGCATATGCAAGTTTATGGTTTTCTATAGTTTAAAATGTGGATGTATGTACTTAAGATTACACACATAGGTACTTTATATTCCTACTATTTCATAACACATGGGAGTTGTCTCACATATTTTGAATAGCTTGGTTTGCCCATCCTGAACTTCCTGCAGTAAACTGGATATGATGTGTGAGAGAAAGAAACTTCTGCTTCTTACATTGCTTTAGCTTTTATATATCGCTGTTGGTTATCATGTGCACTGTTCACAGGGACAGAAATAATGGCAAAGGAAAGGTGGGGAAATAGCATTGTCTCTTATATATTGTGTCAGAAAATTGCATTATTCTCTGCAAAGATCCAAGTAGGCTTTCCTTAGACCTTCCAGACCAGTGGAGAAGGACTTGTATGCATATGTGAGAGCAAAAATGGTCAGGTTTGGCTTTAAATAACCAATAACTGAAATACCACCTGTAAGAGATCACTAAATATAAAGAGCCAGGTTCCACAAAAAAATGCAAAATCATTCGTTGAAATGTCTACAACACTGCAGTTCAGTAAATTAGTACATCATAATTAGAGATTTTCACTGAGATTGTAGCAAGCAATGTGCCAGTAAGTGGGCTGTGAGGTTCGTTCTTGCCGACACTGAAAGATGTCCAGGTTGCACTAGTTGCTACTGTGAATAAAAAGGGTATTTTCTGTCAGCTTCTGGTGTCCAAAAAAGAGGTACATTTTCATGTATTTACAGAGTAAAATAGCCTTGATCAGACTCCACCTCAGACATGCCAGCCTTCTCCAAGCTACAAAGGGAACCCAAATGGTCATGTAGACAGGGCCCAGGTTATCTTTAAAAGCTAAAGAGAAAGGATAGAGAAACTTCACTAATTCAGTCAAATCTGAATTAAAAACCCTTTAAGGAGAAGTCAGAGCAACCTGCTCTGGAGCAAGGGGAATGTCTCTGTCCTGGGGTCTCCCATGCATGTGCTGAGGTCAGCTGTGTGATGGATGGGCTGACTTGGGATGTCTCCCCTCTGACAGCTGTGGCAGTTGTCATTCTCTGCCTGGTCTCACCCTCTGTGCTGAGCAGAGGTCAGTTCACAGTATATGAAGACTAGGTTGAAGTATACTAACCCATTATGTGTTTTCCTAAGTATAGCTTGCCAGATTCAATGATAGCATCACATATATCACATACAGGCAACTGCTACTGATTGAGCTGGCATTTCTGCTACTAGCTGAAGGTGAAAGTTCACATGTTGATTAATGATGCAACCCTTGCTACACAAATACTTTTGGTTTAATAAAATTGTTACTGCTGCACACAGAGTTAGGATGAATTTTTGAAGAAGGTTCTAGATAAATTACAGTTTGTTATTAATAATTTGCTAGGTGTACACTGTATATAACGGTACATATTTATTGCAGATGAGCTCTGGCTTTTACCACTCTTTGTATTGATACATTAATCCGTTTGCTTTTTTTATCTTGTACTAAGAGTTTGGTTAGACCTTGTTGGAACATAAGAGATTATTGAAAATAAGGGG
Source organism: Vireo altiloquus (assembly GCA_013396875.1). NCBI lineage: Eukaryota > Metazoa > Chordata > Aves > Passeriformes > Vireonidae > Vireo > Vireo altiloquus. The sequence goes on from VZRF01002162.1 coordinate 423,022, forward strand.
TTTCTTTTCACATTTGAGCACAAGTTTTACCTGACATAATATTTTCAAGTACATTTTCTAAAAATTCACTTTAGAATATGAATCAGTTTCTGGCCACTGAATACATTCACAGTTGCTAAGCATCTTCCTAAAAACTGGGAAAAAAACACCTGGTTTGGGTCCATTTAGCTGTCAGTAAACTCCCATTCTGAGACCAGAAAAATAATTATATACTTGTGATATCAATACATTTGAAAAATATACATACTTTGGATTTTGTGGCTTTTTAAAATATGTTTCCCAAGATTAGTTAAGTGTTTCCTGTGATGATGTATAGTACAGTTGATGGTATAAAGTACTTTACCAGGTCCTTTGGGCACTGCAAGGACTTTTAGCACCAGTATTTTCTGACCATGTGCTGCCTCTGTGCTCCCTACTCTTTTCAAATCAGAAGAGGGAAAACAGCCCATGAAGAGCTGCATGTGCTGGGAGTTACATAAAAGCCATGTTCATTGTACTCCTGGAGGCAGAGGTAGAATCTTGTTTAGTGTGTGCAGGCTTAGTTGCCAATTATTTGTTTGAAACTTGTAATTTGTGCCAGAGAGGTTGAAAGCCTTGGCTACATTCCCCAGCAAAGCAAACACATAAAACAAAGTAAGTGTGGTTTGAAGTATATTCAGTGCTTTGGATAGAAATATGCCCTAGTTTAGTCCCGATCTGTGATTCCCAAGGCTGTCCAATTCCAAGAGGAGCAGAAAATTGCTCACATATCAGGATGTTAGCTGTTCTTTAGTTATTTATCCTATTTAGTTATGTATCTTTCAAGTTATTTACTGATGAAAAGATTCATAAGTTCCTCATTAATGCAAATATTTTAGGATCTTTGTTAGATCTAACCCTCCACTGTGATCCAATGGCTTTGACCTATTAGAAGCCAAATCACATCAATTTGCTGAAGCAATGCAGTGGAAGATTTGGATTGCTGTAAATATTTCTATACCCAGATATAGTGCTCCAAACTGAACAGTATAGATTAGTTTCAAAAAAATGCATGCGGTACTTACTTGTTCATTTCTTAACATCCTCTTCATTTTTGTGCAGAGATAACTCAGACAAATCAGAGGTTTTACTAATATTTTCTTCATTCAAAAAAACTTCAACATGGGATTCAAAATGCATTTTATTAGCTAAATTAGACTTTGCCAGGGAAACATTACTTACAGATTCTTCTTCTGCACAGTCAATAATGGGGCTTTTATTATGTTCCTTGGGAAACTTCATAACAATTTAGTGTATTTTATCACTAACAAACTTGTTCTGCTTGTCTAGATTACTTTTTTCTCTGCACAACTTCACTCTGTTACACTTAGTTACATTTTTCTGCATTTTACTAAACAATTTTTTCTACCCTTTATAAATATTTCTAAAAATCACTTAGAAATCCTTTTCAAAATAGCTTAAACATATTTTAAATAAAACACATGGGTCTCAAGCACACATCTTTCACATCTCTTAGCCATGGGTTTTCATAAAACTTTCTGTATTAAACAGATCTGCTACTCACCGAATATGTTCTATTCTCCTTTTAAAATTGCTTCATCTTTTCAGACAGAAGACACATTAATTTTAGCTCAGAGCAGTCATCAATAAAGGGTCATTATTCTTATTAAGTTCCTTTTATCTGTGTATCCCAGAGTTTATGACAGATATTATACAATCAGTTCCTCCTATGCCTCACTGGCAAAGGTGTGTAAGGCTTCACTGATAAAGCTGGAAAACAAAACATCCCTTTGTTTTTCAAATTTGACTACAAATGCTATTCTGACTTGAATTTGCTCAGTTTGAAAATCCTTGAGAAACAGGCCACATTGTTTTCAAGCAGGATAAATTAAAAGAAATTTACCACTTGGCTGCATTCATCTGCTGTACTGCCTGGTTTTAAATCAAGGAGGCACATGCTTCCATGTAAAAAAGTGTTCATAACCCATTGACTTCAAGGGGACACAAGCACATAAACACATTTAGGAAGTAAAAGTACATTAGAACCACAGATTGATTATGTTGGAAAAGACCTCTAAGATCTTGGAGTCCAACCATTAATTCATCACTGCCTAGCCCACTATAAACCATGTTCATAAGTGCCACATCTACACATCTTTTAAATACCTTCAGAAATAGCGACTCAACCAATTCCTGACTGCACAGGTACCTAGTATACTCACTGGGTACTTACTATACCAATTCACACATTACTGCCACATGAATAAAATTACAACATTGCTTGTTCACAGAAATATGAGTGTCCTTTCTTTCTAGTTCTAGAGAGGAATTGAAAGGGATCAAAAACAATGTCCAGAAGACTCATTACAAATGTTTTTTCATTCATAAGTTAAGTGATCCAGAAGTCTGAAAGCAAGCATTCAGAACAAAGTGGTCAAGGTTTCAAGGCTAACTACATTAATCCTTGGTGAATGACAAGCATTAATTCTCATCACTTCTAGCTGACAAACAAGAGAAATTAGGGTGATCCATCTCTTACTTTAAGCAAGCATTCCTCACAATCGTAATTGATGTCCTGTGGTTATTTTCTCACTTATTTTAAGATATTCTCCTTAATTAATTTAATTTTGCAGATGTTGCTTACTTTCACTGCAATAATTCATTCTCAAAAAAGCTATGGATTTTTGAAAATATAAATAAAAAACCTAAAAATGTCAATTCCCTTTCCTAGCCATCCTTAAGAATTAAACAAGCAAAATACAAAGTCTTGCCCTGAGCTCACAGTTCCTGCAACTACTCCCCCATTTAAGCCAAGGTCTGTTTGCAGGGGAGCAGACTAGGAAGTCACAGCCACCTCCTACCTGTTCATTCATTAGGTCACAGGCTTATATGTCTCATGGTTTTGGATCATGGGCCATCGTTGAAGAGCCTTAGCCACAGTGTGACGATGACTTGTTCTGAGAAACTAAGGCGTTTGTGAGAGAGGCAGGGCTTTACAAGTGAGTTCATGCAGCAGCAGTTATGCAGTACATTTAAAACCAGAAGACACTAAAAGATGAGTTTGCAGAAATTGTATAGATATGCTATCAGCTGCTACAGAAGTAGAAGAAGACAGTTTTGAGACACATATCCAGAACTACAGCTAGCATCCTGCACATTAAACTATTCGTTATCTAAAGATTATTTTGTCCCATGGATTTATCACAGGCTGAATACTGACTATAAATGTATTTAATGTCTACTGGTCTGCTCCATATACATACAGAGCAGTCAGTGAGTATGTTCTTAAGCAGCATTTAAACGTTATTTATATGATTTTAATTGACTGAATTATAGCCCAGTACATGGCTTTCAGCCATGACAGCGAACATTCCTTCCACAAATCAAGATACACCCTGCTAGCTGTCTCATAAAGATAGGGCTACCTGCTCCTTTATCCATTTCATGCCTCTGAAGACATTATTAGAAAAACATTATTCCTCCCTTTTTGTAGATGTGCACAGCAGAAGTCAAACAAGACCTCAGCTAGCTTTTTCATTCCTAAACCAACCGAAACACAGAAACCAGCTAAACCTCTTACAGGCTGGTATCAGTCAAAAAACCCTTCAACATCTTCATAAAGCAGAGCAAAAAGACTGTCTTTCAAATATACCTTTATACTTCAGTCAATTCACATCTTTGTTTTTAACTAAATCACACCTAGCATTTGCCTCTCGTATTTATTTCCTTCATTTCTCTATTAGCATCGTAAAAATGATTCATTATTTTAATAGCCTGACCTTGCAGTGTCTTAACACATATAACAGATAACCTTATTTTTATAGTGTAATTAATAGAAAATAAAATTGCCCTTTCTGGGTAAAAATCTACATGTACAGTCTTACCCACAATTCATTCACTTCTGCCATGCAGCAAAAGTTCTAATTAACCAGGCCTCTCAGGGGCCTGGTTAACTTCTACTTGCACAGCTATATTGCTGAAAACTGTAATATGGTCAACAACTCCCTAAAAAGAAGAGGCTTTGCACTTTCTGGAATGAGAAGAAATGGTTTTGCATGGATCAGTAAAGATAGCAATAATTGCCATAAGGCTTACTGCAATTTATGCAGAAGAAGTCTCTCAATTGCTCATAGTGGACTGTCAGATGTGAGACAGCATGCAAATGGAGCAGATCATAAAAATAATTTCTAGCCTGGATTTTTAGAACAAAACTCTTGAAATCTTCCTTTATTGCTAAGAAAAGTAGGAATAGAGAAAACAATGTGATTGCTGGAAACACAACAGAAGTGCACATTTTATTATTCATACTTTTTTACAGAGCTGCAACAAGCTAAATTATACAGTTTTCCAAGATTTATGCATAGCTATATCTTGGTAGAACAAAAGGTTCATAAATTGCCAGCACTGTATTAGTCTTCTTTCAGTTTAGAAACAATTAAAATCTTCGTTGAAAGGTTATATATTTTTCTGTGGCCACTGGTGCCTTAAGACTTGGAAATACAGAAAAGTTTCTGGTAGTCATTGGATACTATATAGATAAGTATCTTAGTGCCTTATTAGTCATTGGCTGTTTGATTAATTTCAAGAGAGCAATGAAAATATGTTAGGAATATTTGGAAAAGTAAAACTTATGCTGAAGAAACAGAGTCTTAACTTTGGCTGTTATGGTAGGTGTCACCATACAATTTTTGCAAAGCAGGGAATACTTGCTGACAGCTAATTGTACAGCTCTTTTACTGGGCACCTCAGCAGAGTATAGTGCATATATCGAATAGAGCGTTTCAAACACTCTCACAACACAAACATTTTGTGCCACCTTCCCAATGGTATTCAATTTTCCAAGACATGGTTCATTTAGGTAATTTTGAACACACAGAAATACTGAGGCATGTCCTCTGCACTTGAAAGGATCTGAAAGTAATTTTTAACTACCAGTATTTATCTATATGCATTAAGTAGAGGACTCATCTCACCTAAGTTTAATGGTATGAAATAATATGATTTCTAATCTAAACTAGTTTCCTAATGCAAACATCATAGAAAAACATCATCTTTCATCTGCCAGAGAACAGTTCATCCCTCATGCTTAGAGAGTACTTAACATGGGTTTGAAGTGGAAAGAAAAATGTGAAGGAATAAAGGTTGTGTTAGTGTAAAGTTCTAACACTTCCTGACATTGATAGTATTACAGCATCTCTGAACCTTTTCCTCAGCCATTTTATAGGCTTCTCAGAATCTTACTTCACTCAAAGCAAGAGCATATTTTCTTTGGGAAAATACAGTACAGGCTGCATTTACAAGTCTCTTAGCATTTTGCTTAGGGACATGGTATGTCCAAAATAGAAAGACAGACGCCTCTGGATGGACTGATTGCAGGGTTTTTAGACATCTCTCACAAGTACCTCATTGAGATATCTAAACGTGATGATAAAAGGCTGGTGTCTTCCATTCCCCAGCTTCTTATAAAGATCTGCTATTGAGGGTGAATGAGAAGGAACTGACTGTAAAAATGTACATGTGCCAGTGACCTATCTTTTTTTTAACCTACATTATTGAGAAACAGTAGACATGCCTCTTTCTTTTACTTTTAGGAAAATACATTGCTGCTTCACCTGTTCCTCATCTTGTTTTACTTTACTTATCTTTGGGAATTATGCCTTGGAGGGATTTTCTGTGCTATTGAGTTCTTGACTGCTGAAGATCAGCAGCTTTAACATTTGCCTGTCAGTGGCAGTTTTTGTAATCTCGTGTTCCATACGCAGAGTGCTGGACGTTACAGCCTTGACATTTGGCCTGAGACTGAGGACTTGCTATTAGTATTTCCCCAGGAAACTGACACTTGATGGACAGGTTACATAATCCATGCTTGGATACATTTCTTAGTGAATTGATCTCCATTTCAAATTGACATGGGCAAAGACACAAATGTAGTACATCACCATCTATTCCCCACCCATAGTGTATTTTAATAAAATGCAACATGCATGACAGCATAAGCTATGAAGCATATAAATCTGCAATATGCAGTTTGAAACTTGCTTACAAAATACCACAAATGCCTTCGACATTTCCCTTGTGTTTGTTTACTTATGCAGGAAGTCTAGAAAAATATTTTGATGTATTGCATGCCATAATTTTTAACATTACTCAAAATGTTCCAAAAGACTTTTAGTGAAAGTTAACCCACATCAATCACGACCTTGACATGAAAAATTACTGCCAACCTTCAAATAAAAGAAGAAGGAACAAGCACTCTAATACTCCTGGCTGATGCTGAATTGTTGAAAACATTTTAAGTGTTATGCACATATTCTGTCTACAGTGGAACAATATAAAAGGAAGCCAATCATTTAGTACCTTGGCAAACATAATTAAAGATCTTTTATCTTCTCAACTTATATGATCCCAGAATGTGCACTTTATATAGTGAGAATTATATTTAGTAACTATTGTATTAGTAACTATAGTAACTCTTTCTACTTTAGATTAACATAGATTCCAATGAATTCCCTGGGAACTTTTCAAAGTTAGTAAAAATGTGCATTCAGGCCATGACTTTGTCTCATACTTTGCACCTTCCCTATTGTACTTCCCCAGCTGAAGTTATCCAAACAAAAGGTGATACTAGACTAAGCAGGTTGACCTGATTTTCTGGTATTCCTCTTACGAAGGAACAATAAGGAATACATGCCAGGATCTGGTTGTCTCACTGGATCTGAATACAGAGATCTTTTTATTCATGGAAAGCACAAAAAGCCTGGTCTCCAGCTCTGTGCCAAAAATTTAATAATGTGCCTACCAAGGTGGCATATATCCTGTAGTTCCTCCAAGAAAAGTAAGCTTTATCAGAAGTCTGAGACTCATGTCATCATATCAAATTCCCTATATCTATGGTGAGTTTTGGTCAATCCGGTATCTTTGGACGCAGAATTAAATATTATTCAAATGGGGAAATGCTTCTTTTCTCTGTTATTGTGGAAAACTTCAGCCTTGAAATATTTTAGCTGTGCATTCCTCTAGACTGTATGCTTTATAAAACCTTGTTATTACAAATCCAGCTTATTTCAAAGCCTTGATCCGCAAAGCCTCTTTATATACAGATTCTGATGGTTTTTTGCAACACATCTAAATCATATCATCTAATTTATTCAAAGTTCTGACTATAGTTTTCAGTCTCTTGCAGCATTTCAACAAGTTGTGCAAACTATGAAATTTTATGAAAATATGGCATTTACCTGAGGATATGAAAACTGCTCTTCTGCTTCATCTGACTTGTTATTCTACTCTTGCAGTGGTCAGACTCACCTATAAATGTTCTATCCCGCTATTAAATCATGCAGAGTTCTGTATCTCTTAGGGAAATAGATGAAGGCAATTTCCTTCTGCTCACAGTGGTAGCTTTACAGGCTTAACTTGAACTCTTACTATCAATGAACTAAAGTCATTTTAACAGAGCTAGTAAAAAAATAAACCCAAACTGGAAATTCCCAGGATTTTTGAAATATCTTCGCCCCAGCAGGAATCAATTGTGTTGTTAATTTGAGAAAATCAGGTTCCAGAAAATATGAACAATGGTCACGAATAAGAAAATAAATGTAACCAAAAGGAGATGCAATTAATCAAGGAGTTATTTTTTGTGATGTCTTCTTACTGTCTGAAACATAAATGTAAATTTAGTATATGTCAGCTGTATTAATGAAAAGCACAAGACTGAGTTTGTAACTATGAAACTTCAATATAACTAGTAAACTGAAATTGTTAAGGGAAAAACCTTATGAAGGAGAAGATGAGATCTGTGTAATTATGTTTGTCTTATTTCTCACCAGCAGTTGCTGGTTCAACCAGATAACAGCTGCTACCCAGTATCTTAAAGAACTGGTCAGCCTTGCATCTCTGTTTTTCAAAGGAAAAGAGTGGTTGCACAGACGCTAACAATTTCCAATCACTCTTAGAGTTGATCACCTTTGCTTTGAAGAATTCCAAATCCTCTCATGAGTTTTAGTTTTTTTGTTTGTCTACTTTTGTGGAAGATACTTGTGCTGGTTTTGACTGGGATAGGTATTTTTCCTCATAGTAGCTGGTATGAGGAGATGTTTTTGATTTGGGCTGAAAACAGTGTTCATACTATAGAGGTGTTTTCGTTATTGCTCAGCAGTTCTGACACAGAATTAAGGCCTTTTCTGACCCTCAACTTACCCCTACCAGCAAGGAAGCTGCAGATGCACAAGGAGTTGGGAGGGAACACAGCCTGGACAGCTGACCCCAACTGACCCAAGGGATATTCCATACCCTGTGGCATCATGCTCAGCATATACAGCTGGGGGAGGGAGGGGGAATGGGGAAACGTTTTGAGTGGTGACATTCATCTTTCCAAGACACTGTTATGTGTGACAGGGCCCTGCTCTCCTGCAGATGGCTGAACTCCTGCCTGCCCATGGGAAGGGGTGGATGACTACCTTGTTTTGCTTTCCTTGTGTGAGCAGCATTTGCTTTACCTGTTAAACTGCCTATCTCAACCACATGTTCTCCATCTTTTACTCTTCCAATTCTTTCCCCCATTCCATTGTAGGGGGACTGAGAGAGCGTGTGTGGGACTTGGCTGCTGGCTGGGATTTAACTATGACATTGCTGAGAGAAGCTCTTATCTCTTCTGCCTGTTTTCAGTAATTGCCTTGTAATGGCAAGGAGCACTTCAGGAGAATCTATTGGCCATGTTAGATTATGTCTGACCACTAGACTGATGCTCTGAGGTCTGTAACTCACGGGATTCTGTGTCATAATTTTTCTTCCACTTCATTTACAATATTCCTATTTTTAGTATCAATGTGAGACAGACCCAATTATACTTGAAGTTCAGCAGCATATAATAGGTGTCTGAATTTGACTCTTGAATTATTCTAATCATCATTTTCACAATTTAACATAATTTACACAATGCTGTTTGGTTTTAAACATCCTGGACTCGAAGTCACGTGTTTAAAATCCTTTATTTTCAAAAAAAGCCCCAAACATGAATTACTAAGAAATTCATTATAGTCAAGTACCTGTGATATGCTATGTTTAGAAAATCTACAGTAGCATGAGAGATTATGTTTTTTGCAGCTGTATTCTGCATTAATTTTTTTTTTCTGAATGCCAAGAAGAAAAATCCAGAGTGAACATGCAGTCTTTATGGTTGTGGAAATTTGAAAAAGCTTCTGTAAATCTGAGTTCTCCTTTCCTAGTTGTACTTTAACCTAATTTCTACCTGTGCTTCATCACATTTCTTTTGGCTCCTGTCCGTCAACAGTAATTTCCAATCTCCTTTCATCTGAGGTCCACAACATTCCAGCTGTAAACATGTGGGGACCTGGAACTGTGTTTTTTCTGACAATTTCTTTCATGTGAACTAGTAGCAACGAGTTTGAATTGTTACAGAATTATTTTGCAAACCCTAACAATCTTTCTGAAACTCAGTCTCCTATGTACAGGTCTACCAATCTTAGTCTGGGATTTACTGCAGAGATATACTACCTTCATATGTGCAGTGAAGTTAGTCGGGTGCTATCATAAGATAATTCTGACCATTTGGAGACTGTTGTATTTATTTTATTGCATATGCATAAAACAGCTGTGCAGTGAAAATACAGTGGGTCTCTCAGAAACCTCTCAGAAATTTGCAGACACCTGGTAACCCTATAGGGCTGAATACTGCCATGTATATGGAGCTAGCCAGGCTAGAAGATGTCAACAAATCGCAGACATTCACTGCAGATATGTGCCTGGATTTACAGTTCAACAGCCAGACTCATGCCACTATGTATGTTCAGTAGCAAACAAACTCACAATGATGTGATGCACAATGAGTAGAAATTATTCTATAAAAGCAAACAGTAACTTCTCAGATAGGTTTTCATCTGTTTAAATAAATGATAAATAAGTGATAACACAAAACACACCAAAAAAAGGCTCACCGCAATACTGATACATTCAATCAACTTTAGTTAGGCAAGCTACCAGGAGCTGGTACAACCCAGAGGAGTGGAGATGGCCCCACCAAGTCATGCTTAGCATTGATTTACAGGTAACACTTTTAACAAGAATTTCCATTCTAGAAATATTTTTAACTTAGAGCATTCTGGACCCCTTTGGAGTGTAACTTTGAAAGTCTTAACTGAATCATACATAACTAGAATTGTATCTAAAACACCTTCCAAGAGGCTAAAATGTCCCTGCTTGTTTCAAGTGCAGATAGAAAACATCACTGGTATTATCCTCACAGAACCTCATGGTGAATTTTGACTTGCATATGTGTATATAAGTACTGTGTACATGTATCCCATTGATGTCAGTAGCATATCACATCTGAGACCTGCTGTGCATATCTCTGAGGAAATTTTTGTTATTGAAAAGATTTCTTAGTGCCGAAAAGAGAAAAAATTTTGATGAGATTTGGTTATTGTTCCCAGAGCTGTATAATTAGGCTTAAATGTTCTAGTTACAGTCTTGCTGTGGATTTGCATGTGTAACTCCTGGTGATGAAAGTGAAACATGAAGAGCAGAACTAAGCTTTTCGTCTTTGGGAAGCAATATATGAAACTGTGCCCACTGAAATCGCTGGGAGTATTTTCTTTTCTTTGCTGGGTCAGGATTTTCTGCCATGTCTGGGTAAGTGCTCAATAGATTCATTTTCATAGACTCTACTCCCTCTCCGTTTTCTCCTGGTTAGATAAGATAAAGCATTTTCAAGAAAAAAGTAAAAAGAGAACTAACCCAAATAAATGCATAACCTCGATATCCTACTTCTTACTGGAATAAAAGGAGAAAAAAGGGTTTGTGTTCCTAATGTAGTTTTGATTCTAAATCCAATGTAAATATAGAATGAAATGTAAATCCATTGGGTTTTTGTGTGGCGAATTTTACAACATTTTTAATATTGATTCAACTATATGCTGTAAAGTGTCTTTCATTAAAAAATCCATAGCATTTGAGGAAGAAGCTGAGGTGATGTCTTTGTGTCTGCTAAAGTTTAAGCCCCTCTTGTATATAGCCAGGTGAAATCCAGAAGTGGACAAAATGACGTAAACCATGTCCTTCTCTGATCTCCAAGATTTTATTACATGCTTGTCTATACACTTGTACCTCCTTGGTTCAATTGAGTTCTGCCTCACTGTGTCACTGTCTTAAGTATTTTTCACTTTTCTAATGTCAATAGCTCTTCTGTTGAGGAGACTCAACAGGAAGTGGATGCAGAGAGTTTGAGCTCTGATGAGATCCTTTAATCCACCCCTAATCCCCCTCAATTAAAACTCCATTGATGACAGAAAAATCATTAAGTGCTGAAGAACAAGAAAATGAGTGAAAACAACCCTGCATGAGAAATTAGATACACAGCTTTGAACAGGGATGTCCTGCTCCTTTCCCAGCAAACCTCCTTTCTGTGCCATCCCTGGCAAGCCAAGCTCTTAACTCTTACAGCTGAGCAGGTAAAAATGTATAATCTGGTTGGCATTTTAAGTAATGCAGCTCTCACTGTTCAGGGAGAGTTATGCACAGAATACCTAACCACACATCCCACTCCTATGGAAGCTGAGGGGACCTGGAGGCTTAAGTGAAGGGTCTGTTCAGTGACTCTTCTCTTCTATAAACACGTAGCACTAGTAAATTGTGCATGCCTGTTCTACTGATGCACTGCTGCTTACCTGTGTATTTCTGTAAATAATTTCTTGCCATGAAGTTTGCAGAGATAGAAGGAAAACTACAAGTAAAAATAATTTTTAAGAAACCACTTTGTCCATAAATAAGTTTAAATAGTGTTCTTTCCTATTTTCTACAGTAAACCACTAAGGGTATTTATTGTTTGATATTTTTACAATTAGCATGTCCATTTTTCTAATATTTTCTAATGAAGTGAGGAGAAAATTAAGCCAAGAAAGCAATATTTAATGTTACCTCTCCCCTTTCAAAACCCTCTCCTCAAAACTTTCAGGTGGTTTGTAGGCCATAGTAAAGTAGGAAGCACAATAGAGGATGTACAAAGAACTAAGGAGCAGCAGGCCTGAATGATATTTTCCACTGGGAAACCTGGGAACTGTATGCTGTAAATGTTGAGTACAGTTAATGTGGCTTGAAGCAGCATTAAATCCATTTACCTCACATGAGCCCCCTCTCCTCAGAGTGCACACATGGGTCATGGAGCCAAAGGAAGTACAGAAACCAGCTGGACTTTGTTAAAAGTTCTGGTGTTAGCCAAAGGAAAGCTTTTGATAAAGGTTTTTTTGGAAGTCTATACTGAGAATCTATAGTTTTGCAGTCTTGATTTCTCATGGATTCCCAGCCTTTATTTTCTTCATTTTTTGTCTGAAATAACCCCATTTGGAATCATAGATAATCTCACAGACAGCAGAAGAGTGTGAAGTAATTCACAGAAACTTAAGACCCAAACAATTGTAGTTTTCTTGGACTTATTTTGTTCCCGTGTGATTTTATACTGTAAGGGAATATGTAAACTTCCATCTTTCTTCATCACTTCTTAAAAATGGAATGGCCTGGTACTTTTCCAGGCAATCTGTGTGTACCTATAAACTGAAATGCAGCTCATAAACATTAACCATGTTGAAACAATACATTCGCTGTTTGCAATCACATTATAAACAACTTAGATGTAAGACACAATTTGTAGGCATCTGTAATGTCCCAGCACATGGGAACCCAACCTCCACACCTAAACCACAGAGTAATTATCAGTGCATATATATTTTGCCCTGCACATAAACTTTCAACCAATATGTATATCATCCTTATGACATTGTTTTTAATAAGTACTTCTTTATGAAATAGAAGTGGTATTAAACCTCTGACCACCTTTACACTCCTTTAATGCCTCCTCTCTATTTCCTTGGTACACACTTAACTGCTGTCTACTTCAAGCTGCAGATTTCCAGAACTTCTTCGCTACATGCTTAAGTGCCTTGTTCAATGCCTTGTATCCTAATTCCCATGTAGTGCCCCTAGGGGCTGCAGTAAAAACAATAATTCATGGGTCCTGACCCTTCAGATACTTCCTAGTACAAGTAATACCCACTAAGGCTGGTAAGCATGTCCAAGAACAGGCTGATGATTTGTGCACTTGGCAAACAGAGGCTCCAGAGATTCTTTAGAGGTTTCACTTGATAAACAAGAGAATGTGGCCACGCATGTATTCCCTGACATTTATTTTGATACAGCAAAAAGCTTTTGAAAGATAGGCAGTTTCCAAGGATTGAAGTACCTTGCAAGTTGGTTGTGGATCTCCCTCGGACAGCTGGGAGTCATCATTCTTGTTCCTCAGCCACCAGAGCAGCAGTCAGCTGCCAGTCATCAGCTTCAGCTGGAAAATTACAGGATCTGCAAATCTTCCACAACACCTCCAAGTTCTGTTTATAGAAGTATACTAGGATCTACCTCAATGGGTCTGGTGCCATTGATAATTTTAAAGGGGACTTGGCTGGTTTCTTCCACCTCTTTTTTTTGAATGATTTTGATACAAGTTAACATAAGGTCAGAGTCAAGACCTTGCGGAACAATTTTCTATTTTATTACACTGCAGACTTGTAGGTTTTAGCCCTTAGTGCTGTTGCAAAGTAGTCCACTAGCAGACACTCTCAGTCAGTTTATTTTTTGTATAGTGAAAGAAATAGAAAAAGACACCACTGCTGGTTTTTCACAGGAGAAAAGGCTACACAACTTGATTAGTCTTATGAATAATATTCTAGACTGATTTATTTTCTTTAAGTCAGCCGGAATTACACAGTCCTCCTCAGGAGTCAGAGAACACATATGGGGAACATGACACTCAAATGGGTGCCTGAGGTGTCAGTTCCTTTATCAGCTCTATTACAGATATCCTGCTTCCCCTCGTCTCAGTTTTCCCATCTGTTAGATATGGTTGAAGTTCCTGATCAATAGTATGAAGACACAGAGGTCTATAGGTACTCAGGTTACTTTGCCCAGGTAAATTATGGTCAGACTTCACCCTGTAAAAAATCCATTTGCCTGATGGCATGAGGATAATTGTGTTGATGTGTAGAATTCCCACATTGTGGCAGACGATCCTTGTATTAGTTTGAACATTGTTAGAGTTAAGTTTTCAATGTAATCCTTTCCCTTCCCTGGGTCGAGTTCTCCAAGTGCCAGTCACTCCCTGGTCCCACCCACGTATCGGCTTTCCCCTTGTCTGTCAGACCTGAACCCACCCCTGAAACCCCTTCCCATTGGTTCTCGTACTCCCCGCCCCTGAAACCCCTTCCCATTGGTTATCGTGCTCCCCGCCCCTGAAACCCCTTCCCATTGGTTCTCGTGCTCCGCACCCCTGAAACCCCTTCCCATTGGTTCTCGTGCTCCCCGCCCCCACTCCTTAAGACCCCCTGCAGAGCTTGCCTCGTGTTCTTTCCCTCGCCGGGCTCGGAGCCTAAGCCGCCGGGTCCCGGGACAATAAACATCACGTGGAAGGGACCCGTCTCGCTGCTTATTCGCCTGCTGCTGTAACTAACAACTGCCTTGGGTATAAGCCTGCTGCATTCTCCGCAGCGCTGCGTCCCGGTGGAAGCCCGGGCGCCGAGCCGACGGAGTGCACCCCCCCGCCAGTCTCACGTTAGCTGTCTGGCTGGGCCAGAGGACGTCTGTTCGCGGGAGACGAGGGACACAGGCACCCTTGTAGCAGCCCGCACCACATAGTGTACCTTTTCAATAATAAAAATCTAAATAGTTCTAAAGAGTAAGCCTAGATCTCTAAAATGAGATGTGTTCATCTATCTAGCATCTGCTACTGATTACAGCTATTTGACCCTGCATTCCTTTAGGAGCACAAATTACAAATGATGCAGCCGCATAGGCTATTTCATGACCACAGATTAAGGGCCTTTAACCTCTAAGCAGCACCAAGGAACACAGAAAAAGCTTCAGATTCCTCTGTGTCTTTGCAATATGTCCTGTGTATGAAGTGAGGTGTTCAGTGCTGCCCCAGAGAGCAGTCCAGGAGTGTCTGCAGCCCAGGAGAGCCCCAACCTGTGCCTTCCTGGCACCTAAGGGATTCCAACACTGCTGCCTAGAGCCATGTATCAGCAAGGCAAAAACAAGTCTTTGCAGCTTTTCTATCCTCACTTCCTCACTCCATTAGCCTGCACAGAGAAACTGTTGGCTCTAATCAGATGTCATTTTCCACCAGCTACTGCAGTTGAGGAAAAAGGGATTTAAAAGCACTTGATTAGGTATGCAGCAGGAGCCTCTATGTAGCCATGTATAAGACTGGATAACAGGTTGGTCTCTTTCTTCCAACTGATTTTTTTTTGAAGCACAATTTTGCTAAAGTCAGCATTTCTACCATCAAGCATTTTTGCCCAACCCAAACTAGAAAGGCATCTACACAATTGCTTGACTGTGAAAAACATTAGTCAAGGGAGAAGAGATGTGTACTTGTGAGATGGGTAATATAGCAAATTGGTAGGATGTAGGAAAGCAAGAGCAGCAGGCACAAAAACAAAACATTAACCAGAAATCAAAATTCAGGATCTGTCTAGTGTCTCCATGGAAGAAAACAGTTTATTTTCCAGAAACAGTTGATCGGGCACGTTTGACTCTATTTGCTGGCTAAGGAAGACTGCCCAGCACTCGTTGCTGATGGGCAGCATTATGGCAGGCTACCAAGGTCCCAGGTGCTTTTCTGCCTGTCACTGTCGGTGATCTGGACAAAATTTGAGATACTACCACTCATACTTAATGAAATTTAATGGTTTAAACTGTTCCTAACATACACTCGCTGAGAATAGAACCCCTGGGTCACTTTTGCCTAAGTTCTGTTCTCATTTCATGCAAAGTTAGCCCTGTAAGCGTCACAGACACTGTACTCACCGAGCAGTGAGGAAGCGAAACCACAGCCTTATCTAACACTAAGATCATTAGTGAGATGTGTTCCTTTATACCTGCCTTTGTTTCAAAACCTTGTTTAATTCAGGTGAGATACAGAACTGTAACACTACTCTACTTGTATTAGCTGATTTCCAGCAAATTGTTCTTATGAAATTTAGCTTGAAAAGAGAGCAGAAGCCTTGGAGAAGGAAGATCTTTCCCAGTTCTTTGAGTTGAACCTTTCTTCAAGTCTACTTGATGAAAAATAAATTCCAATGAAAATGTGAATGTTCCTAAGAACTTCTTACGTAGAAAAAAATTTAATTGAAATAATTCAAGAGGTTACTGCCAAACGTCACTAGTTAATGCAGAAACAACCAGAACAGTTTCTTAGAGACTGCTAGTGAGTTTTCATGCAAATTCCCAACTCAAAGTTTTATAGAAAAAAACCCACTAAAATAATTTTGCATTATTATATAGGATGGTTGTTTTGAAAATATTCATTTTGTTTGGAGTTGAAATATCAGGGTTGAGTGACGTAAAAAAAAATACATCAAAGGGCTTTGGATATTCTCTTTGTATACTAATTTGGAAAAGTAATTTTCTTATTTCTTTTTTCTTCTGGAACTCACATTCTTCTAAGAAAACCAATAGAAGTCAGAACTTTCTTGCCAAAAGAAATGTGGGAGTTTAAGTGTGCTCTTAGGAAATATTTCATTTTTTTAAATTTAAAATGTATTTACTATCAGTAGCATTTTAATGGTGTCCAGCTAGTAAGAGAAAAAATTATAAACATCTTTCCAATATATAGTCAGATACAAAGATTAAAGGGAAAAAAACCACAAAACCATACACACAAAAGACAGAATTTAAAAAAAAAATAAAAGCTGCATTATTTGTTCTTATGGATTGTACAACTTGGCTCGTTATGAGTTGTTGAACGACAACTTAATTTTCAAGTGAGAGAGCAAAGAGAATAACGTGATAATTTATCTCCAAATGAAGATAGAGCAGTAGCATACACAAAATGTATCAACCCCCTTCCCAGACAGATTTTTAAAAGTCTTCCAGTAAAAAGTATTTTAGTTTTTTTTAAAAAAAACAGTTGTATCCAGCTGAAAGTAATTTCACTTGTGCTTTTAATAGCCTTCTTACATGGGAAATTATTGCACAACTTGGTACTTGATAGGGCAGTGTAGGGGTGCATTTGAGAGGAGAAGGGGGTGTTTTAATATGGAAGTCTAATAGTCCTATTGGGTTTTCAAGAATCAGAATGATCTAATTGCCTTCTAAAGCACATCTAAATATCATGGTATTCAGAGACATGTTGTGTATTGTTAATTTTTTTCAGCAATATATAACAAGAACACAATAGCTCCAGTAAATCAAACCAAAATGAGTGATTAAGTACCTGATTTAATACTGTGCATTAATTTTAGTTCAGATGGTCCCTGCTTTGTTTTATAATACAATTGCATTCAAGACTACATCATTTGCATGCTACTGGAAGGTGCATTATAAAATAATGTTAAATTATCAAGACTGAAAGGGAACAATTGTTAGGATACAGTGTCCATATATCAAAGACAAGTCTTTAGTAAGGGTGTTTCTCAGTTCTTATTTAAGAACATGCACTTCATTGCCTTAGAATTCTTATTTTTTCCTGCAGTCTAATCACAGTTGCTTCCCTTCAGGTTTCTAGACTCTTAATCATTACTGCTACCCCTGCAAACTGTCTGTAACCTCTTACTTAGCAAGTTTTAAATTTTCCTGCATCTTTCTCAAAACTACAGGTGTATCATATCTTTCCAAAGGATTCAGAACCAAAAGGGGAATTTCATTCTAAATTATTGCTTTAAAGTTCTGTAGATCTACCCATCTCTCTGCAGATTCTTCTACCTCCATTCAAGTGATTATTCCACCTCTCAGGCTTTTGTCTTGGCTCCTAGTTGTTCATTGCTCCATCTGAAATCCACAACTGGCTTTGGAAGAAAGGCAAACAATTCAGAGGTAGACACCCAGTGTATTAGTTATAGTGGGTATAAATAAAACAAAAACGGCCAATTAGAAAGACAGCTGATGTTGTCTTTCTGAGTGTTATGGCCATCTCACCACGTGGAGCCTATCCTGTGTCTCAACCTACCTCCCCATGATCCTGCTGCTGCTGCTGCACATGGCTAATGTGAGCAGAGCATAACAGCAAACACAGCATCCATCAAGAAGAGTTTCAGCATTATTGAAAAGAACCTGACCTGTGTCTTTTCTAAGCCATCTAAGGCCCTTTCACTGTGGATTTCTTAAGCAGCATTTAATATTTTCCCAGTGCTGAAAAAGGCAATGCATCAAAGCCTGTTTTCAATGAGACAGTGGAAGGGCTCCTCCTGAAGGGTCAGTGCCTCAAGGGATAACCATTCAGCTGCTGCCCTCAGCGTGATCCTTGGAATGCAACAGAAAGGTAAACACATTGTGCTGTTAAGCTGAGAAAAGGAAGGGCCTTGCTGATCCAGCCTCAGCGCATGGACAAATAAGTCAGTACATATGTTCCTGTCTCCATGTGGAGGAGAAAAGTCTCAGTGAGTGCCAGTCATGGCTATGGGGACCAGCTGATTGCAGGGCAATGCATAATATGGTGTAAGGTGGAAACAGTATAACATAGGCAGTCATGGGGGGTAGATAAACCCTGAAAAATTTTGTAAAGAAAGATATATAGGGGTATATTTTTTGATGCTTATTAGGCTATGTGAATCTTAACTACTAATAACAGTTTTATTTAGAGTAGTAGTGAGCAAACTAACAGATTAGGAGAAAATTCATATTCATCACAACTCATTATCCTCTGTGTATGGTCATCCCACTCTCCATCCTCTAGGTAAAAAATATGCCAAGAGCAACACAAAAAGAGAACAACCCAGCATTCACAGAAACATGCCTCATCACACAGGGGGAGAAAACTGCTTCATGCTCTGTGGATCTGTTTCATATAAACACAAGTATATTAACACAAAAACACTGATGACCTCGTTCAACTGTTGACTGTTATAACGGAGACAACAATCTATACTGACACATACAGATCAACAACTTCAGCTCTAAAACATGAGGCTTCTTTACCCTTTTAACTCTTTGGTAGTAAGGCTGCAAAACTTTAAATGTTGTTCCTGTTCATATGAATGCCTACTGCCTTTTCACTCCTCCCAAAGGGTTTATTTCAGCCATGTTCAGAGTGGTATTTCCACCACTGGCTGGTTACACACTTCACACATGCATCCTCTTCTGTCTGAGTTTGGCATCATTAGTGGTCTCTTGGTACTCACCAATTTCCAAATTGGAGGAGGAAGGTGTCTGATTTGTGGAGGTCTCCAGGTCCTACTGTGTTCAATTGGAGCTATGGGGTGCTGAGCCTATCTGTAAATCAGCCTCTAAGTGGAATGTCCATTGATTGATAAAATATTAAAAGCCTGTAATTAGTGCATAAATTTTAGGTAATGCCACAGTTCCTCCAGTCAAACTTTTGAAATTTATCCAAAATATGCATATCTAGACATACTTAGATGTTTCTTACACATTATGTATCTATATTTGTGTAATGACAATTATTAAAGGAATAATATCTAGCAGTGGATACTATTGAGTCTGTTTCATAGAAGCAGCTACATCCCTGTAAAGAAGCTGCCAATTTAGCTAATAGAAACCTCTCTCATTAGCTTGTTTTCAGTACTTCTTGCTCGAGAAACTTCCTTTGTTCTCATCAATGTGACTTTGAAATGAGACTAAAGGGAAAGAAGCTGGCTGGAACAGAAACTTCTCTTACACACTGCTCCAATCCTTCATAGAAGAATTTTTAAAGGAGACTGCAGTCTTAAAAACCAACAGTGTAGTTGAATGGTTTCCTGTAGATGCCAGGTACCCAAAGTACCATAAATTTAAAGATCACACCATAAAGCCTCTAACCCCCTTAAAACTGATGGATTTTTAAATTAAGTATTTTACTTCTTTTGTAAAACTTATCCCATATGACTTTTGCCAAGTTGAATCTTATTTTGCCCCTTTTTAGCCTCTTGAGATTCCAATTCTCCTAATTTGATAAAACTTGTGAATGCAATCAGCAAGCTACTCTTCTACTCCCACATCTCTGATAAAAGATGTTGTATGAGTCTATATCCAGCAAAGATCCTTGTATCACTCCTTGTAACCTCCTATACTGTTATCTTTCATAATTCCTAAGAAAAAAAGGCTGCATACTTCTCTCTACTGTGCATGGAAAACCAAACTGGAGATGCATATGTGTAAATTCCTTTTCTGATCTATATTAGGGAAGGAAGTACCAGGAGCTGGAACTGGTTTTGCTCTTTTTCTGGCTGTTATAAATAAGCCTGTTCTTATTTATGTGTGTTTCCCAGCACTCATTTTCCTGGACTCAGTTTCCAGTAAGCCTAGTAGAGATCCTCTATTATCTGTCTTTGTTTCTCTCATGTTTATATATTAATCATTCCATATGACAATGCAAAATATTTCAGCAACAATAAAAGCCAACTGGAAAGCAGCTATAGTAAGCATAAAGGACCAAGTTCTAATCCAGTTATATTAATGAGCTGCATATTCCTGTCCAGCAAGACTCTCTTTTAGCTTGGTGTACTGCCTTATAGACTTTAGCAACAGAATAAATTGTGTGAAGTTTCCTCTTGTTTTAGGTGGCCTCTTTTAGTGTAAGTGCAAGACATCCAGCAAGAGAGAAATATGCCAGAGAGAACTTGTAGCACCTCAAAAGTCTCATTTGAAGAGTGCCTGCAGAAGGATCACATGCTGCATATCCTGTGGCAAAAGTCCTGGGAACTGAATGGCCCAGGCCAAAGACAGCCTCTTTCTCCGATCAAGTCTCTAAGAAAAACTGAAGGTAACATGACCTTCCTCTCCAAGGACACACCAGTCCCTCCGGGGAGCCACAGATTTGTCTGGTGGAAGTCACACCCCAGCAAGGGGCCTGCCTCCTCTGTCCTAAACTGTAAGCTAAAATCCATCGGTCATTTTAAAGATATTATACACAGAGTTCTACCCTACAGCATTAAAATAAACAGCATGATACTGGTTTTGTTTTATTTTTCTTTCATCTACTAAATAGTCTCTCTTAGGCACTCCGATGCTATGGTAATGGGCTCTGGATAATAACTTAAACTGAGAGTTAGTCTTTAACCATATTGCAGGGTTTGTCCTTACAATACCACAGCACCATGGCATTTTACAGCAAAACACAAGCAAAAAAAATGAGAATGAAAAAATATGGTTGCATCATATTAGGAAACAATAGGCTAAATGCCAATCTTCAGGCATTTCTAAGTGATATCCTTGTGTTTATACTGTTAGTTCAATCAACATTACTCTGCTTCAAACTAAAATAATAACAAGAACAGAGCCGTTTATTCAGCCTGACTGCTAGAAAAGGAAAATGATGTTGTGTGTAGAACTGCAGGAAATTATGTTGACTGATAACAAATATAATTATTTCTGAATTATGATTGTGCCACAATCACTCTGTGAATGCAAAAGATTTTTTCTTCTCCACTCCTCCTTTTCCCCCTGCAGCACAACTCCTTATCTTCCTTCTTTGTTCCCACCTTCTGCAGCAGTTGCAACACTGGCACTGTGCCCCAGCACATGAAAGCTATAGTATTGTGGATTATCAGACTTTTTACCTGGAATAAGATGGATGCAGAAACACTCTGTTTAACAAAGGTCCCACTTTATCTTTGCCCAGGCTTCTTCCCCCTGCTCTTTGAAGCTTTACTAGAGTATATGGTGTCACAAGCCAGCATAAAGGGTAGCTACTTCCTGAGAGGGTTTACAGGCTGTAGAATTAGTTTGGTTTTAAGAAAACCGACCTTAAAACAATAATTCATGGCAGTGTCACTGTAAAAAGGCTAGTGTTTCAGGGCTGAGGTGTTTGTTGGTTGGATGAAAATGTTTGTAAAATGGATTCTAACAGGAAAAGAGTAGAATAAGGAACAATGTCCTGATTCTACTAGAAGGCCCCCAAATTGGTAAGCTATTGTAGAAGATTATAGCTGATGATGTCTGCTATAGCAACTGAAGAGAAAGAAGATGGACTGTAAAAATTAGACCTCGATAAGGAGCAAAGTACTGAAAAAAAAATGGTAAATTATAACTGATTTACAACAACCTGTTAAATAATATTAGAAAAGGTTACCCAACATGGGGGAATAGTGCAAATGCTGAATTCTGGTTTAGTATGAACTAAAGCATGGAAAAATTTTTTGGATGAGAAGTTATCATCACCTGAGACCTTTTCCAACTCTGCTGGTGGGAAAAAAAAGGTGACAACTTCAGTTGTTAAAATCCACAGGCTATAGTAGAGAAAGACTCCAGCTCACTGCACAAGATTTTAGCAGAACCTAGACTAACTACCAGAATCTAGGAAATACCCAAAGGTGAAGAAGGATCCAAAAAACGCTGCTAAGCTTTTGATACATTCATCTGTGGTGGCTAGGCAGCAACAAATAGGGCAGATTTACTGTGAAAAATTACAGTGTGTGTCAAAGTAGAGTACCAGTTTCTGTGTGGAAAAGACCATTAGTCAGCATCAGAGGCCAATGTCCCACGACATGACATGTTCTAGTACTCCCCAGGCAGCCTTTTGCCGTGCTATGAGCCATAGGAGCTGGAGGATAGGAGGCAGATTTGTTTATTCGTTTGCTGAGCTGCAGAAGGCTGAGCTGCTGGCACCAGGGGGTGGTCAGAGCCATGAAAAGTCTTTCTGAAAAAGGCGGTCACGACTGTCTGCCTCGCACAACGTAACCAGTCACATCTCATCAGAGATGTCTAATGTCCTAATGATGTCTGCACTTCTTATTGACTGTGCACAAGAGAAAAGACCATGTTAGACAAGGAGACTTCGTCCCAAGCACTAGCTCCAGACTCAGTCTACTTAAACAGGGTTTAAACAAACTCTTGCTCGTTGTAGTAGAGGATTGTAGAGTTTTGATGAGGGCTGTGTTTATCCTGGGCACTTGATTGTCACATCTATGTCTTTTCCTTGACTACCAAGATCTGGAAGCCTGGGATCATAGCAGCAGCTCCTAACATTGTAAAGCCTATCAGGCTTTACAATGTGGTGAATCTCTTTTTGAACTAATCATGTTAAAAAAAGAGTTTCAGACAAAGCAAGAGGGCACAAAGCATGAGTCCAGCCACCAGCTCTTTGAGACCCTGTTTTTTGTGGAAAAATTACAAATATCTATTATTTGCCTTGAATATAGATTTGCTTTGTAATAACTGGCTCAGAAGGCGATGTGCTACAAAACTCCCATGTTTGACCTCTCAGGCTGTCACATGGAAGGGAAGCAACAACTGTCTGATTGTCCCTTTCCTACAACACACAGACCAGTGGAATAACATAGACTTCTCTATTTTATATGAATCCATTATGTCTCTGACCAGGCTCCACATCCATCCCTCCATTTATCATGCTTCAGCTACAAATATCCTGGCAACTTTCTGCTCTTGTTATCTTCATAAGGATACATGGCAAATCTACTTTTTTCTCCCTTGCCTTGGTAACAGAGAGAAGCCTACAGTATTGTCCCCAAATTGCCTTGCTGCTTTGATTCCTGAGGCTACATTTCAGAGTATAAATATCTTGCAGCATGCAAGATGAACATGGGATTTCCAGTACGTATAAGCTATTAGAAGTGAAGCAATATGAAACACCCTGAAACAAGTATAGCCTCTTACTCCAGAAAGCCGTGTACTAAAACTGCAACTTAGCTGCAACTTGACAGTGTAGAAATTATCACAGGGTGTTATACAGGGAAACTGCTTGTAAGCAACATTAAAGGAGATGGGTCACTAACTCCTCAAATAACAATGTCTTAAAATAATGAAAGTGGAAAAGAAGAAACTTGAGACATCTAAAACCTGCAAGCTTATCTTGGTAGATAAACTACTGTTACTAGCTACCTATTGAGCCAGCTAATGTTTAATTTCACTAACCTTGAGTGAAGGCCTGTGAAAGAGGCACAATCAGACAATAGGCGCAAAGGAAGAGATAAGGAAAAATGTAGAAAGATTAGCAAGGAGAAAGGCTAGTTGGGGATTTTGTCTGCTACAAAAAGAATTATGTTCTTAATAGGGAGAATCAGACATAAAAGAAAGGACACTATAACACATTACAGACAAGAGATCTGAGCTTTACGAAATGTACTATGCAAAAGAACTCATTAATATATATTTAAATATAAATATATATACACATATATGCATTTTGTAGAGATATGAAAAGCTTTATGCCTTGAATCATGTTCTAATCATACTTTGCCTTTCTGAAATCTGCATGCTTTGATGTTGGCAATGGGATAAGACTGTTTGTGTTCTATTTATCTATACTGCATAAAACTGTGTTAGATATATATTATGCTACAGCCAAGGCTTTGATACACAGGAATGTTTCCTCTTTTACATTATTACCATTCCTTTTTACTCATCAGGGGCTTCATCACAGCTACCTGCCTCGAAGAGACCAGATTTATTCAAAACATCCTTATGCTTTATATTGATGTTCCAGGGAATTCAAAAGGGTTAAAGTGGGACATCTGTCTGTGAGCACCTGGCAATAGTTTGCTGACAAGAGTAAAGAACATAAAGAAACATTGTTCTAGACCCCATCAGAAGAGCCAAGTACACCAGTGGAAAGAGACTGGTTCAGGCTTCCTTTCTCAGCTGGAAAGCACACAGAGCAGGCAGTCACAGCTGCCTTGCTGGCTAGTAATGAAAGCTTTGGGCTGCTGCAGCAAGTTTTGATGTATCAGCCATCTCTGAAGCAGAACATGAGCTCAGGCAATTTCTGGGCTCTTTAAAGGAAGCCTAAAGTTAGTATTTCCTACTCCCTGGATATTTCTTAATACCCAAGACTTTCACTGGTTAGTGGAAAACACGAAGTATTTGGATTTTACTGGGGTTTTCAGCATCTGAATATGGTCCTATCTGATAAATCCTCAAAGTGCTGAAAGCATACAGAAGGAAAGACATAAAACAGTGGACTTATTTTTTGTCCAAATTACATCAGCCATTGCTGAGACCAGAGAGCAAAAGGAACTACAGGGCCTAAGGAACACTTAATTATATTTCCACTTGTACAAACTGACATTTTGTGCTACATGTATTGACCACAAGGCATGATTCTGATCCTAGGACATGTTTGTTTATATACTTCAATATGTATGTATTTAATATCTAATATACATTTTATATAGTGTTTTTAGTAAACATGCAATGTATACCACATAACAATTCTATTGCTGGCATGTATGTATACAGTAAAATAGAGATACCAGATAAAGTTAGAGAGTGTAAAGACCAAGGATGGTAGTAGTAGTATTAGAGTAAGTAAAGCTAAGGATTTTTTTGTAAGTTTTAGATTAAAGGAGTATGCGAAGAAAAGGCAACAATGAAATCTCCTAAAGGAGCACAATGTATGTGGGACACTCAGGCCAAGCATCATGAGCACAATAATTTTAGCATTTAAACTTGTTAGGTTATTTGGGGTTTTTTACAGTCCAGGTGACTTGATCTGTTTGAAAACCTAACGTTAGCACCTGTGCTGACAGAGAAGGAAGAGAGGGCATGGGGTGGGAATGAGCAGTCTAGGGAGGAACCCCTTCTATCAGCTTTGCTGGTTCAAACTGCATGTGAAATTCCAGCCCTGGCAGCACCAAGCAGCACCTGGGAGTGCCGTGCAGACACATTATAAGAAAGCACTTCTATTATTATGTTGCTGCATACAACCAGAGCTATGTGTGCATATCAGAGCATTATAAATAATGCATTCTTTGAATCTTGTTACCAAAACAAACAGACCATTGTTAAAACACTGTGCCAGCATCTATCTCTTGTTTCCACTAAAAATATTCCTTGAACTTCCAAGTTGCAACCGTCAGCCTCATAAAGCAAGAGGCAAAGGTCTCTGACAACTTGCTAAGGAAAAACTTTAGTGGAAACTCCAGGGTAAAACATGTTTTAAAACCTCACCTGTTCAAATCAGCCTTTCCTTGTATTTTAGGGTGTTTTACTATTAGCCCACTGGCTAATAATAACTTCTTGTGTGTTTATTGGAAGATGGATGTGTTTTATTTGCCTGTTTAAGTTCCAGAAATCTGTCCTATTTCAACCACATATGAAGATAAAATATATTGGTTGGTGAGGTATGAGCAGGTATCAGCAAGGGCATAGTCTGCTGGGATGAGACATTCATTCTTCCCATAAGGGGATATATGCAGTACGTTCCAAGCTTCCACAGGTGCTTAAGTTGTAATGAAGACAGATATTTCAATTTCTCCACGTTTTAAGGAGAGGAAAATAGAAGTATTATGGTTAAAGACCCTTTCTGGAATTTATATATTATTTTTGGGCAAAACCTTTAAGTCTGTGCCTAAGATTAAATCATCATAAATGGATATGCCGATGGAGGGGAAAAAAAAAAAAAAAAAAAGCTCATTTAAATAGAACATTGGCCGTAGAGGACACAGAGAGGAAAGGTAGGAAGGTGAGAAGGTTCATCACCCCTCTTTCCCTTGAAGCACATGTTGTGAAGCTTTAGGGGCGGCCACCCAAATTACTGCTGAGTGTCCACACTTCTGTAGAGAGGATCTGGGGGTGACAGGAGGAGTATCCCCCTTTCTCATTGCCACCTCTGCAGGTGTACAAGCTTTTCTCCTCTGATGTTTATTGCTAGTTGCATCTTGAATATGGTCCTATGTTACTCCCAGGGCCAGATAAGATCCCCAAACCAGTCATAGCTGCTTTGTTACTGGTTGTTTATACTGCAGTATAAATAGTACTGCCTCTCTGCTCCAAGTGTTTCTATGGTCCCTATGATTGCTGTACCCAAGTCCCTCCCAGTCTTAAATGTGTTTATTCTCACAACAGTACTGTGAAGGCAATGCTGTTACCCCATCTAGGAGCAGGAAGCCAGGACACAGGACAATTAAGGAACAAAAGCATGCAAACATTTGACTTTACCGATTCCAGTAGCATTTATACATCTAACCAGAACTTCATGTCCATGCCTATACAGTCAGAACACCACCCTTCCAAGTTGTGGAGCAGGGAATTCAAGTCAGCTCCCACCACCTAGCAGATGTCTTTCTTTTCCACGAGGAAAGTGTCTGGTGAAACACGGGAATTACACTGCATAACAAGGACACTACCTGCCCTGAGGGGTAAATACTGTGGTCCCTTATTGCTGTCTAGATGATTTTCAGAGATGAAAGTAGAAGAACACTAAGGTAATGTAAAAAAGAAGTAATTGTGGAGTGAAAAGTTAATCACTTCTTCCCACAGTCTCAGAAATATCTTTCTAAAGTTACACCTCCTAGAGGCAACTTTTCCCCTGGTAGGGATCCTGGTAGGAGAGTCATATATGAGTGATGGAGTCTTCCTGCTGTGCTATGGGTTTTCTTGCTCAGGACAGTCTGTTGTTCTGAATTTTTCCTACCTAATGACTACAGGATTTCGTCTTTTAATTGGTTTCTGTTTATTAATTGCATATGAGAAGCTAAGGTATTTATCTTTGAAAAGCAGTTCTGAATGCTGAATAACCAACTATTTTTCATAAGGAGTTTTACTATACAGCCTGAAAGGGAATGCAGATTTATACAATAAATACAACTGCTCCAAAAGAGATGAGATTTATCTTAGCAACTGGCTAAGTCTCTCTAGGATTCATCCCCAGTCCCAGTCTATCAGTCAGTGTATCTTTCTTCTAAGGTTTCAGTGCAATAAACCATACTCTTTTATAAATTATAAAAGTTTTATTTTGTCAGACACATGAGGAATCTCCTTCATGTGAGAATTTTTATCCCTTAATGAATCACAGTAATAGCAGCAATATTAATAATTTACTTTATATCCTAATCAGGATTGTATCCAAATTACTCACACAGCCTTGAGCATAAATGAACAAGGGCAGGGGCAGTTTAGGGTTACAAGGCTAGCACAGTCCCTAGACCCAAATAAATAACTAAATAAATAAATAAATAAAAATCTTACCAAGAAACAGCAGAATCTTAACAATTGCCGAGCCAGCAGGACGCTGGAATCGTTGTGAGTTCACCCTTTATGGCCCAGGAAAAATACATTGTTAAGCAATTTTGTTGTTCCTACCAGCAGACCTTGAAGTGGAAATTAACGAGTGGTGGTATTCTCTCACACCCAATCCCCTGTACATTTGCATTGATTTGCATATGAATGCCCAGCTAATTGTTTTGAAGTAACAATTAAGAGAACAATAGAGGAAAGAAAAGGGACTCCAGGCAGCAACTGACACCTGGGACTCTGTATTAAGAAAAGCTTTTACATATTTGAATTAAAAATAGACAAAGGAACAGAAACAGGCAGGCATAAAATTCATTACTGTAAGAAAAGTAGCACATCACATCCGTGCATGCTACCACGCTCCAGAATATGTTTCACACTCATCCAGCCAAGAGATGTACAATATCCTGGATAGTAGAGGAGGTTTTTCCTTCTGGTGTGCATTTTAGAAAAAAGTTGCTTTCTCACATTTCCCATATGCCTAAACCAAAGAGTTTGAGTTCAGAAGGAAAGGAGTATGTTGCCAATTTGGCATCAATTTCAAAGTGGATTAACCTTTCCTGAGAAGTTCAGATATGCGTAGATTCAGCATCAGCAGTGCCCTTAGACCATTTGCCTGCGGTTAGAACTGGATCCATTGGAATATGATAATAGAGGTTTAATTTTTGCATAACACCATCAGTGCCATCTGAAATTATTACTCAGGCTGCATTTCCAGTAGGGATCCAATTACCCGATTGTTGGTGCAATGTGATTTGTTAGACTCAGTCCTCCCTCCTGGTAATGATGATGTAGCTCTTTGTATCTGGAGCAATTGCTGTTGTTAACTGCATTACTGGCAAATGCTTAGGCTCTGCTGTCCCCTCCTGCAAAGAGAAGCATGGGGTTAGGAAGTAGGCTAGGAATGGAGCTAGGCACAGTTTTGTTCAGTAACAACCCCTGCTACTAAAGAGGTTTATTGACTCCAAATTAATGATCACTAAAAGCACTTTTGTACCCAATAGGATCATCTGAGCCCTCCTGTAGAGAAAAATGCCAGCACACAGCAGAAGGGAAGGAAGTTTGAGGCCACAAGGAAGGCCACATCAGCCAAAGAAGTGAGGAGCATTGGAGCTAGAGAACAGAATAAAGCTCTGGGTGAAGAGGCTGCAGCAGTGGGTTCTCTGGGGGAGACAGACACAAGAAGAATCCTGGTAAGTTCTGCAGCCCAGGAGCTGCTCACACAGGACAGTATTTTTAACCTAAAGCTCCTTTCAAAAGATTTTCTTTTATGGAGCAGAGAGAAGATAAGTTGTATAGTGTGTACATTTCAAGAAATTTAAAAAAAAATCCAAACCAAACCCCCAAAAACCATATAGATTAACTAGGAAAATCCAGGCTCACGACCAACTATTTCTGATCCAGGTGAGACCATAGTCTGCAAAGGATGTCTGGGAGATACTCTTACTGCAAAATGTGAAAATTATAATCTGACCAGAAATAATACATTTATCAAAATGCAAAATTACTGGGAATAGTTGTGAGCTATGTTGCAGGTGATAGTATCTTGGTACTCTAATGGTCATGGGTGGCAAAATTCCCTGAAAGTACCAGGCCTTTTTAAGTGAGAGGTCTTATTATTCAGAGCAATAAAACTTCCCCTTTTGCAATTAAATAATTTATTTTTAATAGAGGAGACATATAATCACAGGAGCAGATTATCCAGTTTTTATTCCCTAAGTAGCTGTAATTTCTGGTTTATTTTTATAAAAATGATTGTGATGTAACAAACATTATACAATTGTATATATCACACCACAGCTAAGGCATGTGAATGTAGAGTGTTATGTTTGAAGATGATTCTAATCATGAAAGGAAATATTTATAACCTATTCTTCAGTATTGTCATGTTCGAGTTGCTTGAATTGCTGGAAAATAAATGCCATATCTATATAGGACTGCAATGGCTTTTCTCTTACTTGATCACAAAGATAAGTAAGATAGACCCATTGAAAGGCAGATAGAACTTTCACTATTAAGGATTTGAAAAATATGGAATTATCCATCTCTACATTATTTTTTTTAATCCTCTACGGGAGGCATTTCTTTCTCCTCCTCTTTTAACTTTTCCTGTTTTCACTTTTCCTGTTTTCCCATTCTTTTCATGTACTTCTAATACATTAAATAGAATGTTATGGATTGAAAAATAAAGGTCTCTGTTATGGATGAATTATTTTTTTCCATCAAGTTGTCTGAAGGTTAGACAGTCAACACCTACAAATTACACAGATGTGTCATATTCCTAAATGAATTGTATTATGCTGGCCCACCTATGAATACTAAAAGAGATCTGCCACAAATCTGAGTATAAAATGCACCCCTCTAATTCATCTGGGAGTATATTGAATACAAGAACACTGTGCAACTAAAAAGCAACAACATGCTGTAGATGATGTTCTTTAGCAATTAGTTTTTTATCTCTTTGTTCAAATAACAGCTCTCTTTCCAAATTCGCAAATAAGGGAGTCACTACGAGTTGATGACATTATTACACTGCTTTATTACGCTGATATTGAACACCATCCTCATGTGTGGTGTATGAAGCAAGAAGTGAGGAAGGAAGATACCAGCAAGACAGGGAAAACTCTGCTGCCCGTTTTGAAGGCAACTGTTGCCTCAAAACATTATGCTAGATATATGTTTTTAAAAGGTCCTTCTTAAAATGTAATCTAATCCCCTATCATTTTCTGTGAATGATGAGGTAGGAAGCAGCGAAAGAGTTGTCATTTTATAGCAGCAAAAAATGATAACGTTGTGCATGTTCCGGAACTGTTGATTGAGGAGCCAAGATAACTGGTAGGGTGTCGATCAGCCAAAACCACAATGGGGACAAAGGGAAGAGAGTTAGCAGCTTCAAAATTTTCCTACGAGGCTGGTGAGAGCAATAGTGGAAAAGATTCCACCAAAACCAAGGACATTGACTGTTAGGATCAATTTGGTGGAGGAAAGACAGGGGAAGGCTGAGATGTATAAACCAGCAGATACTGGACTAGGACACTTCTTTTGACATTATGGGAAGATAAGATGAAGAACAGATTGAAAATAAGATTTTAAGAGTATTTACTGGGCCAGGTGGGTAGTGGAACACCTGGAAGTGGTAGAGTTTTAAGGGTGATTAGAAGAAGGATTTTGGAAATGGACCAAGACTGGTGCTTATGCAGGGCAGGAGGAATGTAAATACAGATAAAATTGATATTCAGTGTCTAGCACAGTTGGACCCAAACCTTCAGGTGCTACCCTAATGCAAACAATAAGTAGTAATAATAGCTTGCAATATAACTCATCATAATATTAAATTTTAGTTTTAAACACAATACCATATATGACTGGGGTTACTTCTAATACATAATTATTTCAGAAGAGGATAACCTAATTTCCTCATTTTGTGCTATTTTAGCTTGTTAATTTAGTATTCAACATGCTATGAAGTGTCCTCCTCTTTCATATTTATTAGTGAAAGCTAACCTAAGGTGTCACAAGTCGTAATTTTGTGGTGGACCTGGTGAAAAGTAGATTCCATTTTCAACATTAAGCTCCAATGGCAGTACAGAAGAAAATAATTAGAGTGTATACATGAAAGCTGAAATAAAATGATACCCAGTGGGCCAGTGCTAATGCATATGGTACTATAGTAGAAATACATAAAGAAAGATTATGCACTAGGTAGTCCAAAGAGATTCTAGTCAATCTACCATGAACAAGAATCATAATTGCCATAAACCACAGTAAAAAGTGCACCTAGTCAGAGGTCACTTTGTAGCATGAGGAGGACAAGGATAATGAAGTGTGGTCAAATTGCAGAACTCACCCTGCAGGGCTTCGATTAGGGTACCTGCTAATTCTTTAATCTTTAATTGTGCATGTGTAAGGTGCATGCTCTGCCAACAGATTCAAAGTTGCATTTTCTTCTGTGTGAATGTGTGAATCAATATTAGTGATTGAGTAAGACAAGCTCATCTGTTCACTCTGTCTTGAAACATGACTTATGTGGTGAGACTACATCTAGTGGGAGGGCAACTGAAATACTTATAGCCAAATGAGTGAGAGCTTGCCAAACAGGTTTTCTGATCTGTAACAAAAAACATCTGGACAAGTGCTAGTGCTAAAATTGTCATTTAGTTTGGGATCAAAGAGGTCTGCATTTACCATAGCTTCTGCTATTTTGTTTGCCTCAACTGAGTTGTTAAGTGAAAATCATCTGTGTCCATATGTCTTCTTGCTGTGGAGCCATGGAAGCAACAGGTTCATGTTTTAAGAGAAATGTTTCTAGACAGCCGTGGGTCGCTGGTCACATTTCAAAGAGACAAGAGGGTATAATATAAAACTTAGAGGGGGTAGTTTTGTGCCCAAAGTTTATGAAGCTGTTTTTTTCTGCTCTTAAACTGATTTCCGGCACTTCATATTCCACAGGCAAATATGCAACTGTGCAGAGCAAAGGCTTAGCCAGACTCTGGACTGATCTTGCAACTATTTCAGGTTCTCAAATTTTGAAGAAGACTACTTATTTTCTGTTAGCTGATGGATGCTGCTTTGCTAAATTATGCCCTAATTTACAGAGAGAGCATTGAGACAATCCCCCAAAACCAAAGATAAAGGAGAGTCAAATTCAGAGAGTGTATGGGTAAGAGAAGAATTACAAAAAGTCATTAAGTATGGTAGATTAAATGTTAACACAGCATATGAAACTCTCAGTCACTTTATATTCATTGACAGTTATTTGTCCATTCTATTTATGTCTGTAAGGCCATCCACTTGAAACATGGCACATGGAAAAATCTGTCCTCTGAAGGCATCCTTTCTACTACTGATGCTGGTGTGGTTTCTTTTTTTGCTTAGGAGAGAATACATGACTGATGATTGTGAATTAAATGTAACCCAGTGAGTTGTCAGTGACAGATATGCATTACGTGCAGTAGTACTAGTCCAGATGTCATTGCTACACTCTACTATTTTTCCTTTAGCAGCTTACAGCCCATAATTAAGGTTTAACCTTCTTTTTAACACTTTCAGATCCCAAGGAGCCATGTAACAAAGTGAGTTATTTGTATATTAAAGTTAGTTATTTGAGAATAAAGAGGGTGTAGAGACATATTCTTATAAGCATGCAATAATTTTGAAAAAATATACTATTTCTTAATAAATGGAAACAGTAATTTTGATGAGTATAACAAAAAGGAAAAGAATGACACCTCCTAAGACATGATAGATTGTCATTTGTGTTCTTTTCAAAAGAAAATGGGGTGAAAATCTAAGAGTAATCTATAGCCATGGGCACTACTCTCTGGATGCATCTACTTCGGCTCTAGCAGCTTCTTTTTCACCTTTTTTTTAAAACCTAGTTTCTTGATTCTATAGTATTAACCCCTGCGTTTTCCAAATTGCACACAGCATTCTAACAACATGACTCCCACTGACTTTAATGAATCTTGATGCTGAGGATTATGTAGTTGACTGATGGCTGTAGTCTACATGTACGGTATGCAGTCACAGATCATTACACTGCCTTGTCTCTCTTGCGAGCTATAAGCAGGAGCTATAGTCTCTAGGCAATCAGCTTAATTTGAAATGGGTTTAATACAAAATATTATGAAACTGGAAGGAAGCATTATGTTTCCCCACCCCAAGCTGAAAGGAGAAGACTTGATTTCATACTATGTATCAGAGTAAAGCTACCTTCCCTCAAGAAAAATAGCACTTCTTGTTTGCTTTTAATGGAGAAAAAAGCTGAAGTTTTAGCCAGCCGAGCTCCCTAGGTCCTAGAAAATTCCTATTTCTGTGATTGTGTGCTTACATTTTTCCAGTTAAAGTTTTCAATTCCAGTCTAATCCACTATTGAAGGGTAATGTATTAAGAGAAAATGTATCAGAGTCGTATGGGTCCTTAGACCTTCCTGTCAAAAATGGATAGGAAAGTGGTGCTGTGTCTGCATTCCCCCACTGTCACCTTGGAGGACAATGGGGAAGCAGTGAGTACATCTGGAAAACAACTGCATGTTCTCAGACAGAAAGCCCGACATGAGGCTCTCCTGGGACTCTGGAAGAGCACCAAACTAGAATGATGGTCCTTCTATTTCTCTTTTCTTTTTACATCCTATGGTTTTTCTGCCATGTCTTGAAAAGAAAGTCTGGCTGGCAGCAACACTGTTCTCAAGGTAGCAGCTCCTGACAGGAGAGCCAAAGCTGCAAGTAATGAATGAGGGCTGCAGTCATTTGGAGTTGGTGCATTAAATGCATAAGATTAAGCCAGAACAAGTCTGCTTGATCCTGGCACTTTTCTCTTGACATGGCATAGTTACTTCAGTAAAAGCACCTGAAGATTTGTATCTTCAGCACTAGCCCTTGTTCTCATAGGGGGCTTTAACTTACCAAATGTCTGCTGGAAATACAATACAGCAGAGGAGACTGTCTAGGAGGTTCCTGTGTGGAAGAGAACTTTCTCACACAGCTGATGAGAGACCAGCCTCTTCCCAAGGCAGATGTCCTGCTGGAACAGCTGTTTGTGAACAAAGAAGGACTCGTGGGTAATGTGATGGCTGGAGGCCGTCTGGGACGCAGCGGTCATGAAATGGTACAAGTTTTTGATTCTCAAAGAAGGAAGGGGTTCAGCAGAATAGTTTGGTCTGTTTAGGAGACTGGTTGAGACAGTCCCTTTGGGAGGCAATCCTGAGGGGCAAAGGATTCCAGGAAGGCTGGACATTCTTCAAGAAGGAAATCATGAAGGCACAGGAGCAGGCTGTCCCAGATGAGCTCTAAGGTGAGCCAGAGGGGAATAGAGCTGTCCAGTTGAATAGAGAGATTTGACTGGAACCTGGGAAAAAAAGTAGTATTTATGACCTTTGGAAGAAGGGGTAGGCAACTCAAGAGAATGAAAAGGATGTCATGAGGTTGTGCAGAGAAAAACAGAAGGTCCAGAGTCCAACTAGAACTCTGTCTGGCTACTGTCTGAAAATACAAATTCCTTCTATAAATACATCAGCAACAAAAGGAGGGTTAAGGACAATCTCCAGCATTTAATGAATGTGGGGGAACACATGGTGATAAAGGATGAGGAAAAGACTGTGGTACTTAATGCCTGAGGCTACTTAATGCCTCTAATAGAAAGACCAGTTGTTCACCAGGTACCCAATGCCCTGAGCTGGAAGACAGGGATGGGGAGAAGAATGAAGCCCCCATAATCCAAGGGGAAATGGTCACTAGACACACACAAATCTATGGGGATGTGTGGGAACCATCAGAGGGAGCTGGCAGAAAGTGGCACTGAGGTCAGACTGACAGGCCTGTACTTCTGTGGATCCTCCTTCCAGCCCTTCTTGTGGATGGGCGTCACATTTGCTAACTTCCAGTAAACTGGGACCTCACCAGTTAACCGGGACGGCTGGAAAAGGATGGAAAGTGGCGCAGGGATGGCTGGACTCCATGATCTCAAAGGACAACCTAGTGATTCGATGATTCTATGTTTCTATGGTGCTGATAGATTTGAAAAGAGAATCGAAGGTTTATATTTCCCATCTTTTTGTCCGACTCTTCTCAAACAATTAAGCTTCTTTCTTGAGATTATAGTTTAAATCTCTTGCATTCTGGTCTCACATAGAGGTTCACTATCAGGAATGAAATAAGAATAGGAAGCAGCAATATCTTTGTGCAACAATATTAAAAAATTATTTAATTTTTATTTAATTATTTTTATATAAATTATATAATAATATAGTATCTATAAATTATATAATATATTATATAAACATATAATATTTAATTTTTTTATTATTTTTAATTTAATTTTTAAATCAAAGTTGTAAAGTAATAGGCAAATCAATGTTATTGCTTCTAGTGAATGATATGTGAGAAGTACATGTTTTTGTTGCACAAAAAATGATCTTTAATTAGGACATCTTATGAAAAGTTTGCAAGAAGGATGTAACTGGTTTCTGGAAACGAAATAGTACCAAAGTGATCCAAAATACATTTAACATGAGAGTATGCGATATTATTGGACGTTATACAAAAATTTGCAGAAAAGGATGGATAAATTAATAAAATTCTAAGCTGTTTGTTATTTAAAAGGGCAGGTAGGTAGTAGGTACATATATGGTCATATCCCTAATGCACAAAAATGCTAATTCATGTAGTTTGTACATAAATAATGAGTAATGGTTATAATAAGCTGCTAATGAAGATATGATTAAACTTTGTTCCTATGAATAATATTAAGTAGTTAATTGGACATTATTTAAGCATTAACGTCTAGACATATTCACACAAAAAAGTAAATATCTGCAGGCATGTTTAGGCTTGGTGTAATATGTCCAACCTTATCACTTTTCAGAGCACTCTTGTAATTAGTGTGCATCAGACAGCACTGGGATAGGTGAGTGCAATTACACACACAGACACATACTTTAAGAATCGGATATGACATGCAGTGTAAGGAGCTGGAATTCATACAAAAAGTCCGTGGTGAATTAAAGGCAGCTCTCCTGGATCTCTGGTTGGAGCTGTAGTCTTTGTGAGATCCTTTCAGACCAGGAAATACCTAGAAATATTTATAAAATTATAATAGTTAAAAATTAACAAATTGATTTTAGAATTTGCACAGTATAATTTTTCCAGCTGTTATAAATGTTGTCGTGTTATAATGATTGAAGAAACATAAGAAGAAAATTCTTACCAATAAGGATAAGTAGCTGTTAAGATTGTTCGTGGGCTTATAAGAAATGGATTAGAAAATGAGCAAGATTGTTTTATCCAATACTCTGTACCACATAGAGTTTCCTAGGATTGCATTCAGGAAAATGATGATGGTGATGATGACAACGATGATTAGGAAGACAAAAACCATGGCAATAGATTGTCTGGAAAATCTTTCTCTTAAGTTGGTTTAAATGTGTGCTTGGGTTAACTTGCCTGCCTCCTGGAGTCCCTTTTCTGGACACCATACAGCCTTCAGTTTTTGCCTCTGAAGTCTTAGAGGTGTGCTCCTGTCATTTGGCTGCTTTCAGCATTGCCTTCTATGATGTTCCGTTGCATTTAGGTAGAAGTTTCCCTTGTGCTCAAAAAAACCCTTTCAGTGCAGGAAGTAAAGACAGCACTTCCTTTTAAATCTGATGTGTCACTTTCCTGTATCTGTCATGGATTTGTTACAGAGGGCTTTGCAAAAGGCCACTTTGGCTTCTCCTGAGGTATCACATACCTCCAGCTGTTGCATAAATACCTTAGAACTTACAGCCAGTGCTTGCTTATAGATTTACTTATTCTTTCAAGTACCCACTTCAGATTCTCCTGCAAGTCCCATGCTGCATCACTGAGATCTGTCTTAAGGTTTCAGAAATATCTCAAGGGCATGTGCAGAATGAAAAAAAAAATACTGAAAATTTTGCAATTTTTCCTTCACGTCTGCTAGCCTGGACAGTAAGTGGCCATTGATACTGACTTCTTCCAAGTGCTCAGCTCAATGATTTTGGCTCAAAGCAGATCCTAGGTTTACCTGAAGACTCTCCATTTTTCGGCTGCTTAGTTACTCTGTCTTAGTTTCAATGAGCATAATAACACCTCTTGTTTGCAGCCTTGTCAGCTTTTTCTTCACCAGCCTCATCACAGCTTATGGTTCTTTGTATTTCAGCACTTCTACCTTGACTTTGCCCTCAGAATATCCTGAAATACATCCTTAGGTTTCAATTATTCACAGACTCCCAGGTGAATTCTCTGTTTTTTTCTATGTGTTGTACATACAAGTCTGTCCTCTGATGCAGTTACTGTCTCTTGCCCAGAGGGCTGATAGATGTCTCTTGCCCAGAGGTCTGATAGATGTCCCAGCCCTCAAAACATTCCAGATCAGGTTGGATGGGTCTCTGAGCAACCTGATATAGTAGAAGATGTCTTGGCTCCTTGCAGAGGGCTTGAAGTAGATGATCTTTAAAGGTCCCTTCCAATCTAAACTATTCTGTGATTCTGTGATGTTATAATTCTATGAGTTGTCTCTGCCTCTGTCAGTAGCTCAAGTAGCCACTGACACCATTGTGTGTCAACAGCTGTATGCCCCATATAATAACATGGCCTGCTGCAGGATTTTTCTTACTGACAGCCTGCATGTATCCAGTGCCTTAGGAAGATTTTACTAATTGTAATCAGTCTTTTGTCACATTTCTAAAGTCTGATATTAGCATTCAGATGTGATGCTGGAGCTGTGCTGCAGTTGACTCCACAATTCAGCTGGACTGTTGAACAGCAATAGGCTGCCGATTATTTCGTGACCCAACCAATATGGCATCTTCAGTTGGCAGCCTTCTTCTATAGTGTGTTTATATATTTGAATCAGCACATAACTTTGAATTTGCCAAAGTCACTTTGCAGACAGTCTTGTCTGTATTGGAAATCATTGTTCCCAGTCACTGCATGCACTGCCATTTTCATTTTCTCTGCTAAGAGTGAGATTAGGATATGCTTTTTTTCTTTTCACTTCTCTTGAGTGACTTTTTATAAGGATGAGCATTTTCATTTGTGTATTTGTATCTGCTTTTCAGAAAATTTATGCTGCTTTTAGACCATTGCATTCTAAATCCTTTCTCCTTTTTCTTTTAGGGTTATTCAAACCTATATGCTTGTTCTGTGCAACTAGCTGTCACTGTTTTGATGCTGGGCATTTCAACAGTCCATGTTTTTTGCAGAAAGTCCTCTAGGACTCAGAACTTTTCCCACCACTGTCTCCCAAAGTCTCAGCCTGCCACAGGAGAACCTGTTTTTCCTTCAGAGACAAAAGTAACTCAGGCACAGAACCAGAGTTCCCAGCTCTTCTATTTAAATGTTTGTCTTGCTTGAAGTTTCTCAGATTCAGGTAAAGAACTTACTTTGTCACTCCATACTGGAAATATATTACCTACCAAAACTGGCCACTGCTTCATGTTTAATGTGTTTTTCCATTGTGACAGTGTTATTCCAACATGCTGACATCTGGATAGAGACTCAATTCACATTTCTGGTATTTTCATTCTTGTGTAAGGATATTGTAGAAATCCTTGTAGGATATCGTAGCAATTTTATGGGAGGACGTTTCTGGTGCTACTGTCTCACTGCCTCTTTGGTTTTGTTTTCATCCGCATTGCCTGCGCACCAGACAGTTTGTTTCTGTGAGACTCAGTGGCCTGACTGTTGCCAGCATGTCTCACACACTGCCTGCTGAGTCAAATCATGGAGGCTTCCAAGTTTTCCACCTCACAGGGACAAGTCATGTCCACAGAGATGCTACAAACATAACCAGAACTTCAGGCTGGCCTTCCCTGAAACACCCCTAAATTTCCTCACACCAACTGCTTAAAGTATTTCCTCCCAGGACCATGACATTTACTACAGGCAGATGCTGACAAGTAGATTTGTCTGTAATGCTACTCCAAATATAATTGTCTTACTTGAGAGATGAGTAATATTGAGCTATTTGGTCAAAAAGATCTAGCAATTTGAAACACAAGTACTGAAGTGGAGAGAGTAGGAATCCCTTTTACAACTCTGGCTTCTATAAACTGAGATGAAAAGATACTTATTTTACTCACACTCCCAAGGAGGTCAGAGAATGTGTGTACTTGTGTCTATCAGTTTGTATCTCTCTGCTAATAACTTGTGACCTCATTAGTTGATTTCAGTCAAATTTGACTGAAGGGTACCTTCACCCTTCATTCTTGAAAATAATTAAACCTGCTTTTTAAAATTATTAATTAATATAATTAGGTGATAATTAATGAAATAATAAATCTATACATTTTATGAAATTGTGTAACTAGCAAGGGAAAAAAAGCATTCCAGCATTCCCCACATGGGAAAGAAGAATTGCCATGTGAGCATGAATATCTTTTGCATGCTCACAAATCTGCAAATTAGAAGAACAGTTTATAAATTATAAACGTTTAAAAAAATATAAAAAATTAAAACAAGATAAAAACTGATGGGAAAACATGTTTCTTGAGTTCCAGGACTTGCAATAGTATTGTTAAATATTGTCCTCTTCTTTTCAGCACTCTTTCCAGGTTTGTCTACATGAGGGACTTGTGGACTGCTTGGACAAGTTAGCATATTAGTGATAAAACCCAGCTGCAAATGACGTAGAATGGACAAGTGCAACCATTAGAGTACAAAAAAATCCCAATTGCAGGTACAGCTGAAGGACTTCAGTGTTATGTTCTCAGTGTTCCCTCCACCTTTGAGCATCTGAAAAAGGATTCATTTTGTCTGGTTGCCTAACAGAGCAGAAGCAGTGACATGGGATATCTTTTTCAGTGCTCTAATACTCCTATTCCCACTGACCATAACTAACTGACACAAAATCAAACAGGCTTTGTTTATGCCAAAGACTTTTTGTCTATTCAGGCTGCTAAACCATGCTTAATGTCAGTGTAATTTCACTAATCTTTCAACATTATGCCATTCTCTAGAAAAGGCTGTTTTCCTGTTAGTCTTTACAATGGGTAATAATTCTCAGTAATACATCTCATATAAAACTGGACTGTGAATGGAACATATTTAATAAAAAATCTCTAAAAAATATCCTTGCACCTCAAAGAATATTTGGTGATGGGATTAACACTGCCTGTTTTGAAGAATGTGACTCAGTCAAAACAGCTACATAGACCACCTATTTCATGCCTGCAGAGCTGCAGAATCTGCTTTGATTTTCCATTCCTTGACTCTGAATAACATACTGGAGTTTAACCTTCATTATATGATTATGTCTGTACTTCTCATGGTAATTAAGTGACCTTCCAGAACAGTGAACAAAACTTTCAGGCTGAGAGATTAATTCTGAGAGGTGTGAACTTTTCTGTTCATCCCAATCGATGTTAACTCTGAAGCCTTACAGATAGATTACATTTCAGACTCATTAACTATTTCACTGCTGATTGCTTTACATGAAAGGCTCACTAATAAAATTGAGCCACAAAAGTATTTTCTCCCAAATGACTGGGAACTCCAGACCCACCAGATCCTCTTATCCGCAGCATCTGTAGTTTATAGCACAGTAGTTTGGTGCCAGAACAGGAGTCTGTAGCAGACCAAAGACCAAGACAAAGACCACAATGGTGGTCTTCACCAAAATGTGAGGAAACCACAATAAATGAAATTTCATATTAAAATAAATAAATCAGGAGTCTCTGTCCTGAAATTATTATTCATGCTCATATTTAATTCAAGGTATATCTTTCTTAAATGTAAAGGAAGCCGTCACAGAATTTCTAGGCTCACCCTACAGAAATGCGAGAGGGGCCAGAAACACTGCAGCACAGCATGGGTCCAGCTGGAAAAAGCATACATTGAGCCCTGATCTTAGCTAAGCAGATTAGCACCGAGATAGAGCCAAATCACTTTTACACCTTATTCTGATTAGAAGCTATTCAGAAAAGTAAGAAGGTGACTTTGTTTTCCATATCAATGGGGCTGAATGTATTTAACTCCTGGAAATACTTGGCACTTCATAGCAGTAGTCCCTCTGTTACTTTTTGTGCCTCACGTACAAGGGCTTGTCTCCGCTTTTAAGTTATGCCAGGGTGAAGTTGAAGAGGAATGTGAAGTACCTGAAATAGCTCATGGTGTAACCCCTCTTGCTCAGTAGCACTCTGGCACTGCAGATTAAACAACCACCAAAGCTCGTGCTCAGCGGCGCTGCTGTGTCCTCCGCTCACCCCTGCAATGCCCAGGTGCCGAGTGCCGCAGGGCAGAGGTTTGGGACACTGGAAGTGTTTGGAGGTGCTCAGCCCACCACCACCGCAGCCAGGAATCTGCTGGGTCTGACCACCCAAACATTCCTTCCAGCTTGAGAAGAGTGCGGGGTGCTTATGGCTGTGATTAGGTCAGGTTAAACAGTTCTCAGGTGGAAAGAAGTGGACGAGCTGAAATCTAAGCACTGGCTTATGAAATTTCTGTTGGCACTGCTGGAGCTAGTCAGCATTATATAGTCCCTGGATCATCAGGGACTTTACGATCTGTCTTAGTCTATTTGTGTGCTAACAATAACTTTAGCTGCTAGTTTCACGAGCTCTGCTCTTTGCAGGAAACAGTAAACCATGCCTGAAAATCAGTATGTAGAATACATTGTAAGGGAAGGGAATAAAACAGGGCCACACAAAAAAATAAAAAGAAGTGACAAAAGGCTGTAGGAGATTAATAAAACTTAACTGGCTTACAAATAGAAAGAAATAGAATTATTAAAATAAAACTTAACTGAAATGAGATTTTTAAAAATTTTCATATCTCATATCTGCAAGGTTGTATTTGCTGACAAGTCTGTAGCTTGTTATTTTTATATTTTTTGGTTTCCATCTCTTTATATCAATCTGGTGAAAGCTTATTAAACTCCTATTTGAATTTTTGTATCTCTTTCTGCCTAAACCTTTACAGTGACTCACATAAAAAGCAATATTTTAAAAATCCGTATATAAAAGCTAGAATAGTAGCCCAAGTTTTAGTAATATATTTTGATTTTATCAGGCCTTACTAAGCGAATAATTGGGAAATAAAGTGCTATTTCTCCTTGAATATTTAGATGAAGTGAGTATATTTTGTGGCTTCTGTGGAGAAAACAGGACTCTACGGACACTCCAGCCTGAGAAGTCTGCTTTGCACTCGGGTTCTTTTGGAGATAAGTTGTTCTAATTAACTGTTCCTGCATAACTCAGCTGCTTGTCAAATGTTGTTCTTTTCCAGTCTTCTTCATCAAATCTCAGTGGAACAGATAGTTCATCATCCTGTATGTCCATATTTGTTGTTTTGCACTCACAGTGAGTAAATGTATTCAAAGGTTTTGTGAAATATGAGTCTATTCATTCTATATTATCTGACTGAGGCACACCAGTTCAGCACAGGTAACTTGTTTTCATGTGCAGATTTTATAATGAGAAAGTGTTTGAGGAAATTTGGCTAGTTTGCAGTCATAAGCTTGGCTTAGGCAAAGGTGTCTCATTTTTTTGTCCTTTTTTTTATTCAATCACTGCATGATGTAGTATTTCACCTGATGATTGTGCTAAAGTCCTTGGGTATTACTGAGAATAAGATTAAGATTCCATGGAACTATTTCTCCATTAAAGAATTATTTCTTTGTTTCTTAACTTGCTTTAATAAATCTTACCAATGTCAACAGTGACTCACTCAGACTTTGTCATTTGTCTAGCAACATTGAAATGATGTTGCAGTAGGGAAAAATTCACATTCTTTGGCATATTCTACCAATTCATGAAAAGTTGTAAATTCCGTTACATCAAAGACAATTAGTTGGGGTGGTAAAATGGGAGAAATTCCAGTTGTTTTGGGTGGCCACTGCAGCGATATTCAGCAAATTTCCTGATTTCTAAGAGGCTAAAAAGTTTTCAGTGCTAATAAGATTCATGCTTCATGGTCAAAAGGCCTATCTCTGCTTTTCTTCACGGTCCTTCAGGAACTCTGCAGATTTATACTAAATTTTTCTCCTACATTTGGGCTGCCATTCAAACAGGTTTACCAATTATTATTTGTGGTGTTTGACCACTATTTGAAACAGCCTTTTCTTCTTCCATATTAGCTTCACAGCATTTCAGCTCTGGACAGTTTGAAATGTGACATGTCTGCCTTTATGTGTGACATTATCTGGTGTCTTCAACAAATTAGTTACAGTGTGCTTCAAAGGCAAATGGGCCGTCCTGCCAAAAGGACATACACGAGCATCTGTTTTTGTGAATTTCTTACAAGTTGTCTAATATTTCATCACAGGTTCTTTTTAGCCCCTGCTCTTAAACTGGCATAGAGGTAACTTAGTTGATGCTGGCTGTCGTTTCTAAATTGCTATGAGGTCAAGATTCTCATGTTCTCTGTCCTGTCAGGCGGTTCTGGACAGAAAATTTACTAAGTACATATTGATCATTTTCTTGTAGTATTCATCTAAAAAAGTATTCATCATAACACCGAACCTTCAACATATCAACCTTCAGATATGTCAAAAAGCTGTTAACAGAATTGTGTAGAATGCTGTGCAGTGGGCATTTTCCACATTGAGTTTCCTAGCTTTGAAAAACAGATTAAAATTTTCCCCATTTAAGAGCAATTGGAAGTAATTCCTTTTCCTATCAAATGCATTTGCATGGGTCTGCTATTTGGTGTGACTGTCACAAATTTAGATGATGACAACTTTTACCAGAATGCTTTGATTTTCGAAATATCCTCTGTGCACTTAAATTACCAGATGATACTGCTTCTTAGGTTTCTTTCAGAGATTATTAAAAAAAAAAATGTGGAAATGACATTTTAAAATTACATTGCTACATTTTCCAGGAATACTCAATATTGAACATGATTTTAAAAAATCACAGTTGACTGATATATAGGTTTTACTGGTAAACTGTCCTTTCGGATAAACATATTTTTCTGTAGTAGTGTCACTTGTATTTGAAGTGCTATATTCCTAAATAGGTATTATTATTAATAATAATAGTAATAGGTATTAATACGATACCTGTAGTAATTAATAAATTTAAATACTTTTAAAGTCACAGTTATTTCTGTCTCATACCCTCCTACAGAATCACAAACAGTTATAGAATGGTTGAGGTGGGAAGGCACCTCTGAGATCTAGTCCAACTCCCTGCTCAAACCAAAGTCAAGTAGAGCAGGCTTATCAGGGTTGTGCTCAGTTGAGTTTTAATACCTCCAGGAATGTAGACTCCAAAGCATCTCTGTGCAACTTCATTTGGTGTTTGACTATCCTTGTAGTAAAAATATTTTTCTTATGTTTCTCTGGACCCATCAGGGTCCATGGATGTGTGTATGTACAGTTTGTTTAAATGTTCCCTAAACTGAGCCTCCTACAGTGAAGGTAATTCTTCCTTCCTCCAGAAATTCTCCCTGGTGTCATGGACCTGGGATTGCTGAAGGTCAGTCTTCCAGTAAAGGCAGAGAGC
Source organism: Vireo altiloquus (assembly GCA_013396875.1). NCBI lineage: Eukaryota > Metazoa > Chordata > Aves > Passeriformes > Vireonidae > Vireo > Vireo altiloquus. Next base: position 467,909 of record VZRF01002162.1, read on the forward strand.
AGAAGACACTGAGTACCTCATTGTTCTTCCTGTCCCCAGGTACCCTGCCCTACTCAGCCATGAGCCTTCATGTTCCTCTCTGTTCCTTTTGCAGCTGGTAGGTCTAGAAACCCTTCTTGTTATCCTTTGTATCCCCTGCCAGACGCAGCTTTGAGTGGGATTTTGTTTTTTAACCCCTTCCTTGTACACAGAGCATCTCCAGCCAACTCCCTCAAGGGAGCTGCAGTACATAGGCTGCATAGCTGTCCTTTGTGACACTTAACCAGCCTTCTAAAGTCTGGTTCTCTCAATACACTCACCCCTTGAGACTCCCATGATATGTCACTTTCAATTATAGAGGAGGAATACCATGATTTCTTTTCAAAGGATGAAAAAGTATCTGTAGCATGTTTGAGGGAGCTGGCCACCAGAGAAGTTAAGACATTCTGTGGAGTAAAATGTGCCTTCCAATAGGGTTCAGAGAATTTCACAATTTCTACTAAAAATGATGAGTGCATGGAGAGGTTTATTTTCTTAGAAAATGTAATCACCTCATTTGCCAATGAAAAATTAGGAGTTTTGAAAAACTGAATTTATTGTGAATGCAATGCCCTGAAATTAAGAACACTAGCTGCCAGCTTCAAGGGACTGGCAGCAAAGTGTGTTCCTTCCACAATGTAAAGTATAGCCCTTGGACAAGCTGCATTTCTACAGAATGTAAAACGAGCCTTGTACAGCACCTTGCTTCTGAGGTCACTTGTTCTTTTCATATGAAGATGCCACCTTATAAGCTTGGGAAATCCTGTGTCACAAAATAGCTGTGGGTTGGCCAGAGACTATAAATCATGTTTTGGAATTTGAGGTGTTATCCAATATGAATGAGACCATTCCTTTTATATAAACAACTTTCTATTTTTTTCCTATCCATTATGCTGGTGCTAAATATATCATACTAATGGGCTCTGTAGGCTTGTAGGATTTCCTCTTGTGACTCAATATTTTTCCTATTAATTTATTTTTTATGCGTTTCCACTCCTATTCCTAGCAGCACAGCATGTATCCTCACTATACAGAAAAAGAAAAAGAAAAAGAAAAAGAAAAAGAAAAAGAAAAAGAAAAAGAAAAAGAAAAAGAAAAAGAAAAAGAAAAAGAAAAAGAAAAAGAAAAAGAAAAAGAAAAAAAGAAAAATTGAAAACCATGATTTATCTTCTATTTGAAAAAAACATCTGCAGAACAAAATGAGCCTCTTGATGCCGGAATTGTCATCAATGATGACTTTGACAAAATGAGCAATACATAATTTGCTAGCTCCCTTGCGAAGCTGAAACAGATTGTCGAATAAAACACTGGAGGAGATGCATATGGGGTGAGTAGACCAGCTTTGAATATGAACACATGCAGGTGGTCATTTAGTAGTGGTTCTAAGAGGCAGGACATCCCTAATTTGGAGGGTCATTTGCATTTGGAAATGCTCACTGATAAATAGGGATGTATTCCCTATAGTAAAGCAGGACTGATACTGCCAAAACTACAGCTATTTCTGTTCCAGGGTAAGTTGAACAAACCAGACAGCCCAAGGCAAAGTAGAGAGTGGTTTACACTCCAGCAAACCTGCCATTAGTGGTGGGTTTGCAGAATACAGATTAGTAAAATTTGAAAAAGTGCTTTCTAAAAAATAGAAAAATAGAACTTCTTCACTCTCTGGTAAGAAATGATGGGGTTTTTGTAAGGCAAGCAGAGCAGAGGTACTGACTTAAATGCTGTGTAAAATAGTCAACCTCTAAAAATGTTTTATCACAACCTCCAATTTTGAGTAAAGCCACTACTCTGAATTCTCAAATTGCTCACTCCACTGTCAGTCACTTGGCAGAAGCTGCAGCACTCAAATATGTATGTTCCTGTATCTCTCTTATTCCTTTTCTTGACTGTGTGCCTGTGTATACTGTTAGATCATGAAAGATACTATTTTAAGAACATCTTTAAGAAATGTTGTTCTTATCATGTAAAAAATTATGCTTGTTTGAAGAAGGGTGGCATATGATCATTTTGACTAACATTCCATTGCATTCTTAGTACTTGCCTGTGTCAGCCAAATGAATTAAAATATTCCATTAGGAAATTACTAATCTACTGATCAAGAAAGGCTTTTATGAGATGCTGTTCATGCAAAAACCTCTTCTTTGTTTGAAGCCCCCACAAGAAGTTCTGATTGCCTTCAACCCCAAGGAGATCAAATGACATTGTGAGCTTTTCAGGAAGGAGGACATTTTTCCTGTTCAGACAGAGGATGATATCTGAAGGCCTTACTTCTGACTAGAACCTTCAGATATTAGTATGCTATAAATAACTAATGATGATGTCAGCTTGGGGGCACTTAGCAACGTGTAAGAGCTGCTCCTTCAGCAATAGTTCTGTAATCTCAGCCTTTTAGCATATTACTTCTAAAAGAACATAACTTCCTCTGGAAGCTTCATTTCCATTTAACCAGCCTTGTCCTTTTTTCAGATATACTCCCCTTGACATGTGTAAAAGAAATACCCCAATGAAAACTTGTTCAGAACCGCTAATTACTTTTGACCAGACTCCTTCCTCCATACCTTGGTTAATAGTGTAGATTGGAAAAAATAACGGCCAGATCTGTTATCCCAGCAATTATTGAGAAACGAAAGTGACAATTTGCTTACTTGCCTGAAAGATCAAACAGTAAAACCCTAATTTCAGTCACTTGGCACTGGATTTTATATATTGAAACTGGCAGGCACACTTTATGCAATGTCCAAGCAGAAATGACCTCAGGCTTTTATGGACTACAGCACAATGTTCTCAGAATCACTGTGCCTACTGACTCCTTTCTTTTTTTCTTTTTGTTTGTTTGTTTTTGTTTTGTCTTGTTTTCTGGGGGTTTTGGAGGGGTTTTGAGTCCATGTCAACCATACATATAATCAGAAATAAAATTTGAAAAATGAATCATACATCATACAAATACAGTGTAGTGTGCCTTGACACTGAGTGTTTAATAAGCCATCCTTAGAGACAGTGGAAAACTGCAGTAATTGAAGAAGGAAGAATATTTGACTCCTGAGTATGACTTTATGAGCACTATATAGTTCATAGGACACTGGGGATATTTTAAGTGCAGACCATTGGTGTGCAGTAAGTTTACCTCTCTGACAAATGATTATTTTACCACATACTCAGATAGGAATCTTTTTCTACTGCAGATGAATAAAGACAAAAAGCTGCAGAGCATTCTCATTCCCTTTTTTGTGTTTCCCTCTCTCTTAAATCTATTCTCCATGCTGTCCTTCAGGTCAGGAAAAAAAAGCTTCAGGACTAGTGTGAGTCAATTCAGTTTGCTAAAATCAGCATGATCAGGTTTTCTTTGGTATAACAAGGTGGTTGCTTTACAGACACCTGCCTTTTCTCTACTGATCTGCACTCTGAAGTTGAAGCGCAGACCACTCACTAGTAAATGATCTAAAGAGTTCACTAACCTTATCCTATAACTCCTACCTCTGGGAAAGCTTCTTAGTTGATTGAACCTACATAAATATTGAATAATTTTTGGCTACAAACATCTGTGCACAGCTCTATATGGCTAGCTAAATGTTAAAAATTAGGAATCTTTTCCTCAGTAGGAAACAGAAATCTGAATGTGTTAAAGAGGTCTTCTGCAGAAAAATGGATCAGTATTGCTTAGGATTTGCACAATGCAGTTTCTTTTAAAGCCAAGTGATTCACAAGGCTATATATACACAACTAAAAAAGTTCTCTGCTGATTATATCATATGGAAATCATAGTACAGTCCATTAATTACCCTCTCTGATGAAAGGAAGGGTGAAATTTGTTATAGAATCAGACCACAAGATAGGAAGTCCCAGGCATCCATTATATAATTTAGTCCTGACATAGCACATTAAATTCTGAGAAAGGAAGACCATTTTACTGTAAAGTCAGCAAAATGCCACCGAACTAAAACCCGGCTGCCGGCATACCACTAACCATATCTAAAGTGAATAACTACTGAAGCTATCACATCGGTATTAATGCTATAAGAATTTTATAGTGGTTTAGGCTTTTGCTTCAGCCTCACATAGGCATTTCCATTGCTCCAGCAGACACTTTAAGCTTTGACATTTTGGTGAAATACTAAACTTCCTATTTACACCATCATGCCTTTTCACTCAGCGACCTGGTACACCAAAGGCACATCTGTTGAATTAACATGCCCTCCTGCTATGCCTTCCTGAATCTGTTTGCCGACCAGGGGAGCAAACACTGCAGGCCAGAATTTCCAGGAGCTGGCTGGTGGTGAGGCTGTGACTTTGGGCTCAACTCCGAGCTAACAGCACTGCCTGGCCTGGGCTGTGCCACAAGTGGCCTGGGAAGCAGTGTGACTCCTGGGTTTTAGAAGAGAGCAGTTTCTAAAACACAGCACTGATCACACACCTTCAGCCAGAAAACAGAAGGACAAAACAAATTCTTGTATTTTCCTTGCTTCCAGACAGGAAAGAAAGGTGAAGTTGAGTTGTCCCTAAATGCATAGCAAAGCAACATCGAATTCCATCATTTTTACTGATTTCAGTGAGAAATTAGATACCTTTTTGGTTATAGCCCCTGGTGTCAAAGTCTAGCGCTCAAAGATGGGATCACAAGAGATGAAGAACTGCCCTGTCTCCTTTCACAGTCCAAATCAAGGTGTAGCCCAGTGTCAGAAAAGGGAACACTATTTGGTTTACTGTGTGCAATTAATTAATTTCTGCAGTGATGTCTAGTAAACAGCATCTAGTGGAATGGATTTAATGATTTTTGCCATGTTTATAAACTGCCTGAGAACATATTGGGTGCTTTGGTCATCCCTTGAGCTTTTGGACTCACAGCCTTTGCTATCCTAAGGCTGTATTTTCCTCCTCACAGCTGGCTGCACAGTGTGGAGCAGCTCAAACAGACTGCATTCAGCTGGGTATTTACTTAATTTACTTTTTCATACAACCTCTGATTTAAGTAAAATTATGAATAAATTAGAAAGCTACCACATGGCTTTCCCACCAGGACAGCACACATTCTCCTGCTGTTTCAAATCCAGTGATCTGTTTCTATGCTAAGATTCTCGATGAGGCATCAGTATCTGAGAACCAGTCAGCTCAAAGTTCAGAGATCAAAATGAGACCATGTTTGGGTCAGTTTTGAGAATAAATGCAGTACAGTAAAGGGGACAGTATATCCTAAGACAACAAAGAGAATATTTGTTTTCAGCGCGCTATTTGCTGAGCAAGGTTTTATCCAAATCCATTAAGGAGCACAGCTAACAGCACTGCTGTGGCTATGAACACCCTTATGCGATTCTACTTCATTACATGTTAGCCCTGAGAGGCCTCAGCAGACTAAACAAGTCCGGCAATACTGGGGGATGAAAGGATCAGAGATCAATTTATAGGAAAAACAAGCTCTCCCTGTACCTCCTCCTTCTCAGGAGCCGGTGATTAGGCGCTGCACTTCAGCAGCAATGCCAGCCAGCATCAGCATCCTGCTGTACACCCTCCTCAGTGTGTCCCACACGTCAGGATTGCAGCAGCTGGAACCCATGACTCCCCAGCAGCAGATGAGGCTCCCCTTATTTATGACTAGTAGACTGGCGGTAAAAAAAATGCTTGTAACACCGTTATTTGTTCTGTATCACAAAAATTTGCATGATTTGCATGAGCAAACCCCTCCTTAGCTCAAGCATCTACCCCAATAGTCTCCATATTATACATTTTTCTTCCACTTTAGTAAGAAGAAAAGTCCATAAGTTTGAGGTGATAGAGGAGCTGGATGTCTCAGAACAGACTTTCTTGTTCCCATACAAAAGCACACGCCTTAAACCTTTGTCATGAGTTTGGGAGTTTCCTGCTTTTTAAAGCATTCCATTTCTCAATGTGTTTTTTCAGCAGACAGTGTTTCTTTGTAGAGGTTTTCCTTGTTGTCTATCTAAAAAAAAGTTGATATTTTCTGCTTCTACTAGATAATTTTTTTTAAATTAAAGCGTCAACCTTGGCAAAAAAAGAAAAGGAAAGAGTCAGAAAAGAGAGATGCCAAATGCTAGTAAGCATCTAACTGCAGCACTCTCTGCCAATAATAAAGGTATATTTTACTTAAGAGTTCTAGGAGAAAGTTATTTTTGAAATATCTTTTTACAGCACAACCTGCAGTGAAAGCCTTCTGAATTTATCACCCCAAATTTTTTTTTACAGAGCTGTGTCTAACTGAAATTCTTAAAAACAGCTGAGTAACAAACTATCAAGGTTGTTCATGTTAACAACGTACATAAAAATTCTTGACTGGATACTTGCAAGAGATGTATTCGATTTAGTAGTTTATGTTCAGTGTGGAAAAAGTAAGATCTGTGTTACGAACCAGAGTGTTGCTTGTGTCCTCTCCCCTCATCTGCTATCTTGGGAAGAATACTCCATGAAAGTGCAAGGAAAGAATTTGATATGTTCGGATTAAATTAGTCCTTCCCCTGGTAATAATCAAGAAGAATACATCCTATTGTCCTTTGATTTCTGGAACTTCCCCAAGAAAATAACCACATATATTGTCTCCAAATGCATTACACAAGATTCAGGGAAGTCTTATCAAAACCAATTGAAGATGTTCTCGTGAGGCTTAAAATCTTAGTGCTGGTCCTATCCATTCAAAATCTTGTGACAGGGTTGTCATTGCTTCATGCTGGAAATTGAAGTGAGCTTTGGGGCATCTCCCTTAGTCAGTGAATGTGGACAGATTCACAATAGCTGAGAGGGTGAAAAATCAGTGTTACTGGTGTATTCCATCAGCACTACACATAGTGGTGATTGACCTACTTCAGTGCTTCTGTGAATATGAATGAAGCATTCTCAAATCCTTAGAATGCTGCCAAACATATCTGTGACAGGGTATATCCCTTTCATTCTGTGCCAGGATAGCAACCTTGATCCTCAGGACTGAAAATATAACCTCCTAGACTTTTATATGCATCCCTGAGCATGAGTCAATTTAATCTCATCTCAACCATCATGGTTTTTATCATTATTAATACTAATATTTTTAAATTTAAAAATATTTACATAACAGTAATTATTTAGGGACTTATTAAGTAATTATTAGGGAGGAATGGGGGAATATTAGACACATTGTAGTGTTCACCTCCAAGTAAACATCCTTTTATAAATGGATGTTAATACTCTAAAACATGACTACCCACAAACTTGCTATGAAAACATGTTAAAATCAGCAGCTCTTCTTCCACCTATATCTCAGAGTTGCCCTTTGCAATCATTCCTCATGGGAAGCTATTATGCTGCAGCAATCTTTCTGAAAGCTGCTCCCACACAGGAGGAAAATCTAAATACATCGCGTAACACAGCAGTGCAATTACACAAAAAATAAACAGAGACTCTGGCACTCTCTCATGTGTTGCAGCCCCTGTGTGCTCTGTACTGTGACATGGGCACCTACTTGTTGCTGGCATTTCTTGACCCCTTCCTGTTTTCAAGAGAAATACAGTTGCTGAACCAGCAAACAACCCTACGTGGAACAGCTCTCTGGGCAGGGTTCACCACAGCTATAGCCAGCATGTCAGTCATGTGGACTACCCAGCCAGCAGTGCTTTGCCCTTGCCTTTGAACACACAACCTGTTCCCAGAAAAAAAGTTATCTTTACAAAGCCACCATCTTTGCCAATTTTGTTGGGAAATCTTCACATGTAGCTTATCAGACAGCAGGAAAGGAGTCTTGATGTGGGGGATATTTTTCCTGTCTGAATTCCTGCACTAAAATACATTAAAAGATTTTTCTAATCAATGACTTCTACCAAGATTCAGTTTGGTTTGTTGTCTGCCGAAACACAAAAAGTAGAAATATATATTTTTAGCCAAGAAAGGAACTAATTGGCTGCTTTAATGCAAAATCAAACACCTTTTATGATTGCTTTATGTACACATAAAAGTTCCCTGCTAGCTGTGCCAGTGAAGCCTGTATTTTATCTGCATCATCTGCTTCTTTTGAGATCAGAGGATTTCTGACTCAAACCACATACCCTCTTTCTCAGTATCTCTCTGTACGTATATTACTATTTCCTCTTTCATATAATCTAACAATCTTCTGAAGATGTTATAATTGTACCTTAAGCATCTACATTATCTGAGTAAAAATGGGGGAGGGTGGAAACATAATATTTCAAAACTATGTTCCACAAAGCTCAGTTAATTTATGTCTCTGAAGGTTTCTTCTTTCTCACCTTCATATATGGGCATTTTGGTCTATTTACCCTTCTGAAAAAACACAGTGGGTTTCCATTATTGTAGCTTGTAAACTATTTATTAATGCTTGAACACCATTAGAAGGAAAGAAAGCCTTACTCTGTCTAATGTATTACTATGACTAACATCTGAAGGTGAATGCTGCATGTTTTGCCAGTCTCATTTGGTATAATCCTAGCTGTAAATGTGCTAGATGTACACCTTTGTGTTTCCTTTCTTGGAAACACCAGCTTATCCTTGTTACAACTGAAGAACTAGGCCTCATTTGACCCAAATATCTGTGAAGAGTTGGTCACATAAAAGATTCACAACAGTCATTCAGTACAGTTGTACTACTAATCAACCATTTTCCAACAAGTCATTTTCTGCTTATCATAAGGAAAACAACAATTTGGCTCTATCTCCTAGTTTCTAGACTACCATAAGAGGCTAAAATTGGGTGTTCTGTAGAGGCTGGTCACAGGGTGGCAGTGATCACAAGATGACAGCCATTAAACTGATGTATGGAGCGGCCAGAGATGACTGGAGTTGATCCTAGCAAATGGTACAAGGAGGAAAAGATGTGCAGTGCACAGCATTAAGTTTTATTAGCTTTACAAGTCCTAGGATCTATGTCACATGGAAGGAGTGAGCAAGCCAGGTGGAGTATCAAGGCATTGTCCAAGCCTGCAGGGAAGCAATTAGGAAGGCCAAAGCTCAGCTGAAGTTGAAACTAGTAAGTGATCTGAAAGACAAGAAGGAAAGCTTCTACAGCACTTTAATAGAAAAAGTAAAGCAAAGGAAAACAGGAGCATGCTGTGGAGCTGAGGCCCTAGTGACAGCAAAAAAAAAAGATAAGATACTCAGTGCTTTCTCTGCCTCAGCTTTTACTAATAAATTGTGCACATACACGGCTTCTTAAGCCTTGTAAAAGACCTCAGGAGTGAGGCATGACATGAAATAGAGAAAGGTAGTGGCTACTTTAACAAATTGGACATTGATGAGATGGGATACTGTGGGTGCCAATGACACCTGTACAATGTCATTGCAAGGTCACTTCACCGTTTTCAGAAGGTTATGGCACTCAGAGGAAGTTCCTGATGTCTGGCATAAGGCCAACACCACTTGTCCATGTCACAAGGGCAAGAAGGAGAATCTGAGAAACAAGAAAGTAGTCATCCTAGCCTTGGGTTTTAGGAAAGCAGTGGGAGCAAATATCCTGGAAGCTATATCCAAACACACAGAGGGCCTCACAGTGAGTGGGAACAGCCAGCATGGATTTACCAGTGTCAGCTCCTGCCTGACCAACACCAGAAGGACTAATAGCCCTGTATGCAGTATTGTGCAGATGTGGTCATATTGCTGCGTACTGAGGGTTGAAGCAGTTGTCACCATTTCAGGTAAAGGAACAGTGCTTCGGGGTACAGTGTCAATAAAACAGTGAGTGCCTTAGACTACCTTGACTTGTAGTCAGCTGGAAGTGTGAAAGACAGTGATTCTGATCCGCGTCTATGGCTCCTTGTCTGGAAAACCCAATAAAACATGGTTTAGAAAATTGTTCAAAATGGGGCTGGTACTTGGTTCTGCTTAGTTTAGCTTCTTATTTTTTGTTTCAATAGGAATTGTAAATCAGTTCTGCATTTTTGGTAAACTTATTCCAGTTTTTGTAACGTGGTATGTCCAGGCAAAACAGCAGTGCTTCATATATCCCTCTATATGCAATATTGTTTCCAGTTGTCATCCCCAATTGTCATTGTACATTTTGAAATGTGTGCAGTATGCTTCATATTCACACCTGGATTAATTGTTCTGCAATGAAGTTGAAGAGGTTAACCCCAACTTTGCCATCTGGTGGTGGTACCCCAAAAAAAAGAGGGAATTTTATACTTTTAAACAAAATAAAAGGGAAAGGCTGAGCTGGCTGTTCCTTCCCCTGAAAAGACTTCCTTTCTAGGTCTTTTCAGCCTGGGTGTCTCCAGCTGGTTCATGTACCTTAGCAGGAGCTCCCAGTTCCTCATTCATACCCTGTTGGTGTACCTGTGCCCCTACAGTCCTGGTCTTATGATTAAATGCTCTGAGAAGATGTACAGCTGGAGAGCTGCTGGAAAGCCTGGAAACACATGGCTATTTTCCACTAGCCTTCGGAAATATTTTCTTTATTTAGTGAAAGTTAATTACTTCGGCATTTTCAGATTTTTATCCCATGTTTCGTAACTCTTCTCTTCTTATCAACAGTCACTTTCCAAATCTGTTATTACAGATTTGTAGACACTGGTTAATGTAAAATGCAGTTAGAAAAATTTTCAGACAGATCTTATACAATCCCCAACTTATGAAATGGATTAACTCTATTACTCATTATGAAATCTAACACCTTTCTGGCTCTCCAAATAATGAAACAAGACTGTTATATTTAGTAGATTCATATGGCTGTGCCCAAAATATTTCTGTAGAAATTAGGGAATGATTTGCAATAATATCAATACTGTAAATGTAATAATACATTATAATCTTCCGTTTCTAGATCTTTGTCCCTGCCCAGCATGCCACGGCAAATTACAATCGATACAAAGCTAAACTTAGCACTGTTATGTCTGCCAAGTGATGGCCAGATGCAGGGGCAGACCTACCCAATTTAGGGACTCTCCATTCTACTGATACAACTGTGTGTGTACTCATCCTTTCCATTCCTGCAGGAGCAGCTCAAAACAGAGGTGTCAGCTGACTCAGCCCTGCTCTTCCTTGATGCCAAGGAGAGTTTTGTCACTGATTTCAAAGGGGACACACTTGAAGCTTAAAATAAGATTGGGGAAAAAATTCAAGGTTGAATTTTCTGAGAAACAGCAAAGAAAATTCTATTCTCAAAACACAAAGTTATTAGCTATGTAACCACAAATTCCTAAGGAGATAAAAAATCAGAGGGATTGGGCTCTCTCTGAAGAAATTCCTGTACCAGAATCCAATATGATTAATTTTGCTAGTGTCAAGATCTCAGAGATGTATTTTTGTGGGTGAGTTAGAAAAACTGCCAGTTCATGACCCAAATGAATAAAACCTACAAAAAATTGCTGTTTCCTAATGGCTATGCCCTAGAGGTCCTGCCTGTACAATTACTAGTGCAAGTCAGTATAATTTTTGGAGCAGATAAAGTCCATAATGATTTATACTAGCTAAGGATTAGGATTATGATCAGTAGTACCTAAAAGGCATTCTTTTTAAAAATGCCAAAAAAAGATTAAATATTTTAAGTGACCCAAATGGCTTTCCCATTCTTATGCAAGAAACATTTGAATAGGGAGAGAGTAACTGAAACCTCCATTGTCATATCCCTTACATGAGATTACAATGTCTTCACCTATCAGAGGTGTCACTGCTACTCCACCAAAGAAATTCAGGATTCATTCGCCTTCAAAAACAAGCCTTATCCAGCAGGATGCTTACACTGCACAAAATGATAGTGTCTTTCACTAATTGAGTCACTATACAGAAGAAACCAGTACAATTACTATAAAAAGGGGTCTTTTGCATACTGAGCAGAGCTAGCAAAGGTAAGAGACATGACAGCAGCATTCATAAATGTCTAAAGGCACTGAAGAGCTCTATCAGTGAAATCAGTTAACAAATGACATAGTACATAACTCCTGAAGACATAAAGCATGCAGTTTCTTTTCCAAGTCAGGCTCATAAAACATGGAACTGCTGAGTGATATTTCTTCACTGGTTAAAGTACAATGGCATGGAGCTCTGCTATCCTTAGAAGCAAAATAAGAATAGATGGGTGTGTAGAACAGGAGCAAAGCAGCTCTCCTGTGTGGTGAACCATGCCCTAAGGCTACTGACACTATCAGAGGACTACTGAGCTTCTGCAGGAAGGACAGAGAGGAAAGTTCTTTTTTTTTTTTTAATTCTGTAGGAAAAAAAGGAGTTGGGATTTACTTTCTCTGTCCAAACTTCACAGGTGCATTTATATGCAATGAGAGGGAAGAATGATGACAAAGTGCCTAAATTCATTTAGCATTACTTCGAACCATTTTTTTTTTTACAACTATAAGTAATTTTACAAATTCCTATGCAATGGCAGCAAACCACTAGAGTAGGATCATGATTTCTTTGTTGGAAAGTGTTGGTTGCCTCCCCATTAACAGATTCAGCACCTTGCAATGTTCAGGTCCAGTGTTAACATGAATTGTGAATGAAAATATTGACTTAGCTCCAAAATGTTTCCAGTTGCATTGGAGAAGGATGTCTTATAGCTGCCAGAAGAAATCCTGTGAGAGCCAGGAAGCAGTTTTGATAAATTAGCAAAGTCGGTTTTTAGCATTTCTGTTTTAACTTGAAAAAGGTTTGCTGCCATATGCATTTGTACTTTGGCAATACTTGCTGACAGAACAGGGACTGTCTTGGCATATTACTTGTCAGAGCAAACTAGATTTGGCTGTCATTTCCATAATAAGTATAATTCGTATTGCAGTGTCTAAAAAACATACAAAAAGGGGAGATGTCAGTATGAGATGAATTTGCCTTAAAAGAGCTTATAGGGGACTCACAATTAAACAGGTACATGGCCAGATGAAGTTATATATGAAAAACTCCTCCTCCGATCATAATTACATTTATTTTGTGTTCATTTAATGAATGGGTTAACTAAGTATGCTACTGCAAATATGTAGGGCCCAGTTTACACATTCTTGCAAAGCTCATACGCATGTAATGCAATTAACCTAAGGAATTCATATCAAAGACAGAGCTATAAAAAATGAAAAGCAGAGGCTTCTGTGCAGATAAGACATGACTTTTGTTTATTCCTAGTGTGTGCATGCAGTACTTTGCCATTGGTTTCAGCCAGTCTGCCCAGTAGCTATTGTTAAGAAAACACCAAAGCCAACTTTATACAGCCTGCTTCTGACTAGAGGTGGGAAGCTGATTCTTCATGCACCACTCAAGTTTGTTCTGCTCCCAAATAAAACTGAGGAATAATAAAGTGAATAATATATGAAAGAGTTCATAATTGCCTGCAAAGGACCATGCAGACAAACTTCTGATATAAGAAAGTGTATTGTCCCTTTGTATATTTTATGGGGGCTTACAGATCTGAATCTCTTTTGTATTTGTGTCAACAGCTGGTGTTAATTGCCATAGTGATACAAATAATTGCACTGATAAAAAGACCCTAAGACCATAATCCCACAGCTAGCAGCAGCATGGAGCCAGGCTCATGCAAGATTTGAGTGAAGCAGAACTTACTGCAAAATGCTCTTGCGTATTGTTGAGAGCCATGTTTTTCTGAGAGACAAATGAGAACCAGGCCCACACAGATAGATATAAATTTACAATTTCTTCATTGTCTTTTACCACTTCTGCTCTTTAATCTAACTGGTTTTTCAATGTACAAGGATTTATAATACAAAGAAATGGGGAAAGACAACATTCCATAGCACTGATGTCTGGCATACTAAGACTATGTATTTCAATAAAATGGAATGGCTGGTTTTCAAAAAGCACAGATAGATAAATAAAATGTGATCCCTATATCCCAACCTCCAAATGTTAGAAATGTTATTCAGCTTTTACATGCAGGCTAGAAATCAAACAAGTTGGATTTGTGCTATAACTGTGCTATAAATTCTTTCACTTTAAAATTTATACATAGAGGATGGTAAGTACAAGGGACAGTTGAAGGAAAGAAAATAAATCACATTTCAAAAGTGTGTGAATTAGAAAACTTGGGTCCACCTTCAGAAGTGAATGAAGCTCTTGAACACACATCACCTACCTGCTGTGCAAGCTAGTTATGTCTTTAAGGGTCTTCATGGTAGTGTTTCCATTGCTAAAGAAAAAGAGGGTACTTGGAAGAATTTTTGAAATCCCTTGGTATGAAAAGCCCTTAACTTTGTCAACATTTGAATTCCTTTAAAGACCTGTTTCATGTTGTCCAAGTCACTTCAGAAGTAACAAACTTCTAAATTATGTAGGGCTTTTTCTGTAACAGGTTTTGTAACCTTTCGTTTTCAGCTGCTACTTCTAAGTTCCCCATAAAATGGAAAGGAATAATTGTTACACCAGCCTTCTCAGTTCCAAGCCACAGTTTACATCAAGGAAAAAGTAAAAGTTAAGGTCTAGCTGCCTGAGTACTTTGGTGTCTGATTCTAGGATGATGGGAGGTGATGATCTCCACTTTGATCCTGATATAGGCCCTTTCTTTGGATTAAGTATCTAATTCCTCTCTGCACATTCAGAGCAACCATTGCACAATTCCACTAACTAGTGCATAAAGGCAACCTCACTGTTCTCTCACTCAGTTAGCACACTGCAGCTGAATGAAAGAATAATTAGGACAGTTACAAACAGAAATGAAGAATTTCAAGATCGTCTAACCAGGCAGAGATTAATAACATGAAAAGTTTCTGAAGAGAGCATCGTATTACAAAAAGCAATTTCGTGAAATTCAAATTTTCATTCTAAAGTGGAACATAAATACTGTTCAAGTTGTTGATGTTTCTATGCATCAGCAACTGTGAGTTCTGATCAGGCTATTAAGACCTTATTTTTAAAATCTGTCCTCTAAAAGAACTCTTACATTTTGCAAAAGCATTGTGTAGAAGGTGAATAAGAACCACTCATTGATTAAAAAAAGCCACATTCGTCCTGCAACACCTTAATGGTGTTTGAAGGCTTCCGTGCAAGCTCTGAAACAGTCTAATCCTCATTAATATGTAAAAACTTTTCTTCCCAGAGATATATTATTTTAGGTCAGAAAAAAAATTTTAAAATTCTATCAAATAAGAAAAATAGGTATCTAAAAAAACCCTGAATTCTGAAACCTTTCTTAAAAACAGAAGAACTAGAAAAATAAAAGTATTGAAGATAATGCCTTGCAGTGTGTTAAAGCAAATTAGCTTTCATTTTGCATAAATATACAACACATAGGTTTTATACTTGATTTTGCAACATACAGTAAAGGGGTTACTTATCATAATTTTGACGTTCTATAGACTAACAGTGGCAAGGAGAAATAGTAAAAACTATCTGAAGGTTGCTGCAAGTGGATATTCACTTCATAAATACCACAAATATTAAAAACAGAAGTGCTTTCAGAACTTCCACACAGCCCTGAATCAAAAGCCACTGCAATGAGAATTGATGCTGTGCTTACTCTTCTACTTTTGTTTATCTACAAAATAGATTGATACAAAATTTGTATCACTACATTGTGAAGTGATGTTAACCACCATCCCAGGTGTACACACTCCTTACTGAGTGGAGAAAGAGTATTAATTTGAGCTAGTGATACTACCAGTAGGAAGCTTGAAATTCACTGCTATCAAAATTTCAGCTTCACAAAAAATGTAACACTTATGCCTGTGTATGAAATTAGCATATATATCCAATTTTAGTAATTTAAAAACCTTAGTCTCCTTTGATGAAAGCAAAATAAATCAATATGATTAGCACAATGATGGGTGCGAGAAAAAGCAGTCTTCATAGTCAATATATCTGACAAATCATGATCTCCTCTACAAGATATCATTATGCTATGTCTAATGACTCTCAGTCTGATATTTTGTTCAAAATCTACAAAAGCCAGCTACAGTTATCTACAACAACTTCTTCAGTTCCCAGTGATCAGCAAGGGGCTAAGGTGCAAAGTCAGCTCTTCCTCAACCTGCTGTACCCCAAATACTTCA
Source organism: Vireo altiloquus (assembly GCA_013396875.1). Classification (NCBI taxonomy): domain Eukaryota; kingdom Metazoa; phylum Chordata; class Aves; order Passeriformes; family Vireonidae; genus Vireo; species Vireo altiloquus. The sequence continues at coordinate 483,835 of VZRF01002162.1, forward strand.
GTGTTTGGCAGATATCTGCCGGCAGCTGTGCCAAAATTGCCTGCTTCCAACACCAGGCCATTTTGCTCTTTTCCTCCCCTCCTTTTTAGTGCAAGAAGGAGGAACAAGCCCAGAAGAGATGAGTTATCTACAGAGCAGGTCTTGTTAGACCTCTGCATTGCAAATTAATTGTTTTGGTGCAGCCATGCACTGTTAAATAGAACAGGACAGCAGCCTGAGGTCAATCTTCAAATTGAGGTCAATTGCACTCCTGTGGGGCAACCTGAGGTCAGTCTCAAAAGTTACTTTAAAATATCCATACTGGCTTACTCACGGTACAAGAAAAATTCTTTTTTTTGCCTCCCAGCCATCCAGTTTATTTTACTTTAAAAAAAAAAAAAAAAAAAAGAGATCTTTGATATTTCTTGGAATCGGTAATATTGTTTCACTGTCATGACCAACATCAATGCTGAGAAAATAAGTTAGATTAGACACAAGTCAATTACAGAGGAGTAGGTTTTAATATTTCCAGTCATAGTAGCCTTCTGGGGTTTTTCCTTAGTAAATTAAAAGGCTTTTCTTTTCATCTAGAACCATCTTATCACTCATTTCACTATCAGAAAAACACTCTAAAGATAATAGCGAGAGATTCTTTTAAAGGAAAATATATCTAGTTTAATTTCATCTCCATTTTAAGAGGAAGGATTGTTCTATATTATTAGTTATTCGGGTTCATGTTTTCCATGCATACACAAGTGATAACAGCAACATTTATATAAGGTGAATTTCTTAAGAACTATGAGTTCACATACTGTGATCAACTAAGACTGTCCCAAAATAATGATTTTTGTGCCTCTTAAATTCTTGTGTTTTGTGTGATGTTTGCTTGTAAACTGGCAATTCACTCCTGCCCTGTCTCCTAACTCCTTATTCCCAGGCACGGCACCTTCTTCAGGATTTGGCAACGTTCATCATTTTGATTATGTCACCCATTTGCTCAGCAAGTAATTTACTATCTTCCTTTAAGAATCTGGATACTCTTTCAGGGGTAACTTCTAACATTTAAGGCACTTAAGGTGCCAGGTCCAATTTACTTACTGCTAATGATTGATATCTACTTTCTCTCTTGACTTAACTCTCAAGTGTGGATTTCTCTATGTCTGTTCCCACTGTGCCCTGTGTGCAGTGTGGATGTGAGCATGTCTCAAATGCAGTAGTACCCCTAAACAGATCCCCAGCTTTCACTGTATTTATTTCAAATGGAGAAATTCAAAATGCGCTCATCGGCCTTATTATCTCTGAACGTGTGGGTTTAATTTCTTAGCTTCAGTTCATTTTCAAAATATAACGAGGCATTGATTTTGTAAGCCTGTTTTGTAACAGTCCCAAGATGCTGTAATCAGACGTTCTTCTAACCTATAATCAGAAGAGAGGATATGACCTAATTCAGCCTCTTTGCATTATGCATTATGATACCTGACCACATATCTGTTGCCTTCTTCACAGCAAGATAAGGCAGCAGAGCAGTGGTGAGGCTGTGGAGCAGGGTGCTGCCAGCCTGTTTCCCTGCTTCCAGCCAAGGGTGCCAAGGTGCAGGAGCCCCAGGCAGGGTGCTGCACAGGGTGAGCAAGCCTGCCTTTCCCACAGCACTCAGCAAGGCTCAATCTGACACCTGACATAGCTTTTCTCTCACCCACAGCACAAATCCAAGTGCTTCCCCAGTCTTCTCTTGAGGCTTTTAGGGCACACAACATTGTTCAGTGAGGAGCTTTACAGGTCTGTACCTACAAGTGAACACATGTCATGACCCCTTGATTCCTATACAGGAAGAGACAGTGAGCCCTCAGTTCATCCAAGAACTTCAAAGGTGCCTCCTCCTCCACATGTAAGTCCTCTTTTTTGTGGTAAGAAGAAGATCACTCTGTTTCACCTTTCCTGGTACTGCCACAGAACACTTGTCACTCATAATTCCCTTCTTCAGATTTTTCTCTGCCTTAGCCATACACTTGTGGAACAAGAGGACAAGAATGGTACAGAGTACTCCAGGTACAGTTGGACCATAGCTACAGAGCTGTAGTGTTTTTTCCTGTTTGCTTTACATTCCTTTTCAATTTCACCTTAAAATCCATTTTTTTGTCCAACAGTTGCTGAGCAGTGAGCTGACGTTTTTCTGGCGTTCTCTGTGACAAGACCCCTACTACCACTCTTGAGTAGTAATAGGAGTGTCAGCAGACATTATTTAGTACGCAAATTTAGGATTATTATTTCCTATCTGCGCCACTATATCTATACAGAATTTTAATTTCCATCTTGCTTTCTAGTCTCATAAGCCCATTCTGAAATTTTTTAGAGCCACCCTGGAGCCTGACTCCCCAGCTCAGCTATTTTTGTCACCTCACTGTTTGTTGAGCTTTCCAGGTCACTTACAGACATGTTGTCTAGGACAGGTCCTAGAAGAGCCCTCCTTTCATTTTTGAAAACCATATTTAGTTGTGCCTTCTGTTTATGCTTCTGTGATTAGTATCTATCCAAGCTAGGACCTTGTTTCCTATGCCACGGCAATTTCATTCCTTAAAATCCTATGGTGAGGGACTTTGTCAAAAATCTCCTTAAAATTCAGGGTCATCGTCAATGATTTGCTCATTGTCCCCTCAAGAGCCTTCCACTGTGTTTAAAGGCCAGGACTGGCCTTTATAGAAACTATGTTTTACCTTTCCAGTAAGTCATATTTTTCCAGATTTCCACTAATTCCATCTTTTATCACGTCTTCTGTTAATTTACCAAGTGCAGGCATCAAGCTTACAGGCTCACAGATCTTCCCTAAAAGCCTCTTTAAAATTTTGTGCCACATTTACCACTCTCCCCTCTTCAAAAATCAGTGAAACCTTAAGGGAAAGGTTACCACCATCAATAATTCAACTATATCATCCTTTAATTCTCTTAAGAGTCTTGGGTGAATATCATACTGTCTCAGTGATTTCTTAGTGTTTCTTCTATCTTTTTATTGAATTACTTCTTCCAAAATTTCTTCTGTTTCAGGCAATCTCTTGCTGAGTCCTCTCGAGGGTTTGGGGCTCTCCTCAGTCTTCCTACAGTGAGCACCCGAGCAAAACACTTATTTACCATCTCTGCCACAGCCCTGTCTTTGCTGAGCTCTCCTCTAATAACCCCATCATGAGCTGACCTGCAGAGCTGGCAGTGTTTCCTTCTGCTCTGCTGGGAGAAGTATTTAGATCTGCCTTGATGTAGAGTGAAGCGTATTGCCTATAGCACCTATGCATATTTGCTATAAAAAGTGGTTGCTTGGACAAGGATTTCAGGAAAAGAAAGGTGGTCTCAAGTTAAGACAATGGAACAATGGTCTGGAAAGCTGGATTTATGTCATTGTCATATGAACTGGGCAAGTGATTTATTTAAGTCTTCTGTTTGTGTTATTTGTTCACTCCTGATTTCTCGAGTGACTGATTTGATGACTCCCGTATACAAGCAGTGCAGCGCAATTTAGAATATATAAAATAGCACACCAAAAATTCAGAACTCATAACCTCAAATCTTAGAGGACTGGGGGGATTATTTTCAATGCTCTCCGTCTCAGTTCAGCACTTGCAAGATGGAGTAATCTACTCCTCACCTCAGAGGGGTTTTCTGCATAGAAATTCATTAAAGTTTGTAAAATATTCAGATACTATAGCAACAGGCACCATAGAAAAACCTGGAAGGGACACAGTAATTATCTTCAGAGCAAGGTTTGGATACTGTGCAGTAAATAAGGCATGGGGGACATATTGAGCAATGGGAAGAGAACTAAAATTGAATATTTGCTTTTCAGTTAAGCTCCTTCTGTCCTATGCACAGACGGAAGCACAAATAGTTTCAAACAAAATTCAAATGTGACTGTGTAATTAGACAATGTCATAATGCTCATACCCACTGGGGCTCGTTTAAGGCCATACAAGGCAATTCTTAGGGTTTGGCAAAGACACCAGCCATTAAAAATAGGGTTTTACATTAGATAAAAGGTCAGGAAACTGTAATGAAAGGCAGTCCAATTCTCTTCTGCTACTCCACTGAATTGCAATTTGGAGGGGTAATAAATATTGCATACAATTTTCAAAAGTACTTTAGAGATTTGAGAGCCTAAACTCTATGAGTGTCATCATAAACCTAAGCTGCCATTACTCCAGCTAGAGGAAACTCTGCTTGTTCCAGAAATGGATGCATTAGGATGGTATGTCAGCATGGCACTCCATGCAGAGAGAAAGACCATGAGAGGAAGAACATAATAAATGGTCCTTAGCCAATGTGTTTGGGCTAGTATCGTTGCATATTGAGCAACTGAATGTGGATTGTAATTGAATGTAAGATATTGAGACAAATTTGATTAATACAATCGACTTTGACAGAATTTGGTGCTTATTTACAGCCAACTTTTGTTAACTTTACTCAAACTGATTCTCAGACTACTCCAACAGCTTTCCTGAGGAAATTGGTGGGGTTGCTAGCAGTGAATAACATTCAACGTAAGGGGTTCACAGTCTACATTACAGAGAGAGAGGAACAGAGAGGAGTGAGCATTCAGTGGAGTTACAAGGAATTACATTATTTAATGGTCTTATTTAACTAAGTTGAGCAAATTCTTTCTCTAAAACTGAAAAACTGTTAGAATGTTAAATTGCATACAGAAAAGTAAAATTTCTTTATTTTAAAGTCTTATATGAAATGTCTGTTTATACGTATGATGCTATGGCTGACAGCAAAGACTCCATTGATTACCACAAGGCCTAACTTTCACCCATAAACAACTTAATCTACCTTGAAATTGTGGACTCAGCTGACCCTGTCAAAATTTCATTATGGAGTCCAAGGAAGGCAGGTATTTTGAGACTGCGTGATCCACCAACTTTTGCTAGCAATTTGAGCAACAGAGATAACTTGTATTTTTAAGAATATTTGCTATAAATAATAGTTCTTTATTTGTCAGGATTACCTTTATGATTTACTTATTTTTGTTATTGTGTTGTGAATTATTTAAGGTTTAATACTTTAAGAACCTACAACAAATAGAAAATAACTGATCATCATAATAAACATCATTAGAGTGCTGGAACCCACTTTTTTTTTTTCTATAGGACTGCTCTTGTTCTAGTAGTATGCACATAGAGTTGATTTTTATGAATCTGATTTGGGCATTCATTATTGACACGCACAATCATTTTAAGTGCAGTTAAGTACACCATCTGCCTTTTCTTTCTGCCTATGCCTGTGTAGCCATACACGTTTATCTGCTATTCCAGGAGTGTCTGGTGCCTGTTATAGCTGCACCAGTTGCACTACAATCAGCTGAGTAGGCATTTCCCTTATGAACCCTGATTTTCAATGTTTAACAACTAATTCGAAATTGCATAAAGCTCAAATGTGGCATGCACATTTGCAAACCAGATGTGTTTCTGTTTATGCTTTTACTTTTAAATGCCAAAAATGGCAGGGTTTAAAGAGTCCATCCAAATAATATAACATTTACAATCAGCAAAGCAGATCTGCTCTCAGTTTGGGGATGTGGTTGAAAGACGTGTGGAAGTGGGTCTTACTCAGCCTTTTGGTCATTATTTGTATCTCTCTTCCCTTAGCTAACTGCTACCAGTACACAGCATGAACTGCAAGCCACATTTAATGAAGGGGCTTGAGCATGTCTATGACAAACCACCAGCATTTGGCATAGAGGGAAATTGTTCTGATTTACCCAGCAGCTAGACAGACTGAATTCTATTAATCCCAGGGTAGAAGTTAAAACAGTCTTTATGTTTCTCTCTGAATCTGGGGGACCTACGGAGAGAGATAGAGAAGCCCTCCAGAGACAAATTCTGTGAAAGAGTTTAAATTCATAAGAAGGTGTAAAAAGGAAAGAAGGAGAAGAGGAGGGAATGAATTAAAATCGTTTTCATTTAAACACAGTTTGCCAGTTTTTCTGACCATCTGAGCTTTATGTTGGGAAGATCCAGTGCAGCAACATCTCTAAGTTAGGGACTCTAAACTTACCAAAGGTCTACTGAACAATTATCAGTCATATTCCTACTTCATCTGCAAGCTCCCAAGGCGTTTATTTTCCCAGATACTCTTGCAAGTGCTTGTCCTGGGGCAATGAATGCTTATCTCTCACCAAATACTCCACTGTGTACAAGCCAAACCTTGATGTTCTAAAAGAATATCAGGAGGTTTCTTTGCACATTCCCTACTAATTAGAGAGATGTGTGTTTGAACCATTTCATGCTGAAGAAGATACTGAGCCTGGGTGTCTCGCTTCCTCGGCAAGCACTCTGATCTCTAACAGGAATTGAGGAAACCACCTCTCCCTTCCTGAATAATAAAAGGGAAGAGAGCTGGGACAGGTTTATGATCCCCAGTGCAAGAAGACACTTGCCCCTTACTTGGAGTGAAGCAGTGGATGTCAGAGGAGGGAAGGGGGCCACACTCCCAGGTGTAACCTCCAACCTGCTTCAGCTTGACATGGTCAAGAAAAACAAGAAATTTAGATTGATATGAGGGGCAGTTAGGTTCTACTCAGTAGTCAGGCCTATCGTCTATAGATATTTTTATTACTGAAAATAATCATTTTTTCAGTTTCCTGCTATTTTTTCCTTCGCCCTCTGCTATTCCGTGGCTCCAGTGTGATGCTGCTGCATCTTCAGTCAAGGGCTGCAGACCCAGCTGTTGACCTGGTTTCTGCAAAGACAGGTCCAATGCTGGGTGATTTGTTGTGTGATTTGTGGGTCACTAGCATTTGCACTGGTAAGCAATATTATAGGTCTAACATCTGAGGCAGTACCTTAATGTAAGATGAAAAGTGTTCTAAGAACAATTTTCCTGAAAATCATTGTTAAGCAGGGGAGAATGTAAGCGTGTGATTAATCTAAAACACATTAGTAGTTCTAATGAATAGGGCTACTCATTGACATGAAATTAATACATAGAGTCTTCATAGGATGAAAGTATATATATGAAGAAAATTGCTTTCTCATCTCATTCCACAGGTATCCAGGACCAGTTCTTGCTCTTGTGATAGCTTCTTCTCACACCAGCTGTTCAGCCAACCTCTTACTTTCCAGCTTGTCTGCTTCGACCACTCTGCAGTCTCTTGTGGCCTACCTCCATGCATGCCCAAGGTGCCAAAAGGGTCCTTTTTAATTTCTACATTGGTCACATATTTCTAAAAACATGTTCAGAGAGATTGTTAATAGTTCTTGACATTGACATAGAAACAGGTGAAGAAAAAGCAGCAACCTAGTTTACTCATGTTAACTGAGGTCAGAAATAAGAAAGGGGCAGGCGAATTCAAACTCCAGTGAAACACTCTCTGGCCTCTTTGCTCTTTGCATCTGGCTTCTTTTAATTTTATTTATGGACAAATCTTTATCAATATAATCAGTATTGGCTCCTCAAGGACATAGCCATTACTCATGTGAGACAACTACTGTATAATACAGTGTGGGGTGCTTAGGGAGCGAGTAGGAGATGTACAGGAACAAAGTTTCCTCATTGTCTTACTCAGCACTGAGTATATAAAGTAGAGGCTTAAGGAAAAGAAAGAATGAGGAAATAAGGAGAAATGAAGAAAGTGAGAGCAGACAAAAGCAGCTGAGATGCAGTAAATCTGAGAAAGGCACAGTATCATACAAGATGGATGGAAAAATGACTTAATATTGTTGCCTGCCTTAAATCTTCCACCACCATGGTGATTGCTATAAATCCCATCTTTGGAGCCTAACTGCATTGTTTAGTCTATAAGGAGCATCGATGCCTATTACCATGAATTCTGCTCCTTCATGCTGGAATTCTGGCTGCTGCACAACTAAGCCTTGCACTTTGTCAAGTAGCCAGAGACTTTCCTAATACAGAGAAAAAACTGTGCTACAAATGACACAAGCATTGAAAAATTATCAGTATTGTTAAAAATGCTAGGACACTTCCTGCAATGAAAAATAAAATCTATATTTATATCCCAATCATATAAGTGAGCAGTTTCTGCCATTTTTCACTGATTTTGCAGAGAGAATTTAATTCTGAGATGGATAGATAGATAGATAGATAGATAGATAGATATAAAGATTTTCATTGGTAAATTAATAAATTTTCAAATTGTTATATAGTCTACTTAGAAACAATTTTAAAAAATATTTTTGAAAAGCAGTGGGAAAATTTAACAGTAGTGTCAAAACTGTGTCTGGAAAAGGTAAGTGTGGGCTTTTAGCCACAGTATGGTAAGTCAAGATACATCCCAATTCCTTATTCAGCTGTCAACCATTCCTTAGCTAATTTTCAGAAGTCTTTGCAATACAAAAAATTATGTAATAAAAATTCATATTTCTGGGCTGCAGCAACATCTCTCTTTGAAAATTGCATTACTTATTCATGTCTATCTCTTCACAATAAAGAAGAAAAAAGTAACAATACCCATTGTTATAACATATATAACAATTTTTTTTTAACAACTGAATTATTTGTTCCTGATATGGAAACACCATTTTCTTTTGAATTAGTTTGAGAGAAAGGCAGCAACAAGACTACTCAGCATGGTAAAAAGTCACCACTTATGTTTATTTTCTTTTCAAAACCCTTTATTTTTCAATTCTATGAACAGTTTAAAACTGTTTTAGACACATAAGTTAAAGATTTTGGCAAGTAAAATATTATTACAATGTACTCACCTACAAAACTCTATCAGTTTCTGTAATGCCCCACATTCCAACTGTTTCTTTGTAGGATTAGACTGCAAAATGGATATCATTCAAATATGTGAAGAGCATAAATGTTCTCAAGGAAAATACAGGTCTTGCTGTTGCAAAGACTGCAATGTTTATATACTCCTTTCATTAATGTGAATCATTTGGGCCCATTAAATTGTACATCTACTTCTCAGTTAGTGGAACAATAAAAAATTCTGAAACTAAAGAGGACTCAATCTGATAATGAAAAAAACCCCAGAACTTTTGGAGAGGTAGCAATAGAGCCGAATGAGCTGTTTCTGTTCCATACTGTTCTATGTAAAATGTTTCCTAAAACACTGTCCACATTGAGGAGTGATAGCAATTGCTGAAACTTGTTGTATCACTGTCTCCAGATTTCAGCACTGTTCCTGAAAACATTATTAGGTCTGAAAGTGCATAAGTGGACTAAGAAGAAGGAATTCAGTGTTTTTTTAAATAAATAGAAAATCTTCATCATTATGGTGTGTAATAAATAAATAACACCAAGATCCAGTTGTCACAGGTTCTCCACCCCTATTTAACAAGACTCCAAACTTTATTTACCTAAGTTGGACCTCGTATCTAATTCTCCACCAAAAAGGTTGTTTTCATTTTCAATTTAGTTTCAATCAGGTGAGAACATACACATTTTCTGTAAACATCAACTTGGATTTCATCATGTTGTTTTCACACGTGTGCACAGGTTTTCACACACCCCCAGTAGCACATAAGCTTAGCCCTCATATCGGTGAGAGAAAATTCATGTCGAGTATTACAGGATAGCCAAAGGAAGCAGGTCTCAAATTTGTTAATATAACACTGTGGACCAGAAATGGGATTCAAAGGGTGCTGTGTGTCCAGTCACTTTGGGGGCAGAATGGAATACTCTGCTCTCTGTGTGCAATTAGAAAAAGCTCATTTGTCACATGAATTGCTTTTCCATAGTACGCTTGAGGACTGAGACAGAGGCAATGAAATTTTTACAGAAATGTAGACAACTTGTGAAAAGTCTTTTTCTTTAGGATCCTGCAGCCTATTTTGAAAAGGAGCAAGAAATGTAAACCAAGCTATTGTGTGGTTCCTGTGTAAATTAGCTCTATGGGAATCCAAAATAGAGCAGATTTATGCTAACAACAGGCTGAGGGAGATTACTTGCAAACAACAAAGGCAGCCTGGCCAGCAGTTTAGGCCTTCTCTTGTTAAGAAAATTTTCCCATCTGTAACTAAATCAATTAGTTATACCAGTGCAAACCCTTGATAGAGACATGCTGCACCAGCATGAATTGGGGCTTAAAGCCATTTAGGTTAATTCAATAAATCCTTGTCAGCATTGCTTTGAAGCAAAGGATACCATAGAAGCAAAAGTTTATTTGGGGTAAAGAGACTGACTAACATGTAGGTAGGTATCAAGCTGTCATTCTTCTGGCTACAAGCATGTGCAGCTGAGTGAATATATGTGGCAGGTTGGATTTGGATCTCATCTCAAGCCTATGTAATGAAGAATGACGCTTTTTCCCTTGCAGCCTTTTCTATTCAATAACTGGTCTTTAACTAATTTTCAAATGCTTTAATCAAGATGCAACAAGACAATTACACACACTGACCCTCAGCACCCCACGCCTCCTGGAATAACACCAGACTGTCATCTTCCTCTCCAGCTCTCTCTTCCCAGCCCTCCCCATTTCCATGTAGCGTGGTGGCCAAGCCGACCACTTTCTTTCTCATCTGCAAGAGCACTGTGTCTGAGGAAATTGTCTGGGACTGCAATCCCCAGAAATGCTACATGAGCTAATAGCTTGCATATTCAGAGGTGGCTCTGGGGAGGTCATCAGCGCTGCTACAAGAAGAGAGGGCAGCTGCAACAAGGCGTGCTGCTGTCTCCCCCTCATTAGTGCTGACACTGGTCACTAGCTGGGGCTGGGAGAGAGGCAGCAGGGTGTCAGAATCAGATCAAGAGATCTCATTTTTTCCAAGCTCTTTTGTTCTTCCTTCCCAGATGTAGAAGGGAGTTGGTTTAAATTGACTGCTTTTCCAGACCTCCTAAATGCTTGATGCTCTAGGGAAAAAATAATTTAGAAGTTAACGGATTAAAGGAAATTACTGTGTCAATATTTACCTGTGTCACCTTTAAACCATATATTAAACATTTCTTCTGGTTCTCACAAAGTCAGTTCTTGTCCCCTGGGCTTCGTAAAACAATGTCTGCAGAAAAACATATGTATTTGAAAGCAAAATACTGTTCTAGATTTTTAAAGCACAAATGCTCGTGAGGTACTTACAGGTCAGTCCTCTGCACATTGCCTACATCAGATACTTGCTACTGCCCAGGAACATAGGACTGAAAGCCTCCTAAGACACACAGTTCATGTCCCTGCTATTACAGGCTTCACATCAAACAATTTTTCATAGCAAATCAATCTCCAGTCTGACAATAACAGATATTTTTGTCCCATCAGATAGATGGTTCAGGAATAGAGCTCCCCCACTTACTGACCTGGTGGTTAGAAATTAGATCCTGGTTCACATGGCAAAATACATGTGTGTTAAATAATTTCTACTTTGAATCTATCTAATGTCCCAGTAAGATTTTCCAACAGTTTAAATCATTTTCCTCTTCATTTTAGCTATCTTTTCTCAGCTGCCCCCACACATTTGTGGCAATGGAGTTTTTTTGCAGCTCCATTTTGATAAGCAAAATTAGACAGGAACTTTTTCTGTCTTCTAGACAAACAAGAGCTTTGTAAGACAAGAACTTTGTGCCCTAAAACACAGCTCGTAGTCTTCCACTCTGCATTAATCTTTCTTGAGCACATTTTACCATGGCTGTGCACACCAACCCCCCATGACAGGGCCTCCATATACGCACTGACATTTTGCAATTACTTCACCTCAAACAGCTTCCAACCTCGTTTTCTCATGTACTTTACAGAGTGTTCCTGTTGAGTGATCCTGCTGCATCACCACCAGAGAGAAGGCAGTAATCTGTGGTGTGGAGACAGGGATATGTGCCTTGTGGGACATGGGAAAAGAGGGACAGAAAGAGGAATTACTGACAGACAAAACACAGAAGGAATTTTGTTTTCCTACTCACCTATAGCCCAAGAGTAGCCCCAAGTCTTTTCTTTCTCTTCAGCTGTTTCCAAAATATAGGCTGCCAATCCTTGGCAGAAGTTCTTGTTGGGCTGTGACTGCATGACCTTGAACTTTGTGCTATTAAATTTCATCCATTTCTTTTTACTTCAATCCTTAGATATCCATCTCATTCACATGATATTTTGATCCTCCTCTACACAGACAGTGCCACCCAGCATTGTGTCACCAGCATAATTTTTAGTTCACTGCCACTTTTGTTCCCCAGTTTAGAAGTAAAAATACTAAACAAATACAGAGCCTTTTTTTTTAGCCACATAACACTCCAGAAGTAGCCTCACTCCCTCCTGCCACTACCTCTTCAACACTCACCAAGGACATGTTCACTTTGGTCAATTTTTACCCGTCTTGTGTAAACTCAGCTCCTTCTACTAGTTTGACTGATTATTATTCAGTGAGAAGGCAGAAAAAAATAGTTGGATAGGTACAAACTCTTAGATTTGTCTTAATAATATAATTTTTTTTAACAACTTTTAAAGTAAAAATAATTGAAGGCGAGGAAAAAAATATATTTATAAAGAGATTAAGTGCAGCTTCAGCCAAGGGAGGTAGTTCCAAATTCATTTGACACTGCTCTTCCATGGAAATTTTTTTTTTCCAGGAAAAGAGCCCCAAACAATCAGTGTCATCGGCCTGGGCTTCAGTAAAAGGACAGCCAGTGAAGACTTATTAGCCTCTGCAGTTTAGGCAGGGAAAGGGCAGAGAGAGTTAGCATAACTTCATACCAGTTAAAAATAACTGTTGGGACTGAGAGTGACTGCTTGGTTGAGTGATGCCATTTACCACAGCTTTAAATTACTGTGGAATTGTTTAAGCATTAGTTAACTGTCTGCCATGAATCCCATGTTGGATCTCTTAAGTCAGGGTTAAGGAATGGTTTACCATAGCCTGGTTAATGGTTATACAAGCTGTTCTTTATGTCTGATTAGTTTTTATCTTTCCATTATTGAATTCATGTGACAATTAACTTCATTCCTTTGCTTCCCTTTTTATTTTTTTTTAATTTATGTATTTTGTGATCTTAGGACTTGCAGATTTTTCCTGGGAAAAACTCTTCTATTATGGAGCATTCCACCATGTCAATCAATTACCTGCTTCTGTAGAGTTTATATTCTCAATTTTTCAATCCAAAAATAATGTATACTTCAACTTTTCCACTGGAATAAATGGCAGAATAGAGACAGTGCTTGATTGATTGGATCTACCAAGAAGCAATGTACAGTTAAAACAATGTACCACTGAATGTTAACTTAAAAGAGAGGACCGTAACTCCTTGAAAGAAAATCATATTTACTGAGACATTAAGTATTAAAGAAGATTGTATCAGACAACTGGAAATATTGATAAACACAAAATAAACAAACACTTCAGTGTAAAAGGTAAGGCATCAAAGATGCTACCGATTCTGTTTGGTATTTTGGTAACGTTTTGCACTGTCAAGCTCATAAGGAGCCACCAGGCCCTTCTGTCACGCTGATGTACTGCACTCTGCACTTTTATTCACTTTTTTAGGAATGAGCAGAACACAACACCCCCACTGAGAAATATGAACACAGAAATCACAGGCCAGCAGAAATCACAAACTACGACTTTAGTTTGTGATCTAAACTAAAGTAGTTAGTTTAGATCTAACTAACTAACTAGATTGTGATCTGTGCTTTACTGCATGAACCCATGCACAAACTCCGAGTTTGTTGCTTGGAAAAAAAAGGAACAAAACAGGGAAAAAAAGATTGTGTCCATGTTGTTGAATACATGTTCAAGTATTGATTCAAGATGTTGAAATACATCTTCATGAACTGAGATGTATTTCAGAGCTGATGCCTAAAAATGGGTTCCTATGACATAAACAAAGACATAGAGTCAGAAATAGGGAAATTTTCATGGTTTAAAGTAGTTTTCTAATTTTATGCAAAGTGTAATTCCAGGAAATTGTCATCCAGAAAGTGAGATACATTTCAAGACATCCATGGCCAAGAAAATAAGGTCATATAACAAGAGGTGCAGGAAATGGTCACTGGCATAATCAGGAGATTGAGATAAGACTGGGGTGATTCATTCTCATCAGTGTACCGAAGTGTGAACTTTATTTATTTGTGGTAAAGCAATGGCATATAGTAAAAAACTACATAGAGTTATGAATTAAAAATATAAATGAAATTTCCACCATATGCATACACAAATTGCTGCACCAATCCATCAAGAAAAGAGTTAAAAGATTTTAAGCCATCTGTTATTCCAAGAAAAGCAGTTTCACCTGCCATTAGTAGAGTCAGATTTACTATCACAGGAAAGCAGAAAGAGCAAGACTGTGAACAGGGGCTGATATTCATTTGGGGATTTTTAGTGCAAAATTCAGATAGAAAATATGAATAAATGCAAATTTCACCTGGTGTGCATTTATCCAGAGGAAAAATTTCATGCACAAGCCCCTTCTTCTGCCCACTGAAAAAAAACTCCAATAGCGAATCTTTAGTCTGGCAGGTCTAATGTGCTCCTTCAGCTCAAAGATTTGAGCAGCCATTTGAGTGTTTTATAACAAGCTGCCATGTGATGCTAAGCTATGTGGGTCCAGGAGCAGCAACAGCTGTATCATCCTGCTTGCACGGCATGGTGATAATCCGACTGCCCCAGTGCTCCCCTGGGAAGCAGTACCAACAGGCCACTTCCACAAGCAGGCTATGAACTTGAACTATGATGCTGAGCAAGAAAATATTTCAAATAATTGTCACAGAAAATCACTGAACCTCAATTCCGGTGCAGCATGTAGGGTAAATGGCAGGAGCTATGCTTTTGCTACATTGCAAATTACACAGGGTACAACTCGTTGAAATAGTTTTAGACTCACGATGTACTACCAGCAGAAAGGGCAGATCCTCCATAGACACTCACAACCCCCCCCTTTTTTTTCCTGTCCTGATGCTCCTGGCTGTGTGTGCCCACCATTTACCATTAGAGCTTGTCTGAACAGACTCAGCTCACTGGCTCAAGAAGAAGTCAGCAGAAATGCAGTTATCTGCCTCTTTGGTTAGTGGATGAATCCACCCTCAGGAGAGGCTGAAACCCACCTGACCTAGTGGAAGGGAAAGGTCAGGATGAATGCAGATGGTTACAGAAGAGGGACAAGGAGACAGAAGAGAGAACAAGTGGGAGCTCTTTTGTAGCCCTACACAATTAGGCTCACATCCATAGGCATCATGGTAAACTAAAACCATAGTAATGACTTACCTCAGACTGCTAATATCAGTATTGAAAGAAATGCCTGGTTATATGAAAACCTACCATGGTATTAGGTGGAATTTAAGCAATCTTTTGGTCATTGGTTGAACTTTCAAGACTATTTTAAGAGAGCCTGTGAGGTCTGTAAATGTCAAGAGCTCTGGACTTCAAAACTCGTCAGATCTGAAAGCTGGACATCTGCAGTACAGTTTGTTGCCTTATACCACCAAGGGAGAAACAAGTTCTATTTTTAGTTCACCTTGTGCAAGAAGTGAAGTCATTACAAAGATGAAAGAATTGGTCTGTACTAAAAATAGTATGCAAATGAGGCAATGCTTCCTACAAGCTTATCTTTTCCCTTCACACTCATAGCTATGGTCAGTAGTAGACTTTTCCTGAAAATAGACATGGCATAGACACAATTGTTGTCAGTGTTCTCCATACTCATGAGGAGGAAAAAGGGAAAAAAAATCCAAAGTAGTGTACAATGGAAAATACAAATTTCATACACATTTATTTAAATGAAAGATAAAATACATGTATGGCTACAAATAGTTTTTGTAGACCAAGGTCAAAATAAACATTCTGAAGAAAAATCATTCTTTCAGCCATGACAAGGAGTTCCCTCATTTCCAGCATGTTGTATAAAAACATGAGTTAAATACCTACATGTTCTCTTATGCTCTTTCTTGTCCCTTTCTGAGGCAGAATAACCAGCAATACGGAGTTTTCAACCTCAGGGCTTTTTTAGCTATTGATTGTCCATCTTTTAAAAGTGAATGAGAAAATAAAGCATATTTTTTGAGAAAATTAGTGTCAGGATGGAGAATAATTGTATTTAGCTTCATCTTGATTATACAAATTAGAATGGTCTTGTTACAAACATCTACCAATAAAACAGTGTTTGGCATAGAAATATTGACACACGCTTGTCTATAGTTCTGCTGGCAGTGCCATTATAATAAGAGACTAGGATACAATGCAAAAATGGAAAAGAACATTCAGCACAGGCAATTTCTGTTGTGTTGGTTGGCTGCTGAATAGCTGCTTTAGAGATTGACAGAACAAGATGGGGCTTTTAAATGGGACAAAGACTTAATTCAATAGAGAAGCGATACAATACAAAACAAAAAATGGAATTCTATTCATTTACATGCAAGCTAGTAAGTGGGTGAAAAATTATTCTTTTTTCCTTTAATTTACACCTTTACAGAGAAATTTTGATTTTTCAATGTTTATTCAAGTTGCTATCATATTCTACTTTTTCTTTGAGATTCAGAATTCTGCCCACTTCATTTAGAGACCAAATTGCCTGAAATGGTGTGCTGTTTCATGCCCAAAATTTATCAGTCCTCTTCTATTATTCTTTCTGAACTCAGCTGAGTCAAGAAATGAGTCATGGTTGTGTCATATGGCTCTGCTACTTCTGAGGACATCTCAGTTCCAGAAGGAAATACAAACTGCCCTTGAAATTCATGAACCAAAGAGAAGAGCGAAATATTGAGAAACTCTTCATCCCACCAGTGTTTCCCTGAGAACACTTCCGGGGAAATCAGGATATAGCTACTCTGCAGAACTTCAATTTTCCCCATAGTTATCTATTCCTCTCTGGACTTTCTTTTAAATTTGTGATCAGGCATCTTGAATTATTTCTCCCAAAATTTTGGTCATTCCTGTTCTCTGTAATCTGACTTTAGTTATTTAGCAGATTCTGTGTACTAATGAAATCATTGAATTTTGCCTCTGATATCAACAGCAAAGGAGTCAGGCCTTCAAGTGAAGCGAACCACTCTAAATTCACTTCCTTGAGTTGTCACCAGTGCTGATACATATAATGCTGAGTTAGATCAGAAGAAGGGATTGAAATAAGTAAGGAGAAGAAATATACAGAAAATTATGTATTTCTAGGACTAGGAAGCAGGCCATTTTCATTTTCAATGAGAGCATCAGGAAAGAAATGGGTGTTGTCACTGGAATAAATGTAGCGCATAGCCCCTCACGAGGTTTCAGGTCTTTGTGAGACAGATCTGCATGATCAAATAGAGTACCTCAGTGATTTTCCAGGTGTAAACCTATGCCCTTCACACTTGCATTCAAGCTTACATCATTATCAAAAGAGATAAGGCGGCAGCAAAGGAAACAGGATTAACCATGAAAGTCATTAGGTTTTAAATTACTGAAGTAAATAAACTTCCCACACTGTGACCCAGAATATCTAACTTTTCCTTAAAAACTGTTAACACAGAAAACTTAACAGTCATTTTAATACTTTCTTCCATCAGGCCTAGAGTAAATACAGAGTGCAACAGCCTGGTGCCTACAACTCTGATTCAGAGACTCATTCACATATATATATATATTTATATTTATATAAATCTGCACAGTTGTCACTGTGTCATTGCATCCAGTCTGGAGGAGAAGACCAGCAGCCCATACCACGGGAAATAGTAGGAATAGCATGCTGCAGGCAGCGACCAGAATGATGGTGGATGAATATGCACCCTTGCACTCATGCTTTTCTCACCAACAGTCCTATCCCCTCCAGTCCCTCGTTGTGTGACAAGACACACAAGGACTCATATCCAACATACAACTAACACAACTGGTCCCCCTACCCCCCCTCACATCATATAGTCTGGTACATTCGAGTTGATGTTTTGCATTATGAAATAGCCTCATGTCATGGGATTCTAGTTCAGAGATGTAAGAAGGCATAGTGAGTGTCTCCAGCCTTTTTCTTCATCTCCTGCACTTGCAGGTGCTCTCTGGTTTCTGATTTCAGATGAGTCAATCTTTTCCTGCATGAGCATTCCTTGAGCTCAAGAGCATAACATTCATTCTCTCACAGCCACTGCTATATTAGTACAATGCTGCTATATTTCCATTTTTATTTCCATCCCTGCGGACTTCCAGTTCCCTGCAAGCATATGAAAACATTAAGAATGATAAAGCTTAGTTCTTATATATCATTTTCCATGTTTAAGCATAGAAACTAATGATGCTGTAAGTCCCTACAACAGTGCTTTTTAGAGAGTAGTAAGGCAAGAACACCTTATTGGAGAACCAAGAAGGTGTGAAATGACATTTAGTTAAGAGACTGTAGTGTAGATTAAAGAGACATTAAAGTGCTGGTTTTCAGCTAAGGGCAGAATCTAAATTAAAATCCCAAGTTTGCAGGGGAGAAAACAGCACTAATTTGATATATATAACTGTAACTATAAAACCAATCTACTAGGTACTTATAGCAACACTGCAGTCAAGCCAGTAGTTGGAATACGGCAGAAGGCATAAAAGACTTAGCATTTATATTGTGAACTTCGTTAAGAAATGAGCTCAAAAATTTTTTTATGAAGCTCATCCTGTCACTTCATTGGATTCTACCAGTCTGCTATGATGTACCTACAAGTTGGGTCTCTGGGCTTCTAAGGTCTCCTTTGTGCCTGGATTGCCTCCAGCCATCATTTCTGGGTCTAATTCATTCTATTAAATAGAACATTATGGGTTCCTTGCTTTACTCATAAATAGGAGACAGAAGGGAGCTCCTAAACCAATTAAAAAAAAAAACCTTCCCACAACTTTGTTCTTGAGGGCCATTTCACTTTTAGACTAATAACTTCAAGCTACTGGAAGCAAATAGACAGTACTCACCAATGATTTTTAGGTATTTCACATTGGAGATACACATTTTTATGCAAAACATGCAACTTCTCCATCTCCACCCTCTTCCTCAGAATCCCAAAAATCTTACTGACCTCTTGAGTTCCAGGTTCCTCCTGCTGGAGTGCATAACCCAGCTCTAGTCCTTTAAATGCTGTGTTTTATTTATTTACCTTTCTCCAGTGTTTCTGCTATCTTGGAAGTCCTTAACTAAGTCTATTCCTGTGTGACTCACTGTTTCTCAAGCCTTTTTTTTTCTTGGCTCTGCCTTCATAGGGTCTCTTTGTTGGTTTCAAGGGCTTCCTGGTCCTTAAAACTCTAGATTTTCATCTGCAGACAACTAGAGAAAACCTGGTTTTGGTATGATGTACTCATTGCATGGTTTCAGTTGGAGAAGAGTAATTTTTAATAACAGTTTTAATGCTCGTATTCAAACCCATTATTCTGCCTCCTTTATCCCAAGGTGGAAATAGACAGAGTATTTTAATCAATGGTGTAAATATATAGCAAGACCACAGTGCAGAACAGGATTTATAAATGCATAAACAAATTCCCAAATGAAAGTAACGTTATTCATCAGTGTGGTCATTCTGAAACCTGACCTGCTCTGTAATACTAGGCATTCAATTGTTTACTTTCACTGGATTTTTGTTCATTGACAACAATGATGATTAATAACAGTCTGGCCAATAGTGTACTTACACTCTAGAAGATAAAGTGCTACAACATCTAGCAAAAGAGAACAAAACAAATACACAGACATATGGGGTGTTAAAATGGTATTTTATTCAACAGTTCTGATACTTTAACAAGAAGTACATCCTCATTTTAATGGATAGTCAGATGGTTGAAACAATTAATCTGGGTTCCCTGTAAAAAAATGAAAGAGCCTTATGCACCAGAAATCATTAGGATTTAAAGCAAGTAGAACCTTCTCTGTTTCAGAATTCAAAGGATGAGGGTATTTTCAAGCTGCTAAAATAGCATGCGTTGTTAATACTGTTAAAGACAGTCATCAGCCTTCTTGTTACCTCTAAGCTAAAACACACATTTCCTGCTTAGTTTCAGACAAAGTTTCATGAGTTTCTATTTTTCTGGGAACTTAAGATAACTCTTCTGGAACTCAATTTAATTTTGACATCCTATTCATCTTCCTGCTTATTTCCCATCACTGACCCTGATCTTATTAAAAAACCTCAGAGAATGTCAGCAACTGCGGGGTGGGGGGGGTTGACAAGTTACTCTGGAATGTGTTTAATGCCTTAAAATTGTCATTGATTGAAACTAGCAATTCTAAATGAGCAATTGAAAACTAATTTCCCTCTATTATTTATTTCTGTTTCTCCCCAGCTATATATTTGGCACTCCTGGGATGATTTCAAGACAGACAGCCCAATGCCCATTAGGGACACATCTTTCTTTATCCTAGTGCCTGATTTAGCCTCTTTCAGGTTATGAGTGGATGCTTCTATAGCACAATGGACCAACTGGGCCAACTGAAAAGACTGAGCACTGCTCCTGTACCATGGAATGAGGGCATCACACACAAACACAGAGCTGATCCTACCCTCTGCACATGTGTATGCACCAGGTTTAATATCTGATATAAAACCTAGTGAGGAGTGCAGGACAGGATAAACTAAAGGGAGTATCTAGACAGTGCTCTTTTCCTGTGGTAAAGTCATCCACCTTCTAGTGACCTGCAGCTTGGATTTTACAAGACTATTCTTGAGTTAATAATCCTGGATGATTTCTTCCCATAAGTTTGTCAGGCACTTTCTGAAAATATGAAAAAATTTGGCAGCAACCACATGGACCCCCTGTGACAATGAAGTCCACAGTTTGACTGTTCACAGCATCCCAAAATTCTCTCTTTTTGTGTCTGAGACATCCTAGGCAGTTAGATTTTATATCCTTTATTTTGGTATTATAAGACCCAGTGAATAATAATTTTCTACCTATCTCTTTCCCTTTATTTTTTCTTCATATCCATCACATTTGTCCTCATTAGGTCTCCAGGCTGAACTGTTATTGCCCACTTTAGTCATTTTTCATATAGAAGTAGGTTTTCTCATAATCTTTCCTCTTTCCATCCTCTTTAATGCTGTGACGTGCTTTTCAAAACTGAGGACAGAGAACTGTATGCAATATTGTAGTTGTGGTCACAATAGTTTAAACAATGATGTAAAGAAGTTTGCTGCTACTATCTTCCTTTTAGTGCTTCCTGCCATCCATCTTATCTGTTCAATCAGTACGGAGCATTGAGCTAACATTATGAATATAACATCTAGGTATTTTTTTGAAACACATGTCAAATTGCATTTATAAACTTCAAATATATCTGCCATTTTATTGCTTCATAGAATTGACTCTGTAGAATCCCTTTGCAACTGTCTGCCATTATTCTTGTCTTTCTTAAACCAAATATCTTAAAATCCTCAGCAAATTTAAGTTAATTTCTAGACCTTTTTATGCATATTCTATGAGTCATAGGAAATTTTCCCATTTTGCCACAGATTCACCTGTGAACTCCACTCATTTAGTATTTCTCTTTGTTTCTCAGTCTATGGAAGAACTATGAAATGCCTGTGCTTGTAAGGATGGTGTTAGGGAAGTCAAAGCTCACCTGGAGTGGATGCTTACAAGGGCAAGAAGAGTTCACAGTGCAGCATTCATAGTTAAAATAGTAAAAGGCTAAATGAGAAAAATGTGAAGTTTCCATCTTTTAAATATCCGCTTTCAATTTTTACTTTCTGTTGGATTTTGCTGTTCAAACAAGGTTTCAGAATATAGGTACATCACAGGCTTCTGTGCTGGCTTATTGGTAGCAAAATTTTGAACCAGAACTTCTGGTAGTACAGAGCTGCTTTTCTCCTCTGGGACTTCTCTCTGTCTCTCCATTAAACCATCATTCATTACATCAAAAAACTTAACCTTGGCATCATATTGTGTCTGTGACATCTTAATTTACATCCTAATTTACTACTGAAGTATCCTATCATAATAGCCTCTTGGATTGTGCTGTTTGTCACAATGAGGTATTATAACTAACCTGAACAGGTGGCTGATGTCAACAGGCAGTGCAGGCATTTTTCTGTGTAGGTGCAGAATAAATATCTGTACAAAATCCATACTATCTGTTGATATGCTTAAATTAATCAGAAAATTTAACTCTTTGAATGCTGTCATTTTGTACCATTAATTTCTCTCCAGGAAATGCTTTATCTTTCCTGCAGACTTTGCCCCCTGGCAATACATAGTTAGGGCACAAGTCTTATGAGGAGCAGCTGAAGGATTTGGGTTTGTTTAGGCTGGAGAAAAGGAGGCTCAGGGGAGACCTTATCATTCTCTATAAGTACCTAAAAGGAGGTTTTAGGCAGGTGGGGGTTGGCCTCTCCTCCAATCCAGGTAACAGGATGAGAGGAAATGGCCTCAGATTGCACCAGGGGAAGTTTACATTGGACATCAAGCAAAATTGTTTTATGGAAAGGGTCACCAAGCACTGGAACAGGCTGTCTAGGTAAGTGGTTGAGCCATTGCTGGAGGTATTTAAAAGAAATGTAGGTGTGGCACTTGGGGAGAAGTTTAGTGGTGAGCTTGGCAGTGTTGGATTTGCAGTTGGATTCAATGATGCTAAAAGTATTTTTCAATCTAAACGAGTGTATAATTCTAGAATTCTAATTATCACTCTTCCATAAAGTTTATGATATGCCAAATTCATGTTTAAAGCCATATACTCCTTTTTTTTCAGACTTCTAGCATTTGTAAAGAAGTAACAGTCTGTAGTTCAGTTGCCACTTTTCTGGGATCTATTTAAATAGGAAATTATTTGGTCACCTGACCTTAATATTAGCTGGTTTGATTTTTTTCATCTTTTAATATATTCTGTCTTTGAGATTACAGCATCTTTATGGTTTTAGCTGGAAGAACATATCCAGAAAACTATAATTTTCTACAACTTTTACAATTTTTTTTGTCTTTATTTTAAAAATTCCACAGTCATCTTTCTAATTTTAAGTGCCATTTGACTCTTTCCATTTAGTTTTTAATGAAGTTATTATTGCTTCCAAAATCCTAGTTATTCAGTGGATATGTGCAGAATGATAATATTTTTTACCAAAGGTGAGCCCATATGCTAACATGGTTCCTAATTAGAAAATAAAGAGCGGCTGACTTGAAAACAGCGCTGCAGAGGAGTAGCCATGTAGTATCTGCTTTTCCTCATTCAAAGAATCACATGCTGCCAAAAGGAGACTGAGGATGATAAACATTCTAAATAATGGAGAGATGGGTTTTTAAAAAATAGCAAATAGGCAATACATACCTGTAAATTTCATTCTGATTACTCGTGGCTTTTATACAGTCAAAATCCTCAAAAAGACTTTTCTCTTTATCTAATGATAAAGAGTTTTTTGGCAGGACAGAAGTGTTTCATCTGAAGTGCTGGTAGATATGTGAGCTCTACTGTTACAGCTTTATGGTTCCTTTGCCTTACAGAAACCCAACCAAAATCAAGAAATGTGTCTAAATCATTTGTGAACTTCAATAAAGGTTTGTTTCCATTTTCCTTCTTACAATGTGCAAGAAATGCTTTTGTCTGGACTGCTTTTTCTATCCCAGATTTTCACTATATCCACCTTTGAACAGAATATTTTGGATCTGCATGAATTCCTACATTCTCTTCATAATTTGTACTGACTTTTTTTCATGGTATTAGGTAGCAAATGCAAAAGCATCAGAGAGAACATCTTATTAGGAGCTAAACTTTAATCCTTTGTAAATAGTTAACTGCAGAGCTGTGTGTATTATTTTGACAGATACATATACTATGCCTCAAAGCCAACGTTACTTGAAAAATAGCAACATAAATCCATCCCTCTGAATACTTCCCATATTATTTACAGCTTAATACAATACCCAAATGCATTCTGTGAAGTAGGTCCATGCTGTAGCTAAGGTTTATTATTACAGATATAACACACAGACATACCCCAGCTCTCCTTCAGCTAGGGAAGCTTCAGCAGAAAATATGTGTGTGGGGGTTCAAGGAAACAAGTATCTGAGGATGCATTTTGACAGTAAAATGGCATTAATGTAGCTAGACTGCCAGGCAGACTCTGCAGTTAAAGGTAGACTGGATAGGTCATATTTTAATGTCAGTGTAAATAAACATTAAGAAATGAAGAAAAGAAAGAGAGGAGAAAGCAAGATTAACTAGTGTGGTAGCTCTTAATATTTTTTCTTCCCCCATTAGAGTGGCATTGATTTTCAAAAATACCTAAGGACTGGCTTGCAGGCTGCTAATGGCACCTGCCAACAAGCAATGACAAGAATTGCTTGTATGGACCACCAAGAGCTTACAGACCAGCAGCTAAACAGCAGTGAACACATGCTGAATCAGGAATCAGTCCAAGATCTGGAGCTTCATCTTTAGCCAGTACTTTCTGTTCTTCAGTTTGTATCTCCTTCAAAGCTGGTAAAGGCAGCTTTTCCAGCTCTTTTATTTCCTCTCACGTTTTCCTCTTGCAATGAAAATATTGGTCCTTTCAGCATGGGCAGCAGATTCTGTGTCCTTCAAGTGACTCATTGCATCAGAAGCTTCCTCAGTAATGCCACAGGATGACAAAAAGAAATTCCTCTCAAAGGCAAACATAGCATATCACTAAATGAGGAAAGGAGAGGCTGTGAAGGGACATAATCTGAAATACATTAAAGAATGTGTGCACATAGGTGTTAAGAGGAGAAAGAGGGGCTTCCTCAGCTATCCTGTACCAGTCATTCCAATGTCCATTGTCTGAAACTTTTCTTTAAACACTTAGTGAATAAACAGCTACGTCCTTTGGTTGTTTTGTTGGGTTTTTGGATGTTTTTGTGCTGGCAAACCCTAAATATTGCAGCTAAAAAAGTTGCATCATAAAAGCCAGCTGAAAGAGAGCTAGAACAAAGCTGAAAGTACTGGGAAGCTCAGAGGAAGTAATAAAATGGAATATATCTCTTTTTTTCATATTCACTTGGGGCCAAATAGAATGATATTTCACACAATTTGTTGTTGAGTCAATGCCTTGATAAAACTAAACCATCTGATGCTTGTATTTCCTCACAAGCTTGGTCCATACCATACTGTCACTTGAAATGTTGACATAGAGGACTTTAAAGGTGGATTAATAGTCAAGGCAGGGATTTCTCTAAAGATTAGTGACCTTTCCTCTAAACCCTCCCTTTCCCAATATGACCTACAGCACTCATAAGAGCAGAACTCTGCTTTGTGCATGAAAATTTTATGAATCAGATCTAAATCAAGTCCTACACTCATTTGGAAGTAGCTACATAGCCAGTGCTATATGGCTATCTCCAAGACTGAAATCCATGGATGGGAAAGGTTGCTGGTCAACAGCAAAATTCCTTAAAGGTCAGCTGAAATGCTATTATGTGATGCAGACTTGTGACAGAAGTTAGCTGCTCTGATTTTACAAGATTTTTCCAAATATGAATATTTATCATAAAGGTTCTATTCTGAGCCCACAGGTCTCTTAGGTCATAGGCTGTGGCTTTCCCTTTGGCAGGGGGGAAGAGAAAGGAGAAAAGAAATGCCTGAAATCCATTATAGGAACATTAAAAAATGTATTTATGAGTTGTCATTAATAATAATTATTTTGAGTGTTGGGAGTAAACACTCTTTTAAACACCACTAAACCCATATTTGCAAGATGTAATTCTGGTCTGATGGACACTATTCAACTCTCATTTAACAGAACAAGGAACTGTCATGTACACAAGAGCAAAAGAGCAACTACCTCTTTATTCCTTAAAAAATCCTCCCTACAGGGAGATACTTTCAAAACAAAGCAAATTGGTATGTCCATTTGGATATGTATCATAGGTGATCTGTTTATCAATAAATGAAAGTACATTTCCTTCCAATTTCTGTTTTCCTTGCGATTGATATTAATTAGGTTTTCTGCAAAGAACAGCTTATCTTGAACTGAACCCAAAGCACATGAATATGTTTCTGTGCAGTAAGATTTTCTTTTCTTGAAATGAAGAATGGGATGAAGATGCTTATCTGAGATCAAACAGGCTTCAGGTAGAGTTTACATCAGCAGCACTTTGAAATTCATTGTTAGAGTATAGTTGGTATCAATAAGGAATGAGAATGGTATCCTGGATTTTGACTGCATTTATTAACTTATTTCCAGCAACTAAAAAGGGAAGGCTGTCACGTACCTCCAGTCATAGTCTTTTCTTCTTGAGATGAAAGAAGCAACTATAGTTCATAATGAAAATTATCGGAATCCCTGAGAACAGTCCCCAAAAAAATCATTGTTAAAAATAAAAGGTTGTGAATTTGAGGTCTAATGTTAGTACATAGAGTTGAACAGAAGTTTGCAGTGTAAGGGCTGAGAATTTACTCCCCTGCCCTCTTTGGCCCAGCTATATGCCAGGAGAAGCATTATTCAGGAATGCTCTGACCAACCAGGACTCAGGACGTCACAGCTCAGGTGCTGAATGCCATGCCTGTGCATCCCACTGCCAGAGCTATCATGTCCCATTTCTCAGAGTGGAGCACCACACTAAGACTTTTCTAGTACTTGATAGAGCCTGTTTATACCTAATATTATAGTAGAGACTTATTCTGAGCCTTATGTTTTAGGAAGGTTCTAGGTACAGATACTAAATCTCTCTGCTGTACTAGCCAATATACTCTGACGGAGTATTATGAAATAAATCCAGTGACTTAATTTAATTCTCTCTTTACACCACACTGATGTAGGCTCCTTTTCCTCTTCAGCTTCCCTCTAATCCCCTGCTTAGTGGTTCTGCAGCTCTCTTCACCCCTCACTGAGCTCGCTGTGCTCACACAGCCCATCCAGCTATCGCCCTCTCCTTCCTGTGCTCCTGTGCAAGCCTTGGTACTCTCAGAAATCACCCCTCTGCTAGAGATTCACCACTCCACCATTGGCAAAATAGTTTACACTCCTCTGTTTTGTACGAGTGCAGCTTATCCCAGTAGAGACATGTTTGAGTCCCAGGACAGTTAAGCCCTTCAATAGTGTGGCCATGTATGACATGTAACTAGATAGATGTATTACCCAGCAAGCATTTCTTCTGCTCCAGGATTCAGAGAGGAAAGCTTTTGCCAGCTTCCAGAATCATTGCTTTTCTTCTTCAGCATCTTTTTTTCCTCTTCTCTTTTTAGCAGCATCCATTTGTTCCATATACCAGTATTTGCACCATCACTCTGCCAGTTATGGTAGTTACTAATTTCTTAATAAAAGACAATAGCTGCGAATTAGGGCTGCCATATGGCTTTTATTACTAGAGAATGAGCCTTTTCCTATCCCTTATTTTTATTGTACTGAAGAAATGCTGAAAAAAGAAACAATATGGTTTGTATATTTTTTTTGGTCACAGAGTCCCAGAAAGGGCCACTCCATTTTACAGCTGAAAGAAGAGATTTAGTCTCCATGCTAAATCACTCTTCAACTTCTCCTAAGCATAGACAGCCAATTGTGCCTAATCATGTGTGGTAGTTCAGTGATATGGGCTACTGTTCATTGGGGATTGAGCTGCTCATTTTAGTTAGGACCACAAATTGAACTCAAACCAAGGTCCCAAAGAATGAAGCATGTGTTTTATACATTAAGTCATTCCTCCTTTCTTACTTGGCCCGTGAAATGAATCAGGGAAAGATTATTTTCTGGGTAAATTGGTAGTAAAACCCTGATGCAGACAGTTCCACAATTTGATTGCAGCCTGACTTCCACTTATTGAATATCACATCAGGCAGTGGTTCAAGGGTTTCATATGACAGCTTTAAAATCCGCAAAGTTTTCAGAGGTACTTACTACATTGTGATCAGGTCACAGATCTAAATGTCAGTATTGTATGCCTGATTTGCACTTTTCAAAACGATTTAGTAATTTTTTCATTTTATCTGCATGCATGAAGTGATTTGGAATACAGAAACAATTTGGAATCATATTTAGTTTGTAACAGTTCAATTAACTTAAGTGCTGAAACATGCTTCTTTCTTAGTAACTAGTTTAATTGGTTACTATTGCAAGAATAGGTTTTGAAAGAATGCCTAAAAGGCCAGGGGCAAAGTAAAGCCCACTCTAGAGAATCCATGTTCCTGCATAGGCATGTGTGAAAAAGAAATAGCAAACAGTCTTTGGGGTCACAGTGTAGTGTATGATTGCCAGTGGGAAAAGGACACGTAGCCTGAGCAAGAAATGGACCTCGCAGAAACTGCTTTTATTTGACATACTTACTAGCATAAACTCAGTTCCCTTTGACTAATTTTATTGCTGTTTAATAAGCAAGAATGGTAGAGCAATACAAGGTTACAAAATCTTAATTGTTCATTATATAAATCATATATTTAAACCTTGATCTGAGCAATAAGTACAAAAATAAGGTAAATAATTTAATATAGTAACGTGTAATTTATATAGTAATATAGTAGTGTGATTTATAGGACGTTACCATGTACCAATGTCAGGAAGTGTTTTTCTAATTAATTTAAGGAAACGTCTGCTTTTCTTTTGAAAGTCAGACTTTTATTTTGCTAGAGCCAGACACCTATCTTTTTTTAAAAGGATTTGCACTTTGAAGCTTTTTTTGCTTAGGTTTAAAAATAAAAAGGACATGACTCTTCAGAGATAGTAAATCACCACGAACATTAATTCTCTTCTGTTACAAATGAATAAAGAAAAAAAACTGCATGGATTCTGGCACCTCTATGTGACTGCACCTTTATGTGACCGCACCTCTATGCGACTGGGATTTTGGTGAGATTTTAAAACTTTATTTCTTTCTCACAAATATGCATTATAGCTCAGTGCAATGAAATAATGAATATCTATGCTGGATTCTGGGCAGAAGAGAGGACTTGGGGCTGCATTTCTGTATTTCGAACTCTTCCAGCCACAAGCTTTTTGCTGCAGTAATCCAGCTGCAGTTTGCTCAGAGCACTGACTGTGTGCCCACATTGCTGCAAGGAAGAACTGGTGCCATTTCTCTCTGAGATACTGGGAAGCAGAATAAAGACTAATGTCCTTCTCTATGGGATGGAGACTCTATGTATAAAAACTTCCTTTGCTTCTTTAAGAATGGGAAAGTTACTGAGTGCTATTTATTCAGCACATAGAGGACTCATACATATGTTTATTAAAAAAATGAGCATGTGGTCTCCACTTTAGGTAGTGGCAAACACAGCTACTGCCAGGGGCTGAGGTGAGGTACACCACAAGAGCAGGTGTCATTACATCTGATTTCATTCTTTCAAGTTTTAGGTCTCTTTTCAAAAAGTGCAAGTTTCCTTTTTTTTGAGTTTATGTCTGTGGGAAGAGACAGGTTCAAGAAATATGCCAATGGGCTGCATTTAGCTGATGGTTTTGACCATGGGACTGAGAGAAGTGGGTCTTCTGGTTGTAGGGTTGTGCGCTCTGGCAGTATGGGAGGATGCTACCTTCCAAAAGCAGCTCCAGCTGGGGAGGGCGCTCCGGTCGGCGGCAGGCACACCTCACACACACACACACAGAGGCAGGCACACCTCACACACTCACACACACACAGAGACAGGCACATCTCACACACTCATACACACACACACACAGAGACAGGCACACCTCACACACTCACACACACACACAGAGGCAGGCACACCTCACACATACACACACACACACACAGAGACAGGCACACCTCACACACACTCACACACTCACACACAGAGACAGGCACACCTCACACACTCACACACACACAGAGAAAGGCACACCTCACACACACACAGAGAAAGGCACACCTCACACACTCACACACACACACACACACACACGTGGTCGCTGAGCTCCGGATTGCAGGCAGAAAGACGAAAACACGAGAGGGGCTTTGGTGTAGCAGTCCAGGGCCTGTTTATTCACCTCAACACCAGAGGAACCAGGGACCAAACGCCAAGAACAAAGGCGTGACCAGGGTTTAAATACAGGGAAGAAAAGGGGCAGAGAGAGCATCAGGGTCCAATGGCTGAGGGCACAGGGGAACAGCAAAGGCAGGGTTCACCTGGAGCTCCCAGCGAGGAGCCTACGGGAATGTAGGAGTGGAGAAACAAGGCCATGGGCAGATGGGACTTTGAGGGGAAAAGAACTTTGTAGGCACAAGCCATAGAAGGGAGAAAGGGGCAGGGAAAGCCAACAGGCTAACTGGGATGCACAGAACTGAGAAACATTACATAATGTGGGGAGGCTTTTTTCTGTGCTTAGTATTATGCTTCAGAGGCTTCCTTCCAGGGCATTACAATAGTGGGTTCCTGGGTCTCCACATCTGGTAACTCGAGCTGCAGGGCAGGGGAGGAGCAGAGGTGGGCCCATGCCTCCATCAGTAATGGTGGGAGCTTCTCTTGGGGAGACCTTGCTTAACTGTCAACACAGATATACCCAAATGCACAAGCTCACACTAAAAACTTTTATTCATCAACGGTATCAGTTGAGTTCCTGGCTTAAGGCAGAAAATGAATCCAGAAATCACCTGATCTAAATTGGACCAGACTGAAAAATCTGCCCATTCTTCTAGAGAAATAACCCCACCTGTTCCATCAGGGACTGCATTACAAGATGGGTCAAAAGAGAAGCGTTAGATGAGAGCAACAAAGTGCCTGTAGATAAATCTAGGCAAATACCTGATGAATAAGAAACTCTTGTGACCCCAAAGATAGAGATGGATGTCATACTGGAAACAAAAGACAAGAAGAAAATGAGGAAGAAATCAGCAGAGGGAGCTCTGCAGGTTTTCTCAGCCTGTGGTCCAGGAGCTTCTTGAGCTACTTTCACCAGATCTCTGGAGGATAATTAAGAAAAGTCAGTATGCATGTAGCAGGTTACATTTAGTGACAGAGGTACCCACACCTCCATTGGAAAATTTTTGAAAGTTGGCAAAAGCTGAAAAACTGGTTTTATGTTCCAGCAGCCTGCTTTCTCCCATAGCTGAACCCAAGTTTTGATTGTGCTCCTTGGCCTAATATTTGACTTTTGTTTTCTTATGTAAATCAGAATGTTTAGTACTAATTAGCATTGTTGAAAAACAATTCTGCCTTTCATTTTACACCAAACCTGCTGGGCTTTTTTAGATAAACCCTGTATCAACTTAGCTGTAGTGGTTTTGGCTAAATGGAATCATTTTTTGGCAAAGTAGCCCTGTTTCTCCAATTGCATAATGCCAGTAGCAATTCATATCTATCAGACTATCCTCAAGGGTCATCTCGGGTTGTTCCTATGAAAGGTATTAAGCAGCTCCTTCCAGAATTTGTTCTCCTTATTTAAGCTGGGAATATTTTCAGTGTACATATATATATACACATGCACACACATATGCATGTGTTTATATATACATATGTATATATATATTTATATACTGTTAGTATGTGCCACTAGACACTACTAGTTTTATTTTTATTTACTTTGTTAATAGCCTCCATTTTTATATCTCAAATTTACCTAAATATTGTTGCAAGGGAGCACTGCATAATAAGGAAAGTACAAAGAGAGGGGAAAGTAAAACAATGTATGACTGCAAAAGGATGCCAAAAATAAATCCAGTGGAGGTTTTTAATTTCAGATATCCAGCCAAATGGGCTGGCTAGAGACTGTGCTCTGCCCCAGTACACAATTGCTATGAAGTTCAATGAGGAGGCAGGAAAAGTCCTTTGTTACATATGCCCTAGGAAAGTATGTTTAAAAAAATTATATAAATTGTGTCTTTTAAAAATAATAATATGATGCAAATGATGATATTGTAATTCTAAAGACTTCTGATGAACATTTTATCCTCAAAGAGCACTTAATTCACAAAGGAATGTCTCTCTAGCAAAGTAACCCAAAGCCTTGAAAAACAATATGAGATTTACAATGATTTTGTACTATCACCAGAGAGGTCTAAGTATGTAGACTGCAAAGCTTGAACATCTTTGGAACAAACTTGTCTTTGGGATCTCAGATAAAGCACTTTTCCCAGAGCCTGTTTTTTCAGCGATTTCATCAAGGAGGTGATTTCATCAAAAGCTGAAGGAAAGCTAGTGCAATGCTGAAGTGATAAAACCACAAGAAAGAAATTGTGAAGCCATTGAAGAGTGCAGCAAGGGTATCTTCAAATCTTTAAATACTTTTTTCCTTAATAATAGACAATCAGTAGAACTGAGCAATTATCTCCCTTTACAGATCTGAATAAAAAGATTTCTTAAATGGAAGTAGATAGATCTTATTAAATAAATAGTATAGTGTCACATATTGTAAATGCAAAGTCAGACGTCAACAGAAATGACATATGCTACTTATCCCTGAGGAGCCATCGTACTAACACCCAAAAATAGACTGGGAATTTCCAATGCAGAACCTGTATGCGACACAGTACAAAACTTAGACTTCAGAGTAAGTGCTAGTGTGGGTGTCCTGGGAACTCCTGCAGGACCCTACATGCTCCTACCATTTTCTTCAAAGCTCTAGTGATTTAAAGTGACCTGGGAAGGCTGTGCTGAGAACCCACCTGGTGTTGTTGCATCTAAGAGGAACTATTTCAGTTTAGAGACACTATTGAAACAGAGCTGAAACAAGTTCTTACAATGTCATCACTGTTAGCTGAATGTGTTGAAGGAGACTGTTTGCTGGTTTATGACCAGGGACTGGAAATGGCATTTAAAATACTGCAGCCAGCTATAGATTTAATCACAAAGTGAGCATATGAAAATGGGGGGAAAAAATCAACCCCTTTTTCAGTTGTCAGATCTGGCCCTGTACAAATGGAGAAAGGGGAAAGGGGTTCATAGCAGTCTGTTAGTTGTAAGTATCTGCCAGTTCACATGTCTTGGACTGGCTGATACACCAGACTAGATTTAAGGAAATGACAATTCCCTTCATGTTGAAGTAGTCCCTGATTATACCAGCATCATGCCAAGCCTGAGACTTGTTGGATCCCCAGGCCAGTTTCCATTCCTGAGAAGAAGCCAAGATGGTGTGGAATTGCTTTCAACTCTACAGTCTTGGGGACTAAGGATACCTGCAGAGCAACTTCAATGGATGCCAGTTCAGTGTGAGTGAAAAACAGGCACTGCTGCTTTCTGCCTTTTAGGTGGTCATGGGCTTATTGGGTTAAACTCTGAGGGTCTCAGTTTGCCCCTTACTAACCACTCAGAGAGCCCACAAATCTGTCTCTAAATAACATCTTAAGTAACAATTATTGCTTTTTCAGGCACCCCTGAATTCAGTTACTGTAACTGCAAAGCTATAGAAAACTGCTTTGAGACAAATGATTAGAAATGCTCAAATTACCACACGTTAAGCTGGTACTGTGCATTTCCTACCAGTTTATGAGCAATGGTGTGGACACCAGTGAGCTGCCATGACCACAGAGCCCAAGGCATTCCCTTTGACTCCACTTGTGATGGTCACCCAGTCAGGAAAGCTGTTTGCAGTACTCTCAGCCAGAGCATAAGTGAAATCAGATCTTCTTGCTGGCCTGCAGGACTTAATTCTTCTGCAACATAAATATGTAGATATAGCCTATGGGCTTGTTTGAGAGAAAACTATTATTGCAGTCCATGCAGTCTATGTTTTATTGTTTGTAGGTGACAAACCCCAGATGAGGGGTCTACATATGTATATGTATTTTATATATCAGAGTAATGATATGTGTATGTATATGTGCATGTATATAATCCTGCTTATCTGGTATGTATGCAGGCATGTGCATGTTGGCTGAAGAGCAGGTTCATGAAGAGTATGATAAAAGGTTTCTGAAGATTAAACACACCTTAAAAGATTAAATGTTAAACAAATCTTACAGCCCTGGTAAAGGAACCAAAGATCCGCATGACTTTCAGTTTGACCAAAGGAATATTTTCTTTGGCATTACCCGAACCTATGAGAGCAAAATGGAACAATGAAAATATTGCTCAATGTTTCTCTCTGCACACAAGAAATAAATAGTTCCAAGGACCAGATACTGCCCTTGGCAGTATAATGTAATAAAGACAGCTATAACCAGGAGAGAGAAAAAACATTTTCTGTTCCTCCAAGAAGAGCCACTTTAACAGGACTTGACAATCCACTTTCTCACATTCAGAGGTGCTTGAATTGACAATATTGCCTTTCTGTGGCAAAGGACATAAACTCTGGCACTGACCATACTCCTGCTTCACTATGCCCTCATTATCATCAAAAGGTATGACTGATTCCTCTAGCTACTCCACTAACCAGCATAAAAACAGATGCATTTCCATGCTCTCTGTTACTCTGCATCTTTCAAAGAACTTCAGATTATTGCCTTGATCAGTTAAACCCAACTTTCTTTTTCTCAAGCATTTTGGAGTGCTGAACATACTAATTTCCTGTCTTGTAGAACTGTCCCATGCACACTGTGGCAGAGAAAAAAAACCCAACCCTCAATCTAAATAGGAATAATGAAATGCCTTAATTAACATTACTATTAGAGAATAGGAATAGCATCTGTTTGTTAGATACAATAAAAACAAATAAGTCAGAAGAATCTCCAGTCTCATATTAAGATGTGAATTATCTATTTATTACTTTGTGTATAAATGTTCCATTGCTATTTGCAAAATGATTAAGAGGAGTTTTCAGAAAATAAATCTTTTTCTTAATAGTGCAAAGAATGAGAAGGATGGAGAATAAATGGGAGTTTAAGGGGATGCTAAAGTTCTCCCATGAGCTTGGATGAGATTTATGTGCAATGTGAATAAAAAATGTATATGACAGCGCGGGATTCACTTTGTTGTTGGTTCCTATTCCATTTGTCTAGTCTAACTGTATTCTTTGCCTCCCAGACATATAGTGAGTCTGGCATTGTTGAGCTAGTGAGGGAATAAACTGCCAGTCAGCAGCTATTTGAGGCAGCTTAACCTCATCCAGTCTCATCAGACCAAACATCATAGAGCAAGACCAGTGCCATGAGATTTGGAGTAAAAGCATAAATGCTACCTGCAAAGCTGATTCTGCCAGGAAGAGGCATTCTAGGAGTCTCACTACAGAGCAGTCTTTTTATTGCTATGCCTTTTCCATTTTCAAATGAATATGTAATTTCTTCAATTATATATCAGCTTCCGTGCAATGTGAACAGCTTAGTGACAGGACAAGCAAGAGCTGGTGGGATTGATATATATCTGATAGGGCTCTCCATGCAGCTTCAGACGTGGGAGGCTTTGTGCTTGATGCTTCATGTCCCTTCTCTATCTACTGTCATTAAGGTTTCCACATAAATCTCTCTACCGTTGCCCAATTGCAAATATGCAAAGGTCTGAATCTGAAAATACTGACACCATATTTGTTAGACAAATATCTGAGGGCTAGGAAATAATACCAATACTATTGAGCCTCAGAGTTGAGGATTCCACTGGGAGTTCCGTTTCCTGAGAGGATTGAGGCTCAGGTGCTACTGCCTCCTGCCTGTGCTGGTTCCACCATGTTTCTATCGCCCACATAATCCTCCTGCCTGTGCTGTTTGTCCCTGGCCCCCATTCTCTAGTATCATCTGACCATGTTAGCCCATTTAAGCAAAATTTGGTATCAGGGTAGAAGCCTTCAGCATAGAGCAATCTAACACACCACATTTTATTTCATGAAATCGAGGGAAGAGGCAGAGGCAGAAACACTCTCCATTATTACTGCCACAGAGCCAGCTCAGATTATTACAAATCAGAGGACCCTCACAAGATAGTGCTGCAGTAAATGAGCCTACACATGATCTATCTCTTGAGGAACTATTTGGAGAATAAAAATCATATTTTTTAGCTGTGGAATTGTTCCAGCTGTTGACTGGGCATAGAACAGCCATTACATGGTGTCCCCCATGGTTGTATGGCCACCCTCCCACCAAGGTGCTCGTGTACTCCATCAGGCCCCTGGAAACGCACAGGTGGCTCATAGTTGCCTTGTACTCCCTGAAAGGGCACAGAGTACTCTGTCATCCTTCACATACCTGTCATGAATCAGAGGGCCAAGCACTGGCCATGACCTTGCTAGCAGGCAAAGTTGAAGGCTGTGGGAAATGTCAGGAGAAATACCAGCTACACTGGTCACAGCATGGTGCCATTTGCTGGTCTTACCCACAACAACCTTCTTGAGCTCCATGCAAGTACATAATTGCATTAGAGACTGCAGGATTTGGTCACAGTTTATTCATTGCCACATACATGGATCAGAAACTTGTAACATAAGCAAACATAAGCAAAGTCTGCTTCATTTATAGGAAAACACAAATTTTATAGGGTACCAAATCTTCTACCACAGTCATGCCCTTGTATAAACAACACCATAACATTTTGTCCTTCTTGAGACAACAATGGACAAAATGAACAGTTCAAATAAAAGGAGTTCCTGAACACTGTGACACAGAGCAGTAGCATAGGAGCACACAAGGCATGGTTCTCAAACCATACGCTTGTTCCAATGCAGCTCCTGTGTCCAAACCATCCTGCCTGACCAGATCAGCAGAGTGCTGGGCAATCCAGGTCACTGCACAAGGAAAGGAGCTGTCATGGGCTGCTGCAGCCAGCTTTGCCATGTTGTCATAGGACAGAGATGCACATCCAGGACTTCCCATCCTCTCCAGAGCAGAAGGCGGCCCATTGCTTACCAAACCCCATGTCACACATCTAGCACCTCAGATTTCTGCAGCTTAGTTGATGAGCTTGACCAGCAGGGCCTTAGTATCACACAGACAGAAATAGCAGAGATCCTGCCTGGACAGTCAAATGACTCTGGTTGAGATTAGGAAGGACTAGATGTCACTGCTCTGCCAGTGGTGCTGCCAGCAGTGCTCCCAAAAACCCTGGGACAGCTGTGGCCAAGCACTTCTTGTTCTCCAGATAGCAGGAGCTGAGAACAACTAGATCTTTTTCCTCCTAGGGTTCAGAAAAGCTCTGGCTCTAGGTTTTAGAACAGTACTTCTGAATGCTCTTCTTCCTTTGACCACACTAAGTACAGTATGTGGCACAACTTTGATTCTGTGCTCAGCTGTTCTAGGTCAGACAGGTACAAACACAGGCAGAGATGTTCACCCCATACAGCAAGCGAACTCCTCACCGTGCAGGGAGGAACTGTATCCCAGCTTCCCACCAAGAGGTTGGACAGCTGTCAGCAAACCATCCCACTCATGCAGTCCTCACACAGTGGGAACCAAGCTCCTCCCAGAGTTTGCCAGCAGGCTGTCACAGGACAACCCTGTGAAGCTGTGGATGAAGATTCCTGAAGAAGCCATCACACTGTTTTCATCCAAAATGTCAGCACTGCAGAAGAGCAGTGGCAGCACTTCAGCAATGCAGTGACGTTTTGTACCCTCTGGCACACAAGGTATATAAATAAATGGGTTTCTGTCTAAATTCCATTGTGTGCAGATTTGTACCAAAGAATTGTTGTGATGTGCATCATTATGTCTCATTATGTGATTGCAAGTAACCTTTTGTATAGCAGACACAATCCACGTAACATGCTGTGTGACCAGTTTACAAAACAGGGCTCCTTCAGAAGGGCAAGTAATTAATCATTATTCAGCAACAGCACTCACCACTGTATACTTGCTGGCAGAAGTGTATAACCCAGGGCATGCTTAGCTATGACAATAAATTATTCATGCAATAGAAAACTAGTTAGCTGTGGTGCTGTTCCAGTAAATGGTTAAAACCAGAAAGCACTCTGTTAGTTTTCAAGTGTGTGGCTGATTTTTTTTTTTTAATAAATTTACTGCCAACACATTGCATAAACAAGCTTAGGCCTGAGTTGCAAATGCAGTAGGAAAGAATTAGTGTAAGGCACCAATATGTGTTTTTCATAATGCCAAAGTCATTAATCCGAGGACAAGAAGATCTCTTGAAGGTATACTGCAGTAACTTTACGGCTGTAATAATTTTATTACTTTATCAAGTAGTAATTTAATAGAGAATGAAACACAGATTGTCTAAAATAAACGGCAGCAAATACTTTATTTGAGAAGAGTCCTAAGAGAAATTTGCATATTCTGCTCTTTAGAACATGTTTCACTTCATACTTTGCTTTGGCATTCATTTACATTACACCTGGAAGACAATCTATCATGACGCAAATAAGGCACATGAGATTATTTACATTTGATCACTGTCCACTATTTACACAAGCCAGAGTTAATGCAAAAGGCTGACAAGGGTTAGAGTTTAATCACTAATTTTGGAGAGGCTGGAATAATACCTGTTTTCTCTTCAATTGCCTTTTCACAGGGCAGCTCAGTTCCTCCCTACAAGCAAACAGCAGAAGAAAAGTCACTATGTAAGCACAAATCCTTCTATCATCTTGTACTTGACCAGGCATGCATACCAAAAGGTACATTTCATCTCAGATCTCACTGTTTACCAAACCAGTGAGAGTAAATTTTTTCAACTGAGCCCATTAGTAATTTTTAAAAAGTTATTTCCCTTTATATGAGAGTATTTTTCTCCCCATTAATTCCCTTTGAATTAGGAAGACCTTAATTCACCACGTCCAGTCACATCATTAAGATTATAGATTTTTTTTTATAAAAGAGAATCAGAAATGCCTTTGCAAAACTATTATTCCAGAAGACTGTTGAAAGGAAGCTGCAGTAATTCAAAGGAACTCCAAAACTTAAACATGTTTTGAGGAATATGTTTCCAGCTGCAGAATAAGTATTTGTAACTTCACCAAAATTTGTCACTGAAAAAACAACCTTTCACTTTGCTTTAGGTTCCTAGGCTGTTAAGATTTTGGGTTGAGGTTGTTTGACAATAAAAGCATCACTTGAGGAATCAAGTGCAACATTTAAGATTTATACATGTATTCCATCCAGCTGCAGTTTCCGTAATTGCATTGCACAGACACCAGCCATTCAGCAGAGCACATCATGTAGAGAAGGATGAGTTGGCTTTCTCTTTTTCCCAGCAGAGCAGTGTAAGGAGAGCACAGCGAGGGGAAGCAGAGGACATACTCACTTCCTTTCATGGAGGATTTCATTTTCTTCTTTGCTGAGAGACTAGTTTCCTTTGCCCTGCAGTATTAACAAATATACCAGCTCCCAATGAAGACAGGCTGCCCTATATCTATCAATAGAATCTATATAGAATCTTTTCCCTTAGGGATTAATTCAACTTTTGATTCAATCTTTCTGAGCTTTAAATTATGATGTTACAAACCTCCAAGGAACTACTGTACTATTTGTGACCTTCTTTATTACTTTCTGCTGTTTGATAAAGTAGAGAAAATTGATTTATAGATTAGTTTGCTTGTGAACATTGAATATCAATGGTGAGAATGTGATTCGTGGAAAAGCAGGAGAAGTTGGCATTGGTTAAAGTTTAATATAGCAGCTTATTAATTAATGGTGAAGGACAATAGAATAACTGCACATTAATCTTCAGTGAGATGCTGGAAGTGCAATGTGAAATAATAGCAATGAATCAAGGCATCTTCAAAGATCTGGATTTAAAGTTTTCAAAACTTTTTCCACAAAGAAGAATTTTATACATTGCTTCCACTTCTCTTCCCTAAACCTCCCTCTCTTCCCCTTAAGACCTGATGGCTGTTTTTGTGTTTTCTGTAAGCATTAAAGGTTAAAGGTGGTAGGAGAGGCAGAAGTTTTCCAAATGGAGCCTAAAATTAGGTGTTGGTTTCTGTATTTGGAATCTTAGGCCCCAATCCAGGAGTCTATTTTTATTCAAAGCAGCCAAGCACTTGACTTCAATGGATCTAAAAACACTCATGCTTAAGTGGTTTGCTGAATCAGGACAGACTTAAGCACAAATGTAAATGCTGTGCTGAATTGGGGCTCTAAATATGTGGCTTGATTTTTAAAAGTGCTGAGAGACAGCAGGTCTAATTGAAGTCGATTGGAGCTGCGAGAAGCTCAGCGTTTCCAAAAATCAGGCCACTCATTGAGGTGCCTGAATCTGATTTCAGGTGCTCAGCTTGCAGTATTCACTGTGAGGAAAAATGGTGACCCAGGATAACAGGCAATGGAAAGCCCTGATTTTACGCAATAAACCTTAATAATGTAAAAGGAGGAGATGGGAGGCAATGGTTTCCTGGAAATCTAATGTGGAGTGCTTTTTTTGGCAAGCTTCAAAAGTGCTATGCAAAAATATTAAATGAATAAATAAATGAAATTAAAAAGCCTAGTAACTGGAGTAATACTGGGCTAAGCTCATGCCTTGAGGAACAGCAGCAAGACTGATGAAATACATCAGGAATGATTTGGCCTACTGCGTTCTGAGCATTAATTTGATCAGGAACAGTGAGCCAACAACACAAATCCCACACAGTGAGGAACTTCACTCTACCACCCTTGCAAAAGCCAAGCACAACAGTTTGGATTAGTAAATGGTAAAAATGCAAAAGCTAAACATTTTTTGCAAGTTATGGAGCATAAATTAAACAGCAATGTTAGGAACAGAGATGAAGTGGAGGCTAGTTGTTTTGGGAAAAGCAATTTTTTCAAGTGAATTCAGTGGTCCTTTCCTTAAAAAGTACAGCCAGGCTGTCCACCAGCTGCCCTGTGCTGCTCCTCACGTGGCAGCTGGGGCCCTGCTGAGGCAACACCCAACGAGAAGAGTCAGTCACACAGTGTGGTGCTGTGCACCCCAAGAATGGCTCAGTCACACAGTGCAGTGCTGTGCACCCCAAGAGTGGCTCAGTGACACAGTGCAGTGCTGTGCACCCCAAGAATGGCTCAGTCACATGGTATGGTGCTGTGCACCCCAAGAGTGGCTCAGTGACACAGTGCAGTGCTGTGCACCCCAAGAATGCTGACACAGTAGGACAGGCCTGCAGCCATAAATTGGTACCTGTGAAGGAACCCTGGGTAAACCACACAAAAGCAGTTCTTCCCCTATTTCTGGGCATGCAGAGAAGAGGTGTGAGTAGCCTCTGCCGTCCCCAGGCCCACCTGTTGCCTGCCCAGTGGCAATGCTGGTGTGGAAGCTCATACGCTGCACGCTGTAGCGATCCACAAAGGGGTCAGGAAAGCCATACCTGTCCAGCCACCTACCTGTCTGCTGATCTGCCTGCTGAGACAGAGGCTGGTGAAGGACTCTCACAAAAGGCTTGCTCCTAGTCCAGGTGTTTATCATCTCAGGATGGAAGATACCAACCATTTTGCACTTCTCAGTCCCTACTACCTGCACTACTACCTGCATCCGGCGTGGTCAGACAGAAAAGTCCTTATGCTCCCCACCCCCTTCTAACTCAAACCAGCAACTCTTAAACTCCACTGAGGATATTTCCAAAGTTTTCTTTCATGGTTTATGGCACGGCTCTTCAACAGACTTGGGTACTCATGGCAGAAAGGCACATAGCACCTTTCTACCACTAAATGTATTAAAACTGGTGATGCTGTCCCCTGCCCAAAGTGCAGTAATGCAGGCCTGCTTTGGCTTATAATCTGAAATAAATTACATCTGCTAGAAAGAGTAATAGAAAACCCAGTACACAACCAGTTGTGGGAGAAAAAACCTGTCACTTGTAATAAAAATGAGAAACAGAAATGGATTTGAAACATTCGTTTCCCTTTATTTTCTCAGTGAGGCTGATGTGTACTGCACATTAAAAAAAAAGAAAAAAATCACAGGAATTTTCATACAATGAATTAAACCACAAAAGTACATGTAGAATCAGCAGGTGGAAAATAGCCCAGCTTGGGCTTAACTAGTATCTCACTTTCCCTGTTCAGCATAGTCCAACCTACAACTTCACATGTTCACCTACTGTACAAATCTTACAGTAGCTCCATCAGGTCAGTGGTTCACATTATTGAAAATGTCTGTCACATAGGTACAAATTTAGAATCATCACATTATATTACATGGCTATTCTAGGTCATTTATAGATCAGATCTTATACTACAGTGATTGAAGTTGTCATTACAGCCATTATAAAGGACACATAATCATTACCTACTGTAGGCTTACATCTAAAGGGATGAGAAAGAGGTGTGGTTGTTTTGTGTTTGTTTGTTTTTTTTTTCAACTGACCCAAGTATTATTACTCCAGAGGCACAAACATTCCTCTCAGTGCTGCTCTTGGTGATGGCAGCCCAACTGCTTCTCAGAGTAGTTTAGCATAGGTACTTTTCTTCAACTTTAGGCTCCCTCTGTTTGAATTAGTATTTAGATAACTTTCCATTCTGTAGGAATTACTCGGGTCTAGGAAAGACCACAGTTCTTAAGTACCAGTTCTGTTACCTGTATTGCGGATGTGGTACTTACCACAGCATGAAAGCAACAGTACAATCTTCATATAAAAGACACACAGAGCTACACTGCAATTTGCCTCTGGTGACAGTGTGGTACATGTGCTAATTTGAAATGTTCTTAGGGAAGAAAAAAATACAGTAAACACTGAGTTTATATTTTGATGGATTTCTTACTACAGTGTCTATGAAGGATCCAAATAGCTTTATTCAGCAATCCTAGCTCTATTCATGTGTAATTTTTAAATCCACAGAGGAAAGCCATCTTCAAGATGAGAATGTATGCCAGGCCAGTGAAAAAAAAAAAATTGATTCATGTCATTATGCCTGCTTGGTGAAAAATAAATAATGCCCCCACACAAGCCCCACACCAATTTATTAATGTCAGCAATCTAGGGCAAAAGAGAACGTTTTAAAATTTAATCACAGAAATGTAAAGGCAAAATAGGTAATGTATCTGGTCCTTGAACACATAATATGATATACTAAATATTGATTTCTTAAAAATAATTTATTGCTTTTAATATTTTTCTTTACAACAGAAGATACTCAAAATCCAGAAAGGAAAATTGTAAACTTTTAGTTTGGCATTCACACAAAGTTAAAATACCTGCATTTTTAACCTACAGAGCAACAACAAGAATTATGCAGAGTAAAGAATGTTACATTTGTAACACAGAACCTCCAGAAAAGTTCTTTTCTTTTTTTTTTTTGTTTTATTGCTATCTATCTACTGAGAAATAAGAAGCCAAAAAATCAAGCAAGCATCCGACAGGACAGACAGTGGAATCTCTCAGAACACAATATGCTGGTGATAAAATGAATGCAGCCATCAAAATCAACTGCACTGGTATGGGGGTAGAATCAGTTTTCTAAGATCTGGAGTGGGAAAGTAGATTAAATAGTTAGGTGTGCCATACTTTTAAGAGGAGTCATGAATGCCAAAGAGTAATAGAATAACAAATCTATACATTCACAAGCAAATTCCAAACTTTGCTGATTTAGTAGAGACTCCGAGTTCAGATGAAATTCTGATGCTCAGAACAGCAGTAGTTTATACTCTTGTGGTTTTTTTCTTTCCTGAAATTTCTTTTTAATTTAACGGAAGCAATGTCATCAGCAACAATGTCATGGGCACATCTGAGGCCATGCTAGTGCACAGTAAAAAAAAGGAAAAAACCCAAAACCAACCCACGGCTTCTGCAAAAGCGGAATTTCCAAACAAAGCACTTGCTAACTCCAAACTGACAACCATCATGCAT
This sequence comes from Vireo altiloquus, assembly GCA_013396875.1. Lineage (NCBI taxonomy): Eukaryota > Metazoa > Chordata > Aves > Passeriformes > Vireonidae > Vireo > Vireo altiloquus. Next base: position 527,084 of record VZRF01002162.1, read on the forward strand.
CCTAGGTATAAAATTTCCACTGGCCTTTTTATTCTTTTAGTCATCTCATAATTTATAATAAATAGGATAATTATAACTGATAAATATGTCTCTTTAGTAAACAAAGGAATGAAGGATTGGTATTTATACAGGATGCGTAACTGTAAAAAATATAGATAAATACCATCATTAAACTCTGCCAATGAAAAGATTACTGGCTTCAAGAACAGTGTTTAGACACAGAATTACTGTAAAAATCATACTGTACTTAGTACCTCTGCATATTTTTATCAAATTAAAATCACAAAAATTAAAATAAAATAGCATTTTAAAAAGATTTTTGACCTCTAGTTCCAAAACTACTGTTGATACATAAAATAAAAACATTTCTTAATGATTACCCATTTGAGAGACTTTACATAAAATTATGGTATTTTCTAGAAAAATTTAGATGAGAAAATTTCATTCCCCTAACAAATTCAGTGTATAAAACTGCAAAATAAAATCAAGCAATGAGAAAAATGTGGAAAAATACTGCAGAAGGTGGTTAATATCTTTTGGGCTAGGACAATTCTTGACAAAATTCTTATATAAGCTCACCAAAGAAGGGATGGATGTGTATAATGCATTTTTGCACTCAGACACACATGCACACATATGCACACTCACACCTTCACCCACACGCTTTTCTCTTTTTTTTTTACAATCAAATATATATAAGCGTAAGTTCAGCTTTCTACATATGTTAGTGTACAATAATTGTTTCACCTCATATAATTACATTTGAGTATTCTTGATTAAGAAAAATTCAGCAGTTTTTGAAAAGAAGGCTGCATTTACAGTGCATAGCTGTAACAAAAAAGAACATCGTCATACTGTATGTACATAAATAAAAATACTCCATTTAACATTTGTAAATACTCAACTACTTTAGAGAATGTAGCAAATAAACTATCTGTGCACACACCCAGATAGTTATATCCAACTCTCATTAATAATGTAACACCACGTCCGCTCATTAGAATAAATTGCTGAACAAGCTGCACATTTGACCATTAACAAGGCTTTGAAAATTCTGCTGTGGAAGATCAATGTTGTAGACATTTACATGGGTGTCAGAATTAAAAGATGAAACTTCAAAATGTTAGGGAAGCTTGAGCCTTTTCATTTTCTTTTCTGCAAAGGAAAAAAAAAAAACCACAAAAAACCCCAAAAAACAAACCAACCGAAAAAAGAACAATCTTAAAACAAAGCTAAGACAGATTGCAGGCTTCTGGGACCTGTGGTTTCTTCTGGATTGTCATATTATCACTGTGTTGTGAGAAGAAGCTTCTTTACAAAAAAAAAAAAAAAGCAGTGTCTGATCCCCAGACATCAGCAGCCATAGTTCTCTCACACTGGGGTTTTTTTTCTGTTTGTTTTTGTTCTTTTTTGTTAAAATGCAATATGTACAGATTTTGCAGTTCATCGTTGCACGTGTATCTCTGTGGAACTGCTGCCATGTCTCGTGATTTGCATTGAACTCGCCAGGAACGCCCGGCTCCCCTGCCACCGCTCTCCCGCTGACACCCACGGACACGCGTGTGCTTGCTGGGCAGCATCCTGCCCCTCCACTCCTCGAGCAGCTGTGTTCATGTAAACCATGGTTTTGAACAGAGAGTGTAAAGTAGGAGAAATTCCTAAGTACGACTTTTTAGTTGTCCATTATTGAAGGACGTGATGTCCGTGAGGTATTCGCCATCCCTTTGTTTTCCTCGGATGACATGCTTGTTACCTACGCAGGCTCCGCTGTGCCTCTTTAAGTAAACTATCAAAATCCATGGAGTCATACTTGCTTTTAGTGGAAGCAGGATCAAAATCATCTGAGTTTGAATCTGAAACCCAAAGGATGCAAGTTTAGGTAAGAGGCAAGAACTACTTATTTTCTCTGTACATCGGTACTGAAGAAAAAATCCACTTACAACCACAACTTTATGGGATGGTAAAAGCATCACAGAGGCCTTAGGCATTCCTGGTAAGAAGCAGCACTTAACAAAAGCAATACACATCATCAGAAGTGGGGAAGAACCATTAATTGCATGTACCTCTAGAGCAGGTAAACTCAAAACAGTTTCCTCAAGGACTTGAGCACCGAGACATTCATGTAGGTCTCAAAGTAGTCCAGATAATCTTGACAGTGCCTTACCCAAAATTCCCTTTGCCTTGCCACTGCTGTTTCACAACATGCAATAGCATCCAAGACTTAATTCTCCTCAGAAATATTCTGAAGAAAGCCAGGCAGCCTGTGAGCAGAGCACAGAAGACACAGCTGCTTGTGCCTGCCTTGCTTTGGGGTCTTGTAGAAGTCTCAACACCTGCCAGAAATTATGTTTTTGCTTCAACTCATCTTTTTGGGTTTGCTTGTTTGGAGTGGGAGCAATTCTGGGCAGGGTCTCTCCATGGCTGTATAAGCAGTCTCAGGTGGGCTCCTCAGCTTTCTGCACCACATGTGATGAGCCACAGCACCAACAAGAGCCCAGCTCCTGTGGCCTGGGATACCTGCTCCAGCTCTGTCAGTCGCTCAGACACGGACGTCAGTCTGTTCCCAGAACAGAGGAGGGATTGTACGTTTGTGGGCACACAGCTGCAGTACAATTACTGACATGGCTGCAAGCACTGAACTTCCTTTTGGAGTCAACTCTGCTTAACACTGACTCTCACCAATTCCTGTGTCACAGCTCCTTCATGAGAGTGCCCTTTTCTTGCCATTTCTTGTGTTGAATTAATCAGAACTCCCCATCTACCACTATAAGACACACTGTGCATTAAATGTTCATTACAAGTTCTGTTAAGACAATATCTTTTCACAGAGGAGAGGTGTTAAACTTCTGACTACTATTTTCAAGTGTTTTCTTTCTTCTGTGCTCAACCCAAAGCTGATTAATTCTCTCTGTCCTGGTACCAGCTCATGAATTTTAAAGTTCATCCTGCCATTTCCTTATGTTGCTTTATCAGATACTCTGCAAAATATAGGGAATGCAGTCTAAAGTACAGAAGCTCAGGCTGTCATCAGGACAAAGTGAAAACAGTCTGCTCACAGATACTCTGGGAATCCCACTCACAATGGAGTGAGCTGACAGGGAATACTCCCAGTGATAAATAATGTTCAAGAGGGTTCCCTTCTGACAACTTATTTAAAACCCCAGATTTTCTGAGATACAGAGATGACCTTGGCTTCCATTGCTGAAGATAAGTCAAATCAAGGAAAGACTTCAATCTGGTTTTACTGTTTTTATCAGCCTACATTTCGACAAATGCCTTGCTACCTTTTATATTCTCTACATCAGCCCTATATCTCTTCAGCAGTCAATTGCCTTTTCTTAGCTTTACATTATCTGTTTAGCCACTGAAGTGAATTATAACATATTCATTGTGAACAATGCGTATCATCTTTATAATTTATTTTGAAAAGACATCAATTGGTTAGAAAAAATATATCTGTATTCACTTCCTGCATTGTACAAAGCCGAGGGCAGCACATACAAGATTTCATTAGCACTGTGTTACAGGGTTATGAGAGATTTTAATGACTGTGGTCATTTATTCATAAAAAAAATCCCCAATATCTGATTAATATAGATTCAACAGCAAAATGTGCCTTGCTGTGTTATTCCGAAAAGAGTACTACCCATGCCTTTAGTCTATTTATACAGGTATTAGGAAAGGTTTAACATTTAATGAATACTTTACATTTTAAAAGGTAATTAAATAAGAGGTGAGTTTATAATATATTGTAATATTACAGAGGCTGTTTTGGTAGTCTGCATAGTCTCTTTATGCATATACTTAACATCAGTATCCCTGCTGTAAGACTTTGAACATCTCCAAAAACCCTTGCAAGGGGAAGCACCACACCCTGACTGGGAGCATAGGACAGAACCATACATTTTGCCCAGGCAAGACTCAGACAGACCCAGATGTGTTGTCACAGTCAACATGCACACTTGGGACTGGAGTTATCAAAGCACACTGGGGGCTGGAGAGTGGTGTGCTAAAGCCCCACATCACTGTAACTGCAAACACCAAGAGATTTGCTAAGCTCTCCACAGGCTGCAGCCTCCTATATCATGACTGGAAGGCCCTGCAAGGAGACACCTTCACACACAGATGCTTATGCACAATTTTAGAATCACCAGTTGAGATCACTGGCTTCTGCCACACTAAGGGTCAGATTTGGCCACAAGCTCCCATACCTTTCAAACTTGAGCAACTGTGAATCGCATTTAAGGAGGGCCCCTGGAAATTCTGGCCATCTACAACAGAACTCATGGCAAAGTAAGAATCATAATGAAGCTTTAGGGTTGAGGCATCTACTTTGTCCTCTGTTCACCACTCATATACATAAATGAGGTATTGAAATCAAACAGTTATAGCAATAAATAGCAAAGCATGTGGGAGGTTTCTGTGGTGCTATCTTTTCAATTTAGAAATATATTATTGAATACTGGGCACTTATTTTTCATAATGATAGAAATGGGCTTTAAAAGAATATTCACAGTTTGGAGTATTTGAAAGAAGCCAGTTCAGATTAGTAGACTTTTAAACTTCTTACAGCAAGTGAAAATCACTTTCTTCAACACCCCTCCAATAATTTAAATGATATGTGCAGTAAACAAAAAAGAAGCAAACCCTAAATTCTCATGACTTACAAGATTCCAGTTATGTATTTTATTTCACATAGAGCAAAATACCTACCTAGGTCTGCATAGTTAGACTTGCAAAACTGCTTCCGTCCACAGAAGTACAGCTCAAAATCAGGTTCATTTGACCTGCGTAAAGTGTATCCATTTTCAAGAGCAGCGAAGGCGTCACAAGTATAGCGGTAGGTGATGAAACCATAGCTGTCTCTGCCATTGAAAAACACAGTTGTGAACAAAAGCTGAAAAGAGTTAACTCACCTTAGTGCAACCCCTTCCCGAAAGCGAGACTTGCTGTAGACCCAGCAGTGGAAATGCCAGAAGTACTGCATCCATTTATCAGCATGATTGTCCTGTCATGCAGCTAAATACTTGTTTCTGGGACAGGGAAATCTCAACTAGCAAAATTAATAAGTAAGGATGGAAGAAAATAAGTAAGGTTTTGAACTCAGCATGTCATCTGTCACAGGAATTATACTGGTAACTCCCATACCAGTAATCTCACTGCCATAATTTTTTACATATGGCAGATCTCAAACAAGAAATAATCTCAAAAGTTCCTACCCATCATCCTGCAAATTTACTGTGCACTCCTCAATTTCACCAAAAACTTCAAACCGGTCCCTCAGTTCTGTTCGGGTTGTGTCAGGTCTGATTTTACCTAGATAAATCACACGACGTTCTTCCTGTTGATAAAAAGCAACCGGGAAGGCATATTTTTAACGAATGTGTAATAGCTATGAACCTATACACACATGCATGCAAATACAAACACAGATGGGCAGAGGATGCATAACTATAGAAACAATCTATTGTGGAAGACCTACTGCATCTTGCAAGTATGTGAAATAGTTCTCTCCTGGAAATCATATAAGGTATTTAAATGACACTACAGATGTCAGGTGGTGTGCTTCTGGAAGGGTTCACTGATTGCTGTTACTGTTCTGCTGTACACTGATAGATGCTTCCCTTTGTATCCTACCGCACCTTCTTCCCTTTCACCCTTTCTACTACGTCCTCTCCAGGACTGCAAACTCTTCCAAACTAGGAGCTCTCCTTCTCTTGCCATGTATACAATACTGATCAAAACTCATCTTGGTAGCAGAGTAGCATAAAGTAACACAATAATTGCATAAAAGTACCACAGACATAACAAAATAATACAAGCGTAACATTAGAAGCTCATATGACTTAATAGCTGACTGATCCCGCAATCATGTTCCACCATAATCCAAACCTTAAAATAAAGGGAAAACTGTTTAAGGTTGTCATACTTTAAACCCAGCCAACAACCAAGTACCACGCAGCCCCTAGCTCATTCCCTGCTCCCCAGTGAGACAGGGAGGAAAAGCAGAAAAACGTAAAATGCCTGTGTTAAGATCAGTTTAATAATTGAAACAAAGTAAGATATAATAATAGTAATAATTATAATGATAATAATTGTAATGAAAAATGGGAGAGAGGGGAATAAAACTCAAGAGAAACAAGTGCTGAACACTACAATTGCTCAGCACCCATTGACTGACACCCAGCCCATCCCCAAGCAGTGATCTGCCTCTCCCAGTTAACTCCCTCTGGTTTATATACTGGGCATGATGCCATATGGTATGGAATATCCCTTTGGCCAGCTCAGGTCAGCTGTCCTGGCCATGCTCTCTCCAAGCATCTCGTGCACCTGCTCCCTGGAAGAACATGGGAAACTGGAAAGTCCTTCATTTAGAGTAGGCACTACTTAATAACAATTAAAACATCAGTGTCTTATCAACATTATGCTTATACTAAATCCAAAACACTGTCCTGTACCAGCTACTAAGAAGAAAATTAGGTCTATGCCAGCAGAAAACAAGACTGGGTCCAAAAGATGTCTTTTATTAAAATAAATATTTCTGGGGCAATGACAGGAAGTAAAATATATCCTGAAGTCACTACTGCCTTTTGGTTTATTCAGAATAAAAACCACCTGACTGAAGTCCCTAGGCTAGGGTGTCTTCTGCATGTTCTTTTAACACTTGGAACAAAGCATCAGGTATTTTTTATAACAATCAAGTCATGGTTCTATGATTCTTTCCCTATTCCTGCAAATGTTCAGCAGAATGAGGGAAGGACTAGGAAACCCTTTAAGAGTCACTTCATGAATTTTAGGATAAACACTCTTCTATGGGTAGATCCATTTAGTGAGCTGCAAGAAAAGAAAACGGACAAACGAGATCTTTAAAACACTGGACCTTAAGGTAATCAGGGCAAAGAAGCACCAGCTATACATGGCTTGGGTGCTCAGCCTTCCTGTCTCCAATTGCCTCTGGTCTGGCACTACTGGCCCTACTGCTCATCCCTTACACACCCACACAGCAGTCCCATAAATTGAACCACCACCACATTCCCAGCTGCGTAAATCTGTCAGTCAGTGGTGCAATGTCAGTTTAAACCATCAACTTTGGCACCTGAGACTTGTGCAGAATTTAGGTGCCGAATGCCGAAGGAGCTACACTGACTACTGAGAATTCATGACTATCGTAACCTGGAGGTGCCTAAAGGCTAATGGCACCTCAACTGTGCAATGCAAAAGGCACTAGGGACCTAAATATAGACTTGCATTCCTGCTCAGAAACATTCTAGCCTGAAGAGACAGGTAGTTTATAGGGTTACAATTCAGATATAGCACAAAATGTGTCTTTTCCATGAGTCCCCACAGAGGCATAAAGCACTAGTCATTCTTGGACCATGGACAATGCAATTGAAATCAAACCAAAACACAGGTAAAACCAGAAATTATATTGATGTTGCTTCTTTACTTGTTTTGAATATTCATTTGAGATAAAGAGACCATGTGAACTCTTAGTTAGGAGTGCTGAAAATCTTGTCTTTCTGTTCCCAGGAGAGCACTTTGTTCTCAGGAACTATTTAATGCAAAATAAATAAACAATTCCTGCAGCAGGAAGCCAACACTAAAATATCTGTCTCTCAACAGAAACTCCTTCTTACTAGCACTTTCTGTAAACTATTTTCGCTGACTCTTTTCCTGACCTCACAAATCTCAGGGGCTCAGATCCATTTAATCTAAGCTCCTGAGAAATGAAAGTTTAAAGCTTCAGAAAACAGAGATACAAGAATCAAATATTCCTACCCAAAAGCCCTACCCACTACAGAATGGCGCAAGAATTACCCGTGCCCTTTCTGGGTCCCTGGTCAGCCCAGTGGAGTTCTTGGTTGCTCTAGCAAAGTATGTATAAGCTCTCCTTAATCAGTGGGATCAGGTAAGGATCTCATTTAGATACTTGAAACTACTGCCTCTTTTGATTATGTAAGGAACCACGGTGAGTGCCTTGGTAGTCCTCTGTAACCATGCTGGGACAGGCACATCCATTTTAAAATGTTACAGCTTCCAAAATGCCCTTGTTCTCTGCCACAGCAGTACAGTTTGGAGAAGCTAGCATGGCTAAAAGAAGGACTTGCGCTCATGGCGAGCCCTACATTTAGGGCACAAGGGTACTTTCCAGACAGCTGCTACTTTTTATCTCTGTCTCTACTGTGTCCCAGTCCACAGCCCTGACCTTCTTGACATAGGAGTTTGGGAAGGGTTTCTGTGAACCAGGGACTGTAGACTGCAAGCTACAGAAATCTGCATTTCTTCCATTTTCCCCATTCTAATTCTGCTTACTTTCACTATGGTTGGGTGCCATAAACTTCAAAACCAGGAAAATCTGCATATGCACAGTAATTACTTTTTCAGACTGTTTTACCAAATCAAGGATTTAACCGCACTGAAACACTTGATAAGGAACAATTCCATTGATACTTGCTATTGAACCTAAATGACTGACCAGATGGAGCAGAACATAACACAGCAGACTGTCTAATATACTTCAGCTGAGATAATACATCTCAACTGAAAAAAACATAATGTTTCACTCACTGACATGGAGATTGTTATATTACAGTGTGATGGAAGTATCTATTGCACACTCTTCCATAAGTCTGTCTGCATGCCTGTGCAATTTTTTCTTCTTCTATCCCTCTAATAACCTTTATATCTCTGATATCCCTTTAAGACAACTGTAATAAACCAAAACTGAACAATTTAAAAAAAAGCCTGTTAAAGTACTGTTAAGGGAATAAGTTAAACCTGCAAAATTAAGGAAATTTAAATTTAAAGCTGAAATGCACCATATGTCCTCCAGTGTGCACATATGAGGAGATGGATTCAAGTATTTTTTTAAGCAGAGTGCCATGATGGAGTAAGATACCGGAGAACACAGGATTCATACAACATTGTCTTTGCTTTGGTTAACTTTGACTTACTTAAAGCAACTATGAAAGAACATATTAATATTCACAGAGATGCCTTCCTTTTATTCCCATTAATAATAAGAGCTATAGAAGACTAACAAGATTACAACATACCTCCAAACGTTAAAGACCTTTTTTTGATAATAAGTTACATGTGTAAGTCTGTATGTGCATATTAAGTAAGATGATTACTGCAGTTGTTAGAGGATATGATAGACGACTTGGAAACCCAGAGAATGTCAGAGAAAAGCTTTTGTTTTCAATTTCAGATCAGCAGAGGGAACCTGCAGGAAACTCCAGAAGGTACTTGTTCGTATTTCCCTCCCAAAAGTGCACGATTTATTTTGCATCATAAGCCTTAAGTGTGGCTCATTGCTCTGCCAGGTAAAAAGAGAAAAAGAGTAGTCCAGTCAACTCCCTCAGGCCTGACATGTTTGTCTTTTTTCATAATCTTGCTCATTCTTCACTGCAGTAAAAACATTTGAATAGGAAGACGTGGCAGAAAATCTCAGACTGACAAGCAGTATTTTAAGTCTCAAATGAAAATACAAAAGAATTAGAATACCAAAATATGAAAAAACAAGACCTGGATATACCTAACACCTCTAAGGGTCAATAAAGGGATCGCTCATCCTCCAAAGAACTGACTGACGTTAAGGATCCTTTTGTCTTGCAAAGGATTCCTCCAAAACTTTATTTTCTTTGTGATTCCTTATTCCTAAGTATTTTAGGAGGAACCAAACACAGATCATTAGGTGTATTAGTTTTCACTTGGGTTCTTTTGCTTCTTCTCCCAGCAGTTTGCTTTGCCTGCCTGTGGTGCTGCTACGCAGGGCCCATGGGAACTGAAGGCAGCCACTCCAGAGCCAACACCACACAGTGCTGCTGTTCCTGTTTTCCCTACCACTGTTTGCCTGCACATCCGTGGTGCATATCTAGTTCTCCAAAAGCCAGGTAATGCTTTATGTGAAGGAGAAGAAATCCAGGAACATTTTAAAGCTGGGTTCTGCTATGGGCTTGTAAAGGCTCTGCTGCTCGTGCCAGCACAGGTGGCTGGCTGGGTGCACACTCCGTGCCTGTGTTGCCTTCCGTGCCAAATGACTTCTCTTCCAGTAGAAGGCCAAGAAGACTTTTATCCCTAGAGATGAAGGCCAAATACAATTTTGAAAGTGCAATGGGATTGGTTGGACAGAGTTGTAAAAACAGAAATGCTAAGGGTGGAAGAAAGTGATTAAAGCGTAAGCTTCTGATGTAATAATAATGAGAAAACAATTCTTTAGATTGGGTAAAGAAGAATTAGTATGGCCTGTACTCACAGGCCATGAATGGCAAAAGTAAAAATCACAAAAACTGGGAAAAAGAAAAAACCCGAGATTATTATCACATGCTGCTGTGTGGGTAACCAAAGGCCGAACAGTTCAGACACTCCATGGTGACTGCTAGAAAAATAATGATGGACCAGTAAAACTCAAAATTTAGGTAATACGTTTGATACATTTTCAGAAACATACACAGCAAAATTAGAGTACCTGGGATCTAGGCCATCAAGATGAGCAACAAAAAAAAAAAATCCAAACTAAATGTACAACATACATTGAATCCTTCGTAAGTGGAAGTGCACTCCATTATAGGTTACTCTGGTTTTAGACTTTAGAGAAGGCAAGCACTCATTTATGAAACCACCTTTCTCCTGCCTTCCTGTTTTAGAGCAATTTATTTTCTTTGAAACCATGTGTTTCTTTCCACTGCAGTGGCCTCACAGCACATTTATCTTCTTATGTCTGTAAGCTCTCTGGGACCAAGACTCTTGATACTTGCCTCACAGAGGCTGTCAGCATTTAGGAATGAAAAGCAGAAATGTTAATTGTAATCTTCTACTGGAGTATAACATGATTTTGTTATACATCTTCCAATTTCCTAAAAATCAACCCCATATTTCTGAGGTTGGTTGTTTCTTTACAGACTTGGCAGCAGCCAGTGCACACAGTAAATGAGCTGCATGAAGGATGTGACTTAAAGTCAGTATCATGGCCAGAGTGGCAGAGAAGCAGAGAGCCAACACCAAGCTGCTCATCAGACAGATTAACCTCCAGCTCTGGTGCACCATTATCAATGAGGAATTACCAACTAGTGACTCCAGAACTGTAATGTGCTATTTCTGGTGCCATGCTTTGAAAGGTATTTGCCACATGGTCTAATGGACTGCTGGAGTATGAGTCCACACAGCTCATAAATTTCCTGGAGTGTATCAGAAGAACAAAGGGGTCCTCAGACCTCGTGGCAAATCACTGTGATCTGCCTTGATTGGGGGTTGGATCCCAGTTTCTACAAAGCACTAGGTAGATTATCCTGTCCTGCAGCTCCTCAAGTTTCATAGTGCATATGTCTCCACTATGATCTGGCTTATATGGTTAAGGTCTTGGTGGCAGACCATTCTTACATTCAAAAAAAAAATCATGAAGTAAAACAAATCAAAATCAGACTAAACTATGCTAACATTTGGTCAGTTCGGAAAGGAATCAAAATCAAAAGTATAAATGAATGAATGGATGACTGACAAAAATATTTTTTTTTACTCTCTAAGTACCTTGTAGGCTCAGCCTGTATTTTTCAAGTATGCCTGCTCAAAATTAAGACCTCAATCCGCAAAAAAGGCACTGAATCTCCAGTAATTGGAGAAGGAAGATGAGAAAAGAAGGAAGATGATATGAATATCACAGTACCTTTTGAAGTCAAATCACCTACATACAGTTTTAAGTCTAGATAGGAGTTCAGGAATGTACACAGGAAAATAGTAATCCCAAGTTTCGAGCTCTCTGTCTTCTGCAGTGAAAGTGGTGTGTGCAGGATTGAAGGGGTAGCCATTTAAACATGCCCATGCCACACAGCATGAGCACAGGGTTCTAAAACAAGCCTCCTCAGCATTCTGTCAATATGTCTTCACGTCTGCCAAAATAGAAGCTGCCTGCACAATCAGAGGGCATTGCTTCACATACAGTTTTGACAGATTAAAATATGTTAATATATGATTTTTTTTCTCATTTCTTTTTCCGAGGCTTCCCATGCCTGTTGTCCCACAGAGACTAATTTTAGATATTGCTTCCACAATACCTGATGATTTTTGGCTCTGTCATAACTTTTGTTTCTTTTCTACTGTGCATCCTTTTCTACAGCTACCTCTTGAGATCTTAGCAGGGTGCTTCTCATGAAGAAAGTCACCTGCCCTGTGTAATAACTGAGGCATTAGAACTGCCCAGTCTTTGGGCCACTCTTCTAGCACTATCTGGAGGTATGTGGCCATAAATCAGTTCTGGCAGCACGAGAATGGGCTAGAAAGAAAATAAAAAAATCCCCAATACAGAGAGCAAAGAAATCTAAATTTATGGGACTGTAGAAAGAGCTCAAGGAAAGAGAGAGAAGACATTCTTGTGGCTGAACGATAAATGAGCTGAGTCTCTCAAGAATGAAAAAAGTAACACAAAAGAGTCCCATAAACCAAAAGGTGTAAGCAAAAGAGCAGAGAATGCTAGAAATAATACAAATTTTATCACTGAATTTATGAGATCGGAGATTCCCTTTCTATGCTGTCTCCTAATCCTTACCTATTTTCACTGGGTATAAAATAGCACAATTCAAAACATGATTTTTAAAGTAAAAGTGCTGATAGACTTTGTATAAAGGAGTTAATAGGATGTAATCGACGTTTCCTGCTTAACTCACATAGATGACTGGATTTTAGACTTTTTGCCATATTCTGTTTATTGACATTTATTTTTAGTTTTGCCTTATTTATGTTTGTTAATAAATAATTCCATTAATTAAGTTAATTGTAATGAAAATGCTCACTTTATAAAGAAAATAAATTCAACCTTGGTTTTGAATTGTCTAGAATTTTTAATGCAGGAAGTATGATGCAGCATATCTGGAGCTTTTCAAGTTTATTTTCTTTCCTTTTTCTTTTTCTCTTGATTAGCTACTTCCCAAATATTTGTTTGTTTTAAACTAAATCAAATTTTCTACCTCCTCAGCAGGATTCATGTTTATTTATATGGGTAAGGTACAGTAATTGAGAAGTAGCAAGATACATCCATGACAGAGGTCTACTTGAATCTCTAATTTGTGGTAGCTCTAAGAGAGAACAGACAGTGTAAGTTACGATTGCTGGAAGGTAGTGTTCATCTCTAAGCAGATGGAAGCCAGATATTTTAAAACTAACTGCAACAATTGACTTAAATATGGCCCTGTCTGAAGCCAAACAAAATTATTCCATTGCTTCACTGCATTTCAGAGCAGCACAGCAGAGCATCTTATAGCTCTAAATCTTGTGCTTTGCAAAATACACCTATCATACACACTTTGTGGATAGGGTACCCGAAACGGAGAAAAGTGAAATGATTTGCTAAAGCTCACTAAGAACAACAGTAGCAGAGACAAAAAACAGACCATAAAACTGTCTGTTCACTCCCAGAACTTCTTGTTGCTGTAGACCATGCCAGTCTCTGCCAATCTCCACACACTCTTGGTTTTGTAGGTGCATTAGGAGAAATGCTGCCAAGTGTGTGACAAATCATCTTTTGCTACAAAGCCCACTAATGGCACTGGGAAAAAGACCTATTAATTTTGGTGACCTCTGGACAGAACACTAATGGAAAACCTGGGAATGAAGATGAAGTGTCCTGGTCCGTACCAGTTCATGCAAGAGCCAGAGCACAAAACCAGAACAGCCATGAAGGTACAACTGAATGGAAAGAGCAGGACACAGAAAATCAAAACATTAAGGTGAGCTACCAAATGGGCTTAGTAACTACAGGAGGAGTCCAGATTTACAGCAGCTCCCAGTTTAGTTTATCAAAATGCACGTGCCAATGGGGAACTCAAAAGGGGCAAAAGCCACCTGTTCATTTAATAGCCATTCTTCCTTCTGTCCTACTGCTACAACAGGCAAGAGAGCTGCTTATCCCCACAAGGGTTATTTCCTTTGCCTCAGGTATTTCGGTTGTTTCATAGAGAACATTGATGAACAAAACAATTAAATAATACATATTCATTATGAGAGGGCTAGTGTTAAGTGACATTTCTAAATTGCATCGTGTCTTCAAACTATTTTGCTAAAAATAACTTAAAAATTAACCAAATCACAGACACTGAAAAAATTATAATTCAAGTCATGTCTTTCAATCCCAGTTTTGAGTACTCTTGTCCACACCCTCTGTATAGACAATTACAGCCACTCTGAGAGTTCAGCAATTGGTGTATCAGCTGAGTCCTTATACTGTGTATGTCTGGTAGGTGAAATACAGTATAAAAGGCAGGTTCACTGATAGATCTGTATAAGAAATAAACTAGTTCTCTTCTACTAGTCTGAGATGACCCCTTTTTCTTATAAGTTCTCTGTATCTGTTCATTGTAAAAACTTGGAGAGTTGCAACTTATAGAACCTGAAAAAATTAGTAGTGCGACACCAAAACAGAAATTATTATGAAAACACATATTTGTTTAAAATGAGAAATACTAAGAAATACATGTAAGAAATTTTTTGTATTTTTATAAAAAAGAAAGAAAATAAAGTCTGACTTCTAGCATTAGAATCTATGAAAAGAAAGAGAGATCTATTTCAATATGAAAGTTATCTTCACAGTGCTTACAATTGCTTTCTGCCTCTGTCTCTCCCTTTGCTTGGCCCTTTCAGATTCCCGTTTTTCATACTCTTTGCGGTATTCTTCCCTCTTCAGCCTTTCATGCTGATATTCCTCATAGCTGTCATATCTAGGAAACATAACTTAGTCATTAAATCAAGTACCTGCATTTGTAAATGTAAAATTAGAAATACAATTTCTGGAATGCTTCATTATCCCAGGCAATTAGAGACAGGACAAGAGGAAATGTCCTGAACCAGGACAGGTTCAGGTTGGATACCAGGAAGAATTTCTTCACTAGAAGGGTGGTCAGGCATTGCGATGGGCTGCCCAGGGAAGTGGCGGAGTCACCATGCCTGCAAGTGTTCACTAAATGACTGGACGTGCTATGTTTTAGTTGACATGGTGGTGTTTAGCCAAAGGTTGGGCTCAATGATCTCAGAGGTCTTTTCCAGCCTTAATGATTCTGTGATTCTACAATTATCTCCTGAGGAACAGCTGCAAAGCAAACCAAATGCAGGCCAAGGGCACTACCTGGGTCTGCGACTGCACGGTGATCTGGACCGCGATCTTCCACGGAAGGGAGAACTTCTGTATGCTCGGTGTCTACAGTGGCTGGACTCATAATAGCAACAAGATCTGAAGGAGGAAACACATTCACCTCTGTCATTCCATTTGAGTCTATTGACACCATTTTCTACCTCTTCCCTGAACTTACAATTTCTTCTAAGCTACTGGTGGGATTTTCCAGGGACAGTTTGTGATTTCCTAGTCAACTAAGGGGCCTCAAAGTGATTTCCCCCCTCCTGGCCCTTTGGTAATGTTCCTTATTGAGGCTAACACAGAGCAGACAGTCAGCCACTGTCAACTCCATCTGATAGAGGTTGCAGCTAGATTGGCACCAGACAGCTCACAGATAATGGGAAAGGTTAGTTGTGTACATCTCTCACCAATTGCTCTGCCTCTGACCTGACTGCCTCCACTCAGAATGTGTAAACCTGGCAAATTTAAAGGATATTGGAAACAAGTGTTTCTGTAGCAAACCCTTAACCTTCAGAGTTAATCAGCTCAGGAGCAATAGAATGAATTGCACTGGATTAAGTTATTTCTTGCTTTTTTTTATTTCTTTCCTGTAGGTTTCTTCATGTTTCTACTGTTTGTCTTATTAACTACAATGATCATACTTGAATTTGCTGTAACATACCTTGAAGAGGATCTACTACAGGGCGACCTTGATCTCGATCGGGAATATGGAGAACGGGAACAAGACCTGTGTTGAGGAAAGGACCTTGATCTAGAACGTGTCCTTTGGGATCTTTGAGAAAATAAGGATTTGGGTGGAGACACTGAATCTCTGCATGGAGAGTTAAAAGAAGAGCAAGAAGGTGATACATCAAATAATGAATAGGCTTGTGTCCCATCCCAAGGGTAGCATAGTTTATCACTTTCATCTTCACTGTCATCAAACAGACCATCCATTGCTAGTCCTGAATTTATAAACATAGGTAGTTTGGAGAATTGTTCATTACTGTAATCACTGTCCCTTAGTTCTCTGGTCTTATCTGCTTCTTCATCAAAAACAGCTTGGCTGGGGTGACCAAAATGCTTATTCAGTTCAGCC
This sequence comes from Vireo altiloquus, assembly GCA_013396875.1. Taxonomy (NCBI): domain Eukaryota; kingdom Metazoa; phylum Chordata; class Aves; order Passeriformes; family Vireonidae; genus Vireo; species Vireo altiloquus. Next base: position 543,283 of record VZRF01002162.1, read on the forward strand.
CGAATTTCCTGGTCTTGGAGCTGTTTTCTGTTATTACCATGGGATCCCTGTTTATTTGTCTGTAAAGTCTCTTTCTTGAAATACTGGTCTTGTTCTAAAGAAGAACAAATCTGACACTGCCACCCAGGTGAAGAATCCTTAAATTCTGGTTGTCTGGAGTCCTGAAGTTCCTGGGATATTTTAATGTGTATTTCCGATTTTGAATTCACAGATTGACAGTAGTCATGGTCACCAAACAGCCGCAAACTGGGCCGTTTTGTCTTTCTCTCCTCATGTCCACTGGACAGTACTGTAGTCTTGTTAAGCTGTGTGTACAGCTCAGACTGTTCTGAACCCTTCTTGATTGGGTTATTTCCTTGAGAACCAGAAGACTCACTACAGCGGGGCTTTTTTGAAGGTGGTACAACAGTCTTGCATGACGACTTCGGTTTAGGTGAAGTCCTAAAAGGATTATCTTGGTTGGCTTTATGAGGAGGGGTCGTAGGTGGAGTTAGGCCTACAGGGAGTAAAAGGAGGAACAGAATGCTTTTAAGCACACATACAATGTTTATAAAGGTGGCTCATATGCTTCTTAAAATAGATACAAGGCAAGTCCCATTCTATGTCACTTCAACACTGATACTGAGAATAAAACTACCAAAGATCTGGTAACAACAATAGCAACAATACTAATACATTGCCATTAATCTTCAGCATAATTTTTGCCCCTCCCCTTCCCCCATGACATCTGCCCCTCTCTCTGTAGATTTTGATAGAAAAGATCAAAGGATAAAACCGAAAAGAAGTTTTTGTTAAATAGATTTTGATGTAAAAATGAGAAGTCAAAAGACTGGCACCATCAGAAACATAAAGCACCTAGCAGACAAGAACCTTGATAAAAGAAAGGCCAAGAGAAATAAATGAGTGCTACCAAAGGACTCAGAACTTAAATGCACAGAAATACAGCTACCCTACAACTCAATGGCAATGACTCTTTGTCTCCAGAATTCATTAACTTAGAAAACCATTGCTAATGTACACACATATATATGTATGTATAATACATTCTTTAAGCATACCTAATACATTTTGCCTGAAATGTAGTTCTGTAACTGAAACCCAAATAAACAACAGGACAACCACAACTGTAATGAACCCCTGCATTTAAAACTAAATCTTGGTGAGAGTCATGCAGTAGGGAGTCAAAACAAAACAGGTAAGTATTCAATGACTAAATATACTGCTAACTAACAGGATTATTTACATAGATGTCATAGATTATATCACTGTGATGAGACAAAATTGCAGGAAGGACTACAGCATGTTCCAGTAAAACCTGGGAACTGAAGCAGCAACTTCCCATTATTTTTATAAGGGTAGAATATAATTTTCAATATTTTCTGTAGAAATCACAGAATTTCTTCAGACTTTACAGAAGGATAACCCCAGAAGTCAGGGCAGAGTAACAACAAACAGCAGACAACTGTTCAGGAAATAATTTCTCTTCAGGAAGGTACTTAGTATGTTATGTTTGAAAAATTTGCTTCTGTCCAATTGACACTAATATAATTTAGTAATACATGCTTAAAATTTAACAAAACAGACAGAGATTAGGGAGTTCTCCAAGACACCCCAGACCATCCCTAAGCAATCCAGAGGCTCATGCTGTTCAAGAATACTTCTAGCCCAAGCAATGAGCTTTCCATTAGTTCCTCAGCAATAATGAGAAGAGAGGGCAGACAGAGTTACAGGAAATGTGTGTTTCAAACACGGCGATAGAGCTCTGTTCTGTATTTTTAAACATGCAACACAGCTCGGCAGATCAATGCAAATGGAACAAGTTTTATAGTGTTTTGCTGTAAAGAAGGAAAAGCATCCATCAATGCACAGTGTTCCCTAAGGAGCACAAATGGAGACTGGGAGTCCCATGGCATTATCTGCAATGAATTTCTCCCAGAAAATAAGAAAACAGAAGCACCAAGGCATGAATACTTGATGTGTGAGAGATGCTTGATTTTGTCTGAACGTTTGGAAAAATGGTTATGAGCTACCCATGGCTATGCAAAGACTTAGCCTAATGCCACAAAATTTAGGCAAAACTGAGCAAAGACTATGAAACCTAAAACTCCAGCTAACCCAAATTTGAATTTAATACAAAAAAAATTTTTTTGCAGTCATCACTGTTCAACTATTTCTATTTCCTCTGAGTGCTCAATTTTTTTCTTTCTTCTTCCTAAATATTCACTCGAGATAGTTCTTTCATACCTTATGCACCTCCTCACTGACCAATATTACTGACTACCAAATGAATTTTTGCTAAAATTAAGAGAACAGTCCTATTCAAAAATCTGCAGTAATAATTTCCAACTTAAAAGTTCAGGCTCAGATTAAACAAATACTTCAGTAAGCAACTCTCAAGAAAAAAAAATTTAAAAATGACATTTTTACTTGCGAAATTATAAAGCCCGTGAGAAATTCTGGTGTTAGTTACAGGGTTTTTTGATGTAGTTTTAAAGAGAGAATGAAAGAAAACTACAACCACTCCACAATGAACACGCATATTTAAGAATTTCAGGCAAAGAAACCACAGAGATAATCCAATATTCAAAATAAAATATTGTTTCAAATTCTGCTTCTTTAAAGCTCATCCCGGCAGGAAGTAAGCAAAACACACCGTACAACAATTTCCAGAAACCTGACAAGGAAGTCCAACAATCCTCAGAAAGTGGGAAAAAAAACCGTACCAAAAAAACCCTCATGAAAGTACAGACTGAGCTAAATTTACTGGCACTTCCCTTGCTGGCAGAACAGGGCTGGGACAGCCTAAGAAAGGGCTTCCTCGTGGCATTCTGGCTTTTTTCCTGGTTTTCAGCAGAAGCAGGAAGTGCACAGGCAAGTAGAAATAGATAAAAGTTGGAAAATGTTCATTTAACTTTTGAACAAACCTACACTGGGGGATGGAGGAGGGAGTGAAGTTTTGAATTCATGTCATCTCTACAGAGTCCACCTCCAGAGTGTCCTATGAACAATCTCCAAGCCATGAATTCTGAGAAAACCAGTTGGCTGCACACTTGTTCATCTTCACTCTAATCCCTGGTAATCTTCAGCGAGGGCCATGATCCCACATCAACGGCATTACAATATTCCATAACCATTGGATTATTTCACACGCACCGATTTCTCCCCAATGTGTACGTTTAAGGGTTGACAGTACAAGGTATATTCTGTACTCTCTCTTGAACTTAGCAGGTTTTGACAGATTTATGGAAGGACAGATGGCCATTACAGGCTGAAGGCTGACAAGAGGCAGTTCAGAGCATTGTTAACACACTTGCACAAACTCTCAGCAGTGCAGCGCTGTGCAGAATGTAATTCAGACTATAGCTTTTTTATTGCTGCCTATTTTCTTTTGTCAAAAGAGCCTGCTGTGCACAGCAACAAATGGCTGCCATTACCCAGAATGTAATGGGTGTCAGACAAATCACGTAACACAAACAATCAAGAGTATGTAGGTCATATTTCAACAGAGCACAACCTTAGCAATATTTATGATTACTGCATTGAAATGTGCTCTATAATAAACAAGTACCTCTACATCACTCACACTTATGTACTTCTGCACAGCAAATCTGTTAGAAGTGGTACATACTCTACAATCATCCCCCTTAAACAGTCTTTTTTCTTTTTAAAGTAAAAGGCAAGTATTTTTTCATGACATGCTATAAAACCATTTTCTTTGTAGGGACTTTTCCTTAATTGAATAGCTTTGGTAAATGGTACGTTTGCACTTTGCCTTGCTCTGTCTATATACTAAGAACTCACTCAGTGATCTTGTGCTAGAAAACACCATACATCAAATTGCCAGCACTGCTGCCAAAGCAGCACCATCCTCCCTGTGTCTGTGCAACAAAAGGTGTTTGCATGTGTGCCAACTCTGCCACCTTGGCCAAGCAACTTCTTTCCAGAAAGTCTCTGGGAGGGTGAAACTACTTTCAATATATTCCAAAATTTCACTTAAAAACCACCCCCCATAGTGTAACTCATTTAGCTCAGCTAAATTGATAAGCAGAAATTAGGGGAGTGCCTTTGCATTAAAAGTGACATCTGGACTTCTTAGAACTGATTTTTAATGCTGTTTTACATAGACACAGATACTTCGAAATCTCTACAGTAACTTAGCATTCAAATGTTTGATGATGTTTGCAGTGTTTTGAGGGAGCTGATAATTAGTGTCTTTTGGGGAATGCAGCCATGGAACCTTTCTACCTGTGCTCTGAGCTTTTGAGAGGCATTGAAAATGAATTCTTTCATACCTTTTGAGTTTGAAAATGTATTCTTAAGGGAAACATTATTTAAGTCCACTTTAAATACTGACCACAATATAGCAGCTCAATTCAGTAGAAGAAGAGTGTTTGTATGGCATAAGATTGCAGAAGGTAAGAAAATATAATAAAATTAAATAGTCATCATATAATAAAAAACTACATGCTTGTTGAGTATTCAGTTTAATCCTGTTGTCAGTGCTGGAGAGAATAAACATAGATGCCTGAAAGCATCAAATAATTCACTAGGTTTTATTCCCTCTGGACTCTTGACATCTCACATCTCATTTTATCAGAAATCATTCTGAGGTCAAAGAAGTTCTTAGATGACAGATTTTAAGTATTTGTTCTGACAAGTAAAAGGTAACACAGATCCAGAGGTAGGCAAATAGGAAGGTATCAGTATCCTCAAGGATGGTCACAAATTCCAAATCACTCTTCAAGCTGATTGTGTACATACAGCTTTTTCTGCCATCTATTCAGAGAAATAAAATTTTGCCCCCAAGACCATTGAGGAGTTTTACACTACAGTGAATTATAGGGATCTGTATCAAATGAGAGACTTTTCACCAAGAGGGTGGAAATAGTCTTCCAGTTACTGATTGAGCCTGAAGCATGTAAAGGGACTCCATGTACTTAAATGGTGGCTTCCGAGTATTTAGGTGAGAAGGTTTAAGAAGACACAGAGAACAGAGAGGGATTAGTTAGAAGTTATGCTATCTAACATCTGGCATTCAGAAGTTTGTCTAGGATAATCAAAAGTCTAAAACAATCACTGAGGACCCCTTGTCTCTCAAGAGAAGCACTTCCACCTCCAGAAGGTGAGTCATCCTCCTCGTCGGTGTGCTTGCACAGGCACACTCCCCTCCCCTTCCCCCCCTCCTCTGTAAGAAAGAGGAAAGAGCTGACACAGAACCATCCCACACTTCTGGAAGACACTGGAGAGGTTCAAGCCCACGGCCTCTTGGCAAGGCACTGGCAGTGCAGCTGGCTGTGGAAACAAAGGGGGATGGACCTCTTCCGAGCCTCCTGCTCAGAATGAGACTCATCTGACACAGGGATTTCATTCACTGCATTATCATCACCTAGGACTCCCTCCACATCATGATGTTCTGGTCCAATTTCCTTAGCATAACACTAGAATAATCAGCTTCAAGAGACAGGACTTTAGAGAGTAATGGACTTAGGACACTTATTTAAAGAGTATTGAAAGAGTTCTTATGTGCGGCATGAAAACACTTTAAAAAATATTTGTTACTTGTCATTTGACAAATCGATGTTTTGACAGTTTTAGGGAGGACAAAGTTACATTCATGACTACTAACAAATCTGTTTTAAAGCAAGATATAGCATTGGTAAGAGAATGGTTTCAGTTTGACTTTAGAAACATGAATCCAAAATGTGTGTGTGAAGAAGATTGATGGATCATGTGGGAAATGCTTTTATTTATTTATTTTTCCAGTCTATAGTTAATTCATCAGTGAGGGAAGCAATGTTGTTTTCAGCAGAGAGATCAAGGGAGTTGCTATTTATATTAAAATACTTTGTGCTTCGATAGTGCAAGCAGCACTGCTAATGGTCTTTTCAATTTGGTAGTGAGATCAAGGTAACTCCTATTTAAATTATAATAAATAGTGCTTGTATAGTGCAAGCTGCCCTATATAAGGACAACGAGCAACGCGGTTATCTGGATATAATTTGGAGTTGCCAGGGTCTCACTAAAGAACTTCAAGGTATTATTAATCACTACTGCCACTATTTTTTTCCTTATTTTATTTTTGGTTATTTTTTAAACTGAAGTGGGTCCCAATTCTGCCATGATTTACACACATATGCTGTAAGTTCTGCAGTACTCCAGGCTGTTTCTGTCATGTACTTTGCTTCCAGCACAAGCAGACTCAGGACACAATACTACTACAATACAAATGACTTAAAAAGTATGACATGCATCTTTTCATACATTTACATACATAAATGAATATAAAAATAAAAACTATGTGTATATGCAGGCAGAGATTAATACAGCTACTGCACGATCTCCTGAAACCTCCTCACCAGGCATTGTGAAGACCAGAGCAAGTGCAACATGAAGTCCAAGAGCCACCATTACATGCACTGCTTGGTAACACTGCCCCAGCTCCCTGGTCACACACACTCCAATTATTATTCTTCCTGAGTATCATCGGTTTATTTCCTAGCTAAATTCTATTTACTTCCAAAGGGGAAAAAAAAAAAATCACAGAATCATAGTACAGCATTCCTGTTTACGTATGTGCCCAGTTGTGCTGTTTCACAGCTTCTGATGCTTTTTTTTAACGCACCAGTTCTCCTGGTTATGTTGTCCAAGCAGCTACAGAGATGTTTTGTTTCCTCCTCTGTGCACAGCTGATGGAGCGGAATGAATTTGGTAATACCAAGACCATTCCTGTCGCCACTATGGACGCAATACTAGAGGTCTATCCAGGGGTCAGACTGACTCCCAATTTCTGTCTAGTCAGCTGATGGGAAAAGCAGGCTGCTGACTTTTTGGCTGAGAGAAAACACTGCTTCCTTCAGTGATTTCAACGGCTGCTTGTACTACTCTGCTGTAGTCACCTCATCTGCCCTTTCTGTTGGCAGCACTAAGCACTGACTTATCCATGTGCTTCCAAATGGGCACCCTTGTGCAGACCTGCTCTCCAGCAGTCATGGAAGAGGCTTCTCCATGCTTCAGGTCAACTGGCACTGAACAGGATTATCCTCCTTCATACAGTGAATTTTGCCATGTTTATGTCAGTTTTGTAAAATGAAGACGTATAGGAAGAATGTTTCCTTTTGCCATGACAGGAATGATTAAGGCTGCAAGCTTCCAGGACACGGCAGGGAAAGGTGTTCATGGTTTAATGCTGAACTAATGAAAAAGTTTCTGAAAAAGGGAAATGATGGTTGTAGGAAGGTGAAAGCCCAATGTACCTACCCAAACCCAGAACTTGGTCCTGCTGACGCTGAATTTAGGAGCACCAAGCTAATTTGTGATACCTGAAGACATATTTTGCAATACACCCCTCCCCCTCAATGCTAGAGATCACGTATTTTACAATCTACTGCTATCCTGAGAGAAACACTAGCCAAGTACATCTCTTATTTTTCAATATTACACAATGGAGAAAGAAAATGGTCTTGGCAATAGCTCAGGTGGAGCTCAATGTGTTCTTTTGTGCTCGGCTCTGGACACTTCAGGAAAACAGAGGCAAAACAGTTCAGAGGAAAGCCATAAAACAGATCTGAGTCTGAAGGAACTGACTTCAGCAGAAAGAAGAGCAGATGAATTAAATGAATGATTAAATGGGTGATGTGTGAACGAAACCACTACATGACAAAAATTCCTACAAATCTTCAAAAGGTACAAATCCAGGGATCAGAAAGGAGGAGGAAGATAAAGGGAGGCTGTGTGAAGTGTGTTAATGGAAGAAATAAAGAAAAAGCAGGAATACAAAATGAATACCACTTTAAAAAATTACCTCTAAGCTATGGAACAGTTGTTCAGTCGTAGAGGAGAAAGCTGTTATTTGTGACATATTAATCTAAAATTGACAAAGCACTGAAATATGCAGTCATGTACAGCCCAGACCGGCCTGGAGACAGACTGAATGACATAACTTTAACATCTGTAGCATCTATTACACTGTGCTCTGGGGTTTGCCTTTGAAAGATGGTGCTCAGCAGTACACAAATCTATGGGGAAATGGGGAGATATAATAGATAAATGGTTTAATTCATATTTTCTCAGAAATTATGCTGTCCTGTGTAGGTTTGGAGCTTTATTTTCAAACATGTTTCTTCTCAGGTAGCTGGATAAAAAGTAATGCTAAACTGCACTGAAGTCAATCTGCTGGAGACTTCTGTGAGATCTCAGTACACCTGTGGTACACTACAGTGAACAAACACACACAAGCCATGCTTAAAGGAAGAGCCACCCACCGCTCGGCATTTCTCACCTGCAGTTCCAGAGAGTTCCACACTTAAGGTTTGTTCAATAGTCTTGTTCTCAAATGGGGAACCCTTGGGATCACTGGAAGACAGGGCACATTTATAAAAACAAGCTGAAATGGAGTTGCTGTAGCCAAAATCTACTGAACCCCCCCTCCCTTTTATAAATGTTTGCACTTTTTAGTACTTACTTTGGTGACTCGGGTGTCAATGGAAGTGATAAACTTGTTGGTTTGGCTAAAGGAAAAGAGAAAACAATTATGCAATACTTAAACACTCTGTAATGTATACTGTAAAAACATTTATTTATACTTTGGCACTGGAATCCTCTGGTAGTCAGTTAGGGCTGAGCTTTGATAGTTCAATTGCCATTTCAGTGTATCTCAGATAAATAAAGAGACTCATCCTGATTCCTTATTACTAGTACCAAAAGAGCACCTAAATTTCAACAATTATTTATGTCAATTACTGTACCTCTGAAATACAGTACACAACCCAAAAGACAAGAACCTTTCAAAATAAGAGTGGTACATGTTAAAAATCAATGAAGAACTTTACAGGATACACTCTTAAAATGTTATTTCTCTCAGTGTTAATTTAGACTACAGTTCATGTTTTATTTGGAAACAGGAGCAGCAGAATAACTACAAAGTAACAGAACGTTATGAATATTCAGTTAATTTTACTTCTACAAGATACAATTTTATATATAGCACTGAGAATAGGTTGTTTCTGTAAGGCCAGAGTCCAACCAGTTATAGTCCAAATTTCTGCAAATTATCCTGCAAACTATGACAAACCACGGACATAGTCACAGATGGTTAAAAATGGGGTTGAAGCTCTCAGCACTGCAATCCCAACATACGCAAAAAACAAAGCTCTGGCTACAAAAATGTAAGACTTTGCAGCTTTTACTCATGCAAAATTGTATTTTCTCAGAGCAAGCCAAGAACTAGGATATTGTAATACAACTAATATTCCTTTAAAATTAAAAATTATATTACTTGCAAATTTTACTTTTCAGAAGTTAGATTGATGTTTTAAACACAGAGAGCATTGTAGCAAGAACAACAGCAGGGGATCTCTTCTGCAGATTAATTACTTAAGACAAAATGTTCCCCTTGAACACTCCTGCACTGCAGATCTTTTGTCCAGAGTGTCACTACTGCATATTTCATATTCATTACAGGCTTGGAGCTCCCATCAACATTAAGGGATTTTATATGCAAATTGATTACTTTTATATGCTCTAGAGAATTCCTGAAGTAATATTACGTTTTTAAAAAATTAACTCAATTCTCAAGAGCTGCATATTGTTTCTTCTCCTCCCCACATCAAAGTTAGGAATGGAAGCTCAGGTGTTCACCTCGGGTTCACCTTCCTCAGAAGTCACTGCTGGAGTGAGGAGATGCACCTGAACGAGTAATTTGTCTTGTCCACTCATCTGTGCATTAAACCAGGTGCAGCAAAACTGAATGTAACCTGACACACCTCTATGTGTAATTTATATACATCTAGGAATACCAGTGTTTTCCTGTGGCTACCTAGAGGTAAAACTGGCTTAAAGAAACAGATCTTACAGTAAGGCCCTGGAAGAAAGCTTTATAAAAAGGCTTCAATTTTTTATTTTTTTTAAATAAAAATCTGCATACTCTTAACCAATTTAGGCTAAGGAAGCTGAATGTGTAAGAGCTATTTACATCCCTAAAAAGTCTCATGTTAGCTCTTGTTAGTCCCACAGAATAGTCCCACATCAGAATATACACATATTAAATTCTGCAGCACTGAGGCACAGTGCAACTCTGCCAGAGATGGGCACAAAATCAAGGCATTATCTCACACTCCCATGTATTAATTTTAGGCAGATATCACTGAGCTCTCCCACTGAGAAGTTCGCATACCAAAACACCCATCAATTTTCTCATTGCTAGGCAAGAGCTTGACCAAACACTCTTTCTGCAAAGCATTCATCCTCACATACAGCTATTGATAGCACAAATATTTAGCCAAGACACTATCATTTTCCATGGTGCCTGTTATTAGAGTTTGAAGGTTTACTGTGGTGTGGGTTTTTTCTTATTAAAAGGAGTTCACATCAAGTTGCTTGTCCCTGTAAATTGAAAACATTCAGGTTCAAAAGAACTACGTTTCCTCATGGGCAAATTTCAGTGCAAAACCACAGATGATCTTTGGCATGAATGCATTTGTGGACATTCCTGTGGGTTTGCAATATGTTTGCAACAGTAAACCTAAAGGAAAATAACATTCAACTTATCCTTTGTGAGCTTTTCCTAACTTTGAAAGAAAATCTCAGACTGTGATTGTTTTTTAAAACAGAAGGAGCCAATTTTCTTTTACTTTTGATTAAATGTATGAACTGATGACTCTGCAGGTCTGCAAATATCAGTTAAATTTGCAAGGTTGATTCTGCATGAATTGACTGTCCAAGCTGAAAGCATTATATTCTTGTATTTGTATTACACGCAAATCCATTGATATTGAAGTTATATATTGGTGTATGAGGCAAATTTGCTGAAAAAACAACATTTCAAAAGCCTGTAAATTAAAGTGCAGGAATTAAAGAAGAAGGCAATTTCTCTCTGCCTGCAAATTCACCTGCAAGACCACTAAAATCACAGCCATTCGTTAAGCACTGGTAAGTTAGCTCTTGTGTCCATTTGGACTTCTGTAACCTCTCCTCCGTGCTGTTTCCACAACCCAATGTGCCCTGACTCTTTGAACTGAATCTACACAATTGCTCAGCTGGGGAAGAAAAGCAGCTCTGATCTGAACAGAAAGATTTTATAATCTGTATGTATGTTTGTGTGCACATACATCTATGTATGTGTAAAATATACATGTGCATATAGCATGTTATACATGATATCATCTACCACCTTAACATCCAACAGTGTTACTAAAGCCCCCTGTAGCTTCTGGGAGTTCTGTTTTTCAGTACCATTGCAGAAACAGACCCAGGTTTCACATATAGAGTTCAGTCTGGATTCTGCTGTGAAGCAGACTGCTGAAGCCATCCAGAGGGTGTGGCAGTTGGCATAAGGAAGCTTAGGGGCAGTTGGGTTTCCTTCTTACAAGAAATATTGTTCAGATAATTTGAGACCACAACGGAGAAAACCCATACTTAGGATGTCAGAATGTACATTTGCAAGAACAGTATTAAGTGACAGGAAGGGAAGATTATTAAGTTTGCTTATGCTTCCTAGTGCAGAATGAAGAAACAGATTTGATGGCGGCTGAAATGCAAGAAAGAGGGAGAGGAAAAGAAGAAAGAACATACAGTTTACAACTGTTGCTTTAAAAATACCAAACAACACATTTAGGGTCACATCCTGATCTCTGTTGCAGACAGGTAACTTCCACTGACTTTAGAGGAGTCATCCAGAATTTGCACTGATGTGTCTGGGATACACACCTGGCCTTCCAGATGCCAGGCCGATATAAATACATAGATGTATTTTAAAGTAACAACAACTTTAAAAAACTCCCTTTGGCTTTGTAAGCTTTTACAGCTTTCCTTTATCTTGGGAAAACAGAGGAAAAGAGGGAGAGAAAGTGAGAGAGAAGGCTTTAAGTTCTTGCACACTGTCACAGAAGCTACTTGTAATATAGACCAGTTTTTTACACATCAGTGGATACTAAAAGTCAGCACAAGTGTTAAGTTTTGACCATAAAGAATCCAAAAACGAGAGAGAAAGATCAGGACGGCATCTAAACTTTCAACTATTTACAAAATAAAATTACAAACCAGCATTCCAGCTTTAACAGGAATGACACATTTATTGCTTTCTCTGTAGCAGTGAGAGCACTATTTATTGTCTCCTAAGGCCTATGTGGCAGGTTAACAATGCCTTCAGTTTCACTCTAGCAAAAGAGAAAGCAGCTCACTAATGACCTGGCCTGCCCAGCTTGTTTGGGGGTATAATGATTTCTTAGTGGTACAGTTCTCTGTGAATAAGTATCTCCAGCTAGCTTGGTGTATTACCATGTGGTATTTGCTAAACTTTTCCTGAGATCCTTTTCTCAGGCTGGGGGCAATAAATAAAAGGATTAAATATGTCTTAAAGCTAAATCTAGCTAACTAATTCTAACTTCATTATAATGTTTTCAAATTCCCTTTACACAGAAGAGATGCTAGATTTACAATACTAATCCAAAGAACAGAAGAAGTATTGAGTGCATTCCCAACCATCGTACTTCAGCTTCCCTGCGTTACTGCTGGTACCAAAGCTGTATTCTGCAGTCCCACACCTACCCTGCAGATGATTTGTCTGAGACTGCAGATGGGGCTTCCTTTTGGAGGTGCATTTCTCTTTGCTGCTGTTCCTGTTCTCTGCTGGTTTGGTCTGAGGAGGATCATCATTTGTAGTCAGATATTTGAGAAGTTCAGAGCAGGGACGTCTTTGAGGCTTTTGCTGTTGACAAATGCTCTTCGCTTTATTGCTCCATGAATTCTCAGTCTTAAAAACAGGGTAAAATAATGTAAAATAAAATAAAATAAAATAAAATAAAGCTAAAATTAGTGAGCTGAACCTTATCAGAATGGATATAGGTTTTCTGAAGAGATGAGATTTTCAATGAAGTGTTCAGTCTAAGTGTACTAGATCTATGAGCTGTGAATAACTGTTTGCAGAACAAGGAAAGAAAATTACATTTAAAATTCCTAAATGACATTTATGCAGCTTTTTATTTCATTTCTCCTACATTGCAATGTTCCTACTCAGCAACATGTAACTAACAAGACCCTACAGCACCTTTACTGTGAACAAAAAAATAAGCTGGTTTAAACCTTAATTTGCTCCTGATTGCTTGGACCCAGTATTCACAACTCTCTTAAGTACCCCTAAATAGTCAGTTTTCAGTTACACTGAAATGTAACTGAAATGACAAATGTAAACTGAATGGTAAGACAAACATTGTTTAATACTGCCTGCTAGCAGAATTATGTCTCAGCCCCCCTTTCTATCTAGTCGATGTCTAATATACATCTTTTGCCAAGAATCCAGTGTCATTTGTCTTAGCTCAGACAGCTGGGAAAATGGGATGTCCCACATCCTGGAGTCACTCATGAACAACACCAGACCATCAGCAAATTTTATCGCACCCTGTCCTACTCTGTGTATCAATAAAGTAGGTAAGAATAACAGACGGTGTGACTACAACTGAATTCTGACAAGAGAAAAGGCATAAATGAAATATTCAGAGCATAAAGGAGCTCAGATGATTTTCTGGAACCCAGTCTGTAACTCACTTTTTTTTTAATTAGTTACAAGATAGTACGCATATTAATAAAACACATTCAGATCTACTGCTTGCTTGCTTGGTTGCTAAAAGCATAAAAGACCTTGTTACACTTTCTTTTTTTTTTCCTTATTATAAAGATTAAGTTTGTACCTTAACAACCACAGGGCTTGTTCTGATCCTGTGATTAGTGTTTGCATGGTTTTGTGTGCTGAGACCACTGCATTCATTGTAATTTAGCTGAGTGTTGGCTGGAGCCAGCAAGAGCTTCTTAAGCTACAAACACACGAGGGAAAGGGAAGTGGAAGGAAAAGAATAAAGTTATACATCTTTATGGATTAAAATTACTTATCTACATTTTTGCATAGTTACTTAAAGTTAGTTGTATCAGTTTCAGCAAGTAAAGTACAATAAAACTAAAAGCAGGACTTGACATTACTCAGAGGAAAGAGATTTCATTTTGTTCTGGCTTGGCAGCACATTTCTGCTCCCTTTACCGCAGTATACTGCGGGGCAGGCAGAAATGACTGGGATCTTGGATTTTTGAATCCATGGCAAAATGAAATTCTCAGTGATCTGTTTGACAGAAGAAGCCTCTGATCTAGACAGAGACATTAACTTTAACAGACTAATGGATACGGTGTCAACATTGAGGTATCTGGCTCTGTTCCCACTGAAGCCAGTGATAAGAGGCTTTCAGCAGAAACAGAATCACATCACAAACTACATTTACTGAGCAAAATGCATATAATGTTTCACCCACATCCTCATCCAACGTTTAGTTTTGCCCTGGTTAGCACTAAACTGGTGTTTACTGGTCAAATCAATGTTAAAGGTACAAAGTCAGCCCTGCATCCCAACAGATTCACTGGGTCTTTCTTTACAGATCACCAAAAATTATGTCTAAACACATACAAAAAAAAGAGCCCTGAGAAATGAATTACGAGCTAAGAACCATTACCCTGACTTATCTGAACAGAATGATAAGCAAAAGTGTCAGCCCCATTAGCATAAGAGTTTAAAAACAACCTTTCCAACAACTTTTTAATAGACTGCATTATTAATCATCCTATGGCTATTTGGGGGGTGGGGGGGTGGGGTGGTTTCTCCCACTTAATTTTCAGTTCTTTACTTGATTTTTCTCTCCAGTCTAAATGAAAAGCCCAGACCTTACTGTGACTACATCATACCCATGCAGCGGGTAGCCAGAGGCACATCCAATTCCTGTTAAACAGTAGGAAGGGTTCTTACTAGAGACGGCTCTTCTGCCTCCTGAGTTGGAGGGGTGCCGTCGGGCATTGGGGAGGGGCTAGCGGCATTTTCGTTGGTCACATCTCCATCTGTCAGTGCATCAAATGAAGGCAATCCATCCTCATCCACAGGGATGCTGTCCAGTGTTTCAGTGAGAACAGCTAGCAAGTTTGCCTCGCTCTCTTCATCTATCTTCTGTGGGAGAGGACAAAACAAAACAAAAGGAGGAACCAGGTGAGAAAGGGAATAAAATTATGCCTCTGCATGTGAACAAGCAGACAACATGTAGTTAAACCAGCCCTTGAAACAGTAACCTGCAACAAAATCTCAGACGATGTAATTAGGTACAATAAAATTATCCATCTCTGTTCAAAAGAAATCTCTTTGCACTTGTGGTGCACTGGTAGTTTACTTTTCTTCCACAATTCTTTTTTTTATTAGGTGTTAACAATGATAAGTAATCACCCAGGGATTGTATTACAGGATGAGCCTAAGATGCTGACACCTAATGATGGTGTCAGCCCAAGCTGTCTCTTTCTTTCTCTCTTCAACACTGAACACCAGCTAATTGACCTGACAAAATTACAAGAAAGAGACAGCTAATCGGGATACCAAAATGAATCACCAGTAAAATACAGAAAATCTCATTCACATATACGGTCCAGTGAAAGTGAGAAAGGGTTTCCCTTCCACACTTCTGCAAATCCTTGCTCCAAACCCAAACGAACAGCTCCTCATTCCTGAGTATTCTGGCGTAAGAATAGCCAGCAGCACTCATATGGTAAATGACAGGTCATTTGGGTTTCTTTTAAAGAAATGTATTAGGCAGGTTGCCTTTGAAGTTGTCCTTTTGAGTTATGTCATTTGAGTGCTCAATGCACTATTGTATGCATTTATCTAATTCAGACTACAATTATAAAAAATAGATTAATTTCTAATCAGTTGTGGCTGTAATGTTAATTTATATCTTATTTCAGCAACAAGAGGTCTTTTTGTCAAATAGAGTAAATTTAAGTGCCTCCTGACTTTTTAATGAAATATAGTCCCTACTGTATATTAAAGTACAGATTTTTTGAGTGCTAAGAGTACTGAGAAATAAAACTGTGTAAAAATCATTATATTTATTTTTCAGAAAGATTGGAAATTGATCTTGACAGATCAATTATCTAGGACTCCTAGGCTGATCTCAGTGCTATTATAGTAAATGAAACGCCTTTCACTGATTCAAGTGATATCAAATTGTGAGTTTTTCTACTAGCTTCAGAGTAGCTCATCATGTTACAGGTTCACACTGTGAAAAAATTTCAGCTAAGTTCAAATCTCAAAGTTTAAAAGTGAACTAGCAAGACAAATAATACCAGCAAAAAAAAGAAGTTAAAAAAGGCAACAGCAAAACATTGTCAAGTTACACTTTGGAAAAAAAAAAAATCAAGTGAATCTGGGTATCCCCTTAGCACAACTTTTTTCAGTAATACTTTTTTCTAGCAGACTCTGAACAGAGATGATCATAAACCACACAAATAATTGCTCCTGCTAGGCTTCTCTGCCAAATCACACTTCACAGCTCCTAACATAAAAGCTGTCTTTGAGCTAGAAAGCTAAGGCAGAGCACAAACTGTTCTGGTGCTTACAGCATCATCTCCAAGAAACAAATAAATACTCAGGCAAGCTAATGCTGAGGAGAAGCATGTACCTAAAAGGCCAAAAGGCACTTGGCCACTGAGAAAAAGCATCCAAGTTTTGGTATCAGGTGATTTCCACCATACTAAGCAGACATATGCACACAGCTGTGATAATTCAGTGTGAAGAGGATGGAAATGACAGAGGGGAGCCACCTTGCGAATAAAACCATGCTCTGAATCCAGAGTGGCTTTTCAAAGCCACTTTCTGAGAGGAAAAGAGGAAAATCATGGTGTCACTTCTAGAATAGCAATAAAAGGCATTATCAGGCAAGAAAGTGTGTACTAGTGTTTTTACCCAATGGCATTTCAAGCCCCTCGTAGCTGGAAAGATGAATGAGAGCCAGTCCTCCAGCCTAGGGTGTCCACGACGTGGTTTAGCTGCCTGAGCCCCAGCCCTACACCAGGAACTTTTTCAGCAAGTTCAGCTGGTGGGGCACGCTGCTGAGCCTTGCAGCTTATAAAGCTGACAATAAAGCTGGAAGTGTTGCTATTTCTAACAGGGAATGCCTTCTTTAATAATAGCATGCCAGAAGAAAACCTGATATTTGCTGTTAGCTGCTCAACTCTCATGCTTTAAACAGATATTGAAGTGCACTGACATTCAAGAACAGAAAGTTGAGTGGACACTGGTCCTCATCACAGCAATTTCAATTAGTTTTGTACAAGTTTCAACATTCAAACACCCCAGAGAAAGCAGAGGATGTGACAAAGAGGACTCTGTTAAACAATTAATGTCACTTTCCATTATTGCTTCAGTCCCAATTTACAGAGCAAATAAATCAAAGTCACCACAGATGAAGCACACTGGCTGGCTAACACATGTCTATTCACAAACGACACGGCAACAGGAACACATTAGTCAAGAAAATGACATTGCCAGATAACCTTTTTGAAGATTTAACTATGCTATTGCTCCTAATTGTCCTAAATTACTATTTATAAAGAAACACAATTATTAGATACAGCAGAAATGGTGCTGAGGAGAGATGCAGAGGGAGAGATGGTCGGGTACATCAACGTCTGAGCAATAATCACTGAAGCAGCAGCTTTCTCCTTTGCTACTGCAGCTCGAGTCTTGGTGTTGACAGCACTGGGGAGAAGCAATGCCATGGCCAAATGCAGGCTCTTTCACAGTTTCAGCACTGTCACCGCACAAGTTCACATTTCAGACTGGCATCCAACCTGCTCATCACACAGGCTCAGTGGAACAGGAGGAGCTGAGCACCTTCCATCTCCGAGGCCAGAGCACGCCCCATGTGCTCTCCACAACTGACTCCACCATGCCCCTAACTTCAAGCAGGATCTTACAGGAAGGATTTGCTTCTCCCTATAGGAGCAGATCAGGTATTTAGACTACCTAAATGAACTAAAGTGTGCAAGAAAAAGAACCGGAGGATCAAATGTAAAGCTGCATGGCAAACACGTGCAATTATTAAACTTTAATGAAAACAATTCATAATGACTCCATGTTGCTAACTTGCCTTTTTAATGCAGAAGCAGTTATGCATCGCTTCTGAATCACACCGTTATACTAACATAAAGACATTGGGGCCACAGATGTTTTGATCCCTGTAAATTTTCACACAGATGAAGGAACACAAGTATGCCAATGAATACACATGCTTCTGTGTTTCTGACAACAGAAATTTTCAGCATATCCAGAATGCCATTTGCTCTGACAGGAAATAAAATGTGGCATTTGTGTCACTCTATATGGGTGAATGCAACAGAGGTAAACTGCAAGAACATCAACCAGTCCTCAGACATGAGTGATCTAAGAGTTCAAAGACCATGAAAAGTTTCTAACTGTGCTCTTTTCTGCTTTTACATCTTTCTTTTCTCTAATACTTTAATATTTCTACAGCACTAAAAAGAATTCTCTGTCTGAAAACACTTTAATAATTGTGTAACAATCTAATTGCATTTCTGCCTTCAGTAAAATGTCTCCAGAGATGTTCTCTCTTTGGCCAGTGAAATGAGTTGATAATCTACCCACACAAAGGTACTTAAATCCTCTACCCCTGATGATTCCTTCTTTTTTGCTTATTCTGGAGCTGGGTTCACCTTGTGGTTAGCATTTTATGTCTGGAATACCTGTTACTTGTGGGCAATCCACAGAGGCCACAGAAGCCAAAGACTGAGCTGTAACAGAGGCCTGTCCACGTTGTCACTCACAGGCATCCCTTAAGAGTGCATATAGCGAGCTATGCTGTGATTTATACTTAAATTTTCTTCCTTTAAAAAAGTCATGCAACATTTAAAAATCTGTCATTACCATCAGACTGGGTTAGAGAACACCTAGGAAAACTTGACATCCTCAAGTCCATGGGCACTGACAGAACGCATCCATGAATACTGGAGAGAGCTGGCAAACACCATAGCGAGGCCACTTATGGTCATGTTTGGAAGGTCATGGAGATCAGGAGAGGTGTCTGAGGACTGCAGGAAAGCAAATGTCACCCTGGTCTTCAAAAATGGCAAGGAGGAGGATTCATGGAATGACTGGCCTGTCTGACTGGTCAGACTGACCAGCCTCACCTTGATCCCTGAAAAGGTGATGATGCCTCATTCTGGAGGCCATCTCTATCCACATGGATGACACAAAGGCGATCAGAGGTAGTCAAGCATGGTTTCACTAAAGATAAGTAAATCATGCTTGACCAACCTGATTGCCTTCTATGATGAAACAACTACCTGGATGGACGAGGGAAGAGCAGTGGATATTGTCTACCTTGACTTCAGCAAGGCTTTTGACACTGTCTCTCACAACATCCTCATAAGCAAACTCAGGAAGCGTAGGTTGGATGAGTGGACAACGAGGTGGACTGAGACCTGGCTGAACAGAAGATTGCAGAGGGTCATAATCAGTGGCACAGGGCCTAGTTGGAGGCCTGTCATGACTGGTGTCCACCAAGGTTCAACACTGGGTCCAGTATAGTTTAACTTACTCACTGATGACTTGGATGAAGGTCCAGATGCCTCCTCTGCAAGTTCACTGACAACACAAAGCTGCAAGAAGATTTGGGCTGATCTCCCTGAGTGCTCTCCCTTCAGAAGGACTTGGACAGGCTGGAGAAATAGGCACAGAAGAACCATCTAAAATTCAACAAAGGTAAATGCAGGATCCTGCACCTGGGGAAGAATAACCCCAGGCACAGGCTGGGGGCCAAACTGCTGGAGAGCAGCTCTGCAGAGAAGAACTTGGTGGACACCGAGCATCCATGACCCAGCATTGCCCTTGTGGCCAAGAGGGCCAATGGTACCTTGGGGTGCATTAGGGAGAGCAGTGCCAGCAGGTTGAGGGAGGTGATCCTGCCCCTCTACTCAGCCCTGGTGAGGTGCATCTGGAGCACTGTGTCCAGTTCTGGGCTCCTCAGTACGAGAGACATGGAGCTCCTGGAGCAGGTCCTCAGGAGGGTGACAAAGGTGATGGAGGGACTGGAGCATCTCTGTTACAAGGACAGGCTGAGGGAGCTGGGCCTGTTCAGCCTTGAGAAGACACAACTGAGAGGAGACATCATCAATGTCTGTCAGTACCTGAAGGGAGGGTGGCAGGAGGATGGAGCCAGGCTCTGCTCAGTGGTGCCAAGCAATAGGACAAGAGGCAGTGGGCAGAAACTGATGCCCAGGAAGTTCTACCAGAACATGAGGAAGAGATTTCTTTACTCTGTGAATGACAGAGCACTGAAACAGGTTTGCCTGGAGAGGCTGTGGAGCTTCTGTCACTGCAAATATTCAAGGACTGTGTGGATGCAATCCTGTGCCACATGCTTTAGGAGGGCCCTGCCTGAGCAGGGAGGTTGGTCCAGCTGACCTACTGAGGTCCCTTCCAGCCTTACCCATCTGTGTTTCTGTGATCCTTTCTTCAAAACCTTGAAGCCAGTGTGCAGATGTTCTAACTCACGATTATCCTGTAGCTCCTGTCATCAGCAGGGGTATGCTGATCCACTCCAGAAAAGGGTCAAGTCCTTCTTTTAGAAAATATTTTCAAAATATTAATAGTATCTCCAACATCTTCCCTTCGAGTGACTTCCCCTCTGCCTTTCAATTGTGATTAATACATGCACAACTTTTGCTGACTGTATCTCAAGGAGTGAAATCAGCTAATGAATGATGATGCTCTGAAGTTTCTTTACTGACAGTTTGAATAGTGCATGGGCCCATTGTGATTCATCCCAAGAGATCAGGGTCTAAACTGCATTATTAATCCAGAGCCCCAAGGAGCTGGGAGCATGGCAGCTCGCCACATCTTCGTAAAAAGCCTAGGAAACTTTGGGACAGATCCACAGCTGGTAGAAGCTGTCACCACTCCTGCAGCCCAGCTTGGTAAGCAATTCAGAGAAGCCAGGTGTGCACCAGAACTCACAAGGGATCACCATTTTAACATATCGACTCATTTCTCCTCAGCAGCCCAAGATCTATTCATAGCACAATTAACAAAGAAAATAAAAGATTTTCCTCCAGCTGAAAATATCTGAGTGATCTAAAAATACTGATACATTACGGCACTTTCAAACAAACATTTTCAAACAAACAAAATTTTCTTGTGGGGACGTCAGGCACTTCTATCAGGATATAATTCCTTAATGAAAAATTTTGGAGTAAGAATGTCCTTAAGATTGTCTTTTCCTTAAGAAACAAGGGGTACAGATTCACCCCTTTTTGCACATAAGGATGCAGAGGCGCTGAAAAGCTCATTAACACCACTCAGGCCCTGAACACCTCCTGTCAACAAACATGCAGGAGTAGGGGCAGATGGTGTCTCAGCCCCAGCCCCACAAACCAAGCCTTGCCACAAGACGATAAGGAGCCACAGGCTGGACAGAAGCACAGGGAGGGTAGGAGGTGCACAGGGGTTAGGATGCAGGCTGGTAGTCCTACTCCTAAAAGAGAAAAATGAGAACTGAAGTCAAGGATGATGAAAGGATGATGAACAACTACAGCCCAAGTTTTCCCTCTTCTGGTGCAGAAGGAGGCTGGTTCAACAGCGCCGTCATGTTGATTTTGCTGCCTTTTCCATGCGATGTCCAAGGCAAGCACGTCCTTCTCCTCAGCTTAGAGCTGGACATACCCAGGGTAAAATATGAATTAGTGGTCCAAGTGGAGAACCACTTGTTCCACCTTACCTGCCCACGATCAGTCTCACGCCCTTATATATTTTGAGAAGTTTCTCAGTTTTTATTTAACTGTTCAACTGCTTTGCAAATCCTTAAGCATCCTGCATTGTCTTACAGTAAAAATTCACATGATGCATTTGCATTAGAACATTTTTCCAAGGTCTGTTAGTCTGGTCCCCAAGAGACACTCCCATAATTGAAATGCTTAAGTCCAGAGCTATCAATTATCTTTAAAAACAAAATGGAGTCCCACTAGGAGAAAATTACAGCTAGGTTTCTTTATATGAAGTAGAAATATGGGGATTAATTATCACCACCCCTGTGCAAATGCCTTTAGGGTATGGAAAGGAAACAAGATATTTTCTTTTCTTGAAGGAGACAGCTATATTCATACTGCTCACGTGCACCTGCAGGCAAAGACCACTTGAATCCAGAGCCTGCCTTCTGATTTCAGCAGCTCCACTGCCCTTCATATGGAATGAGGATAAATCTCAATTGTAGGACCAACTACTTATCCATGTTTATGTAAGAGCTTCACTCCAGTTGGATTTCTTAAAATACAAACTTGAAGCAATGTGCTCTACCATTCCAAAATGCTCTTCCCCAAAATTATGTTAAATAAACATTGTGATTCTACACAACGTAGGTACTGCAGGGCCTAATTTCCAGAGCTAGGTCCTGGAGGGAAATAAATCCCCAGCACTGCTCCCAGGAACATTATGGTACCACTGGAAGGACCTGCTAAATGTCCGCAGGCTGAAGGAGATGGGAGCACCTGCAGCATCCACTTCCCCCCTCCAGCACTTCCTTCCTTCCTTCCTTCTCCAGGATGTAACAACATTAAACTGAACTAAATTAAACTAAACTAAGCTAAACTAAAAATTATTCTTTTCATCATCAACATGTTGTATATTTCTCAGAAAGTTCTTATATGTAATCTTAGTAACTGAACTGAGATTGCTTTCTCTCTGAGAGATGCTCACCTGACACTGTAAAACTTCCGTCAAGTATTTCGTATTAAAGCATCACAACACAAAACCACAGCACAGACCATTTGCAAATAGGCTTTTCTTTAAGATCATGCCCTTGATCACTGGAAGCAATACTGCCATAGCTCCTGTGAGATGGACTACCTATTCAAGTGAAAACTAACTTTTCTGCTCTAAGCTAAACATGTCAGTTTAAAAAAGCCTACTGAATATTCTTCTATCACGAAGTCACTTTTTTTATTACTTCTAATGAGTTGTTGCAGTTCAGAAGTTTCCATTACAGCCCGGCAATTAAGTTTATAATAAACTGAAGAGCTACTAATTGACTTACTCATCTCAGGAACTTGAGGATCCAGCTAGCAACCCATGCTTTACATCTTTTGACCAAAATTCATCCACACTTTGCAAGCCATTGCAATTTGATTTGTGTAAACTGCATCCTTCCCCTCTATCATAGTAATCTTTGATTCTGGGGAGAAGATAAAACAAAAAACAATCTGCAAGCAAGATATTGTGCCATCGACTGTGTTAAGGGGACCAGTGATAAGATATTGTTGTGCTGGATTCATTTCACCAGTGGTAGACCAAATATCAAAAATTTATAGTAAGTGAAACCACAGAATCTTTGCAAATGCAGTCAATTTGACTCAGTATCAAAAGGTCACTCTATTCAATTTATACTTGATCCTGAGCACAATATTGAGAAAACACTTGAAAGCAAATCATCTTATCATCAGTTTGGGCCTCAACATTTGCTGACTACATATATACTAATTTGCTGATTACTAAGTAAATGCCCTAGCCATGTTTTTTACTGGGTTAGCTCACCAGGGGGGCTTTTAACTTCTACAGGACTTGACACCGTGTAAAGGAACCGCATGTCTGTAATACTGCGGCACACCATGGACTTACTACAGTGCTGCCTTGTCCAGTGCTAGCCAAGGCCACCCGGTCTTCATGGGTGTGCAACGGCAGCAAGAGAAGATCTGGCACGTCTTGTCCAGCCCACAATGGGCTAGGTTTGGGCTGAGCTCCACAATGAAGCACAAAACTCCCTCTGTGTTTCTGGTGGGTAAAACAAGAGCAGGGAAAGTGCAGAATTGCAAAGGGAAGAGAGCGCCTAGTGAAGAGCCACAATAAAAAGAAAGGCAGGGAGTTTTTCTTTGCTATGCAAGACAGCCAGAGAAGCTAGGGTGGAGGTGAAGTTTCTGTCTGCCAGAACTGCTGGGGAAGCACAGGTAAGCAGAGGAGTGAGTGAGCTGGGGAAGGGGATGCAGGACAGGAAGCCTGACGTGCATGAGTAGCTCACTGCCCAGGGTACAAGAGGTTAGGCAGGCTGACTCTTTAGCTCACCGCCCAGAAGCTTCCCGCACCTTGAAGCAGCAAATGGCACCTCTTACCCATCCTTCCTTCCTTCCTTCCTTCCTTCCTTCCTTCCTTATACATAGACAGTCACTCAGGCGTGTACTAAGCTACTGAGCAACAACTCAAGACAGGGATTTTTAATTATTATGCACCTAAATAATATACTGGGCAGTAGAGAGTTAAGGTTCCTGGGGTCTCAGTCTGGACAAGCTCTAATACGGAGTGGGTATTGTAGAAAGAAGGAAGAAGGGGAAGGAAGGGTACAACATAAGGTAGGGAAGACATTTGGGACTCTCCCTGTTTCACAGCTTTCAATGACAGTGTCAGCAGTATTTCAGTCCAAACAGTCAAGCACTGCTTGCTCAGATTTATTTATTTACTTGATTTATGGTCCATGCACACACTAATGTCTCTATGCACTGACATAAGATTTTTCAACATTCATATACCTTTGTAAGGCAGCATAGCATATCCTGGAGAAAAAAAAGCTACACATATTTTGCAGTAATGATTTCACACATGTAATTATTGCAAAATCTTGTTTGTCCTCTTTATCATGACAAATATCTCTAAAAACTGCACTTGAGTAGTAGTATGGACTCTGCCAACAAGAAGCATTATCTTGTCACTTTTGTTCATTCTCTATTTCAGTGTTGCATTTGCTTCAGTTTTAATTATATTGGATGTGTCAGGATGTCTATTATAATCCCTACTTCTATCTTGAGATTTATGACTCTAAAGAAATACAAATTTAAAGGTAAAATTATACACAATATAGCAGAGAAGAGTTTACATAGATTTTTAAAATTTCATTTATGGGGGGACTGTGTTTGTGCAAGCAAAACACACACTCAAAAATTCCTTTCTATACTACAAAATAAGACACTTCTATCTGGTGCTTTTACTGTTAGAAAATTGGAATTTAATTTGACCAGGAAATTAGCATTTGTAAAGTATCAACTTCATTAAATGCTTTTTATGATGTTTTAATTTCACAGCGTGTTCAGCTTCATCAAGCCTAACACATGCCCATTGAACAGGTATGACAAATACAAGTCGTGTCTCACAGGAAGAAAAACACTGGTTTTCCTTACAGTTAAAGCATTAATGGAACAGTACATCATTAATACATCTGGGCTTCCCATCAATTTTTATTGCAATTTAACTTGATGGCAGCTATCTGGTTTGAGTTGGTTAAAAAAGTTTACTCAGATACAACACAAAAACTTGTTTACAAGCCTAAACATTTACATTTTCTCTGTATGTTTTACCTATGTAGCTGTACATTATTTTTAGGTAGCACAGCCATGCCCTTCAATGTCCTCCTTGTTTGTATGTACTAGCAGACGTGTTGAGTGACACTCATACCATTTAGAGAGGTGGTTTAGATAGATAAAATAAACCTCAGATACCTGTACTCTGAGTGTCCTAGGCTGAAAGCAATAAAGGCTCCCTTATACTGAAGCAACAAATGAGAATGTGGAGATGCCACAGTAAGCAATGTCCTATCAGGTATAGGGTTTAACAGCACAGATCACAGGTGCATTTTGCCAGGCTTTTCAGAGCACCTTTACAGTCCCACGAAAATAAAATGAAAGCCTCTCCCAGAAGCAACTAAGTCCTCGCCTCAAAAAGCAGTGATTGAACAGTGCAACCTGGTAAACCCCTACAACTACCAAGAATACTTTTCAGGGTGAGGAGATGCATCTGAATTTTCCATCGGTTAAACATTTGGATACGTATATGCCTGATAATATCCTCAGTTACATATCTCCTTGATCTGTCATTCAGTGCTAAGACTCTAATGTTCTTTTAATCCAATTTTGCGTATGCAAATAGAATTTTAAAGTAGAGATGGTGATTTTAAAACAGAAAACATTTAAAATAAACATCACAGAAGAACTATCTGTCGCAGTGTCCTCTAGAGCATGCCCACTGTTGGCCTGTTTCTAAGTTTCCTGGAACTCACTACTCTTCACAGATATTATTAATAAAACAGGGTTGACACTAAAATGTAAAAGTAATTTGCTAGTTTACATTAAGGCTACCGTGTCCATTTACCCTCAACCAGTCTGGCAGAGTTATGCAGTGCATGCATACTGTGGTGCACACTACAGCTCCCACTGCAGTTGCCTCTCCTCTATTTACTCCATAGTCAAGACTGAATTTATCGCTCATTCTCTGCTAGTCTTTTAAAAGTCGGCACGTTCCTGATCATGAGCCCTCCATCTGTGTGATGTAAAAGACTGCTTTTTTTTTTTTTTGTGAGACACTCATGTTAACCAGTCCCTTTTTCATCAGAAATGGCAAAAATCAACCTGGCCATATTTTTTTGTCCTCTTAAAAAATGACACAGAACAGGCAGTCAAGTCCATATGTACTTACCAATGCACTAAATAACATTATTAATTAGGCCATAAGTTCCTTTAGACAGGGACTGTCTTTTTGTTATGTGTTCACACAACCCCTTTCACAATGATGTCCTGTTTTACCACTGGGCTTTGAGATGCTGCCACAGCACCTACAATAAATAATTTGGGGTACTTCCATTTAGTCCTGCTGGTAACCAAAAGAAAAAGAACATAGACCCAGATGTTCAGCTGCTGCAAATTAGGGCCTCTCCACAGGTTTTAACAGAGCTATGCAGATTTACACTAGCTAGGGACCTGGTCCTCTGCTCTTTGTTGATGCTTAAGCTGAGAACAGCAGCTCCTACACAGTGTGTCTGTACCACCCTGTCCCAGGACTAACAGGAGCCCAGCTACAGGCCAGGGCTAATTCTTCCTCCTTACCAAGTTGAGTTTTGCAGCTGAGCACTACATTGCTATGACTAAGACACTGAGTTTAAAAGCGGCTTGGGCTCATCTTGCCTACAATGTGGTACACGCTGTGCTTGCAATCCCTACTGGAAATACATGGAAATTATTTGTTCGTGTCAAGTCCACCTCCAGTTTAAAAGTTATCCCTGCTGAAGTTAACATAAGGTATAATTCCAGCTTGTGTAGCTGCTAGATGCACAGCCAAAACCCCACAGGATGTGCCTAACCCCAGAAATAATAAGTAAATCAAAACCATTTGAATACTAAACCAGAGATGGGACCCTGCAGATCACTGGGTTCGACAAAGCCTACATTTTCCTGGCTAAGATGGCCTCCCTTTGTATTGAGATATCATTCCCTGCTCTATCAGCATCCAAACTGAGGGGGAAGAAAGAGGGAAAGGGAGCTGTAGATTGGAAACAGCCCAAGATGAAAGTGTCCAAGCCCTGATCAACTGGCTGAGAGAAGTGGGTGGGACTACTCATGTTTAGGAAGCAATAAAATCCTGTTTTGTAAATGTACTTGAGGATTACACACACCACTAGGGAGGAGGGAGGGGAAAGGAGAGGAGAGAGGAAGAGAAAGCAGGGAAGCAAGAAAGTAGACATGGTTGCTACATTCTACACATGAGGGAGTAGGGGAAAGGACACCCCACCACAGGGTATTTCAAGTAAAAAAGAGCTAGCTACTTGTACGTGTGCAATATTGCAAAGTCTTATCCACCTGAAGCACCAAAACACCAGAGCGCAATGAGCACCACAGTGTTTTACAACTGCATCTGGCCTTCTCCCTTTTCGATGGCAAAGAGTGCTGTAAATCTGAGTGCTGGTGGCACAGGGAGCACAATGCCAACTCCAGCTTGGCTTCCCTTGGATTAGAGCAGCACAAACCAAGCATCACCTGGCAAAGCCGATGGAGTTAAACAAGGACAGAGTAAGTGTAAGTGAGAAGGAAATCAGGCCCTTTATGTCTGCCCTTCATTCCCTGAGAAAAACTAAATACATTCCTTTTTCCTCAGACGCATCAACAGTAACAGCTTAAACTGCCCTGATGAGGTTTCACCATTGGCAATGAGGAAATGTTTATTTCCATTAGGCTGAGTCTATAAAATCTTCCTTTCATTCCTGTGCTTCTACCATTCTCAAACAGCAAAGCCTGACAATTTAGTCTCTGACAAGCAAGTTTAATACTGAGACATTTGGAAAAAAAAATCCATACAAAGAAAGCTCTTAAGACAAGATAGGCTGAACGTTTGCACCACAAATGGTTTGTTTCAGCTATCTCTTTGCCTCCTGTAAGACGGAAATCAGACAGCTTACTGGCTTAGCTTGTTAGGCCAGGTTAAAGGGATGCAATGCTGAAAGGCTCTTACAGAAGCTTACCCTTGGACTAAAAATAGCAGGCACTAGAGAATTATCTTAAATACTACCAAACTTGTTCTGCACTGTGAATGCAGATAACTGTAATATGTTTCCATTTTTGGTAGTTTTAGAGCTTTTTTAAGTTATGCTCGCTTTGGCTGACTATTTAATTAGTTTCTGATTCTATTTGCCACTTTTTCTCTCACAGATATAGCCTGAGGGGTACTTTGCCTATGAATCTTTTGTATTTAGCAGTGTTGCTATTGTTAACATCTAATGAGCTGCTGGATTTGCCAAACACTCAGTATAGGTACAAACGCTTCTTTGAAATATAAATGTTTAACACATAGCAAATAGAAAATCAAAAGATACTCTAACGCAGCATCCTTACTCTCTCCTTGCGTGTCTCATCAAAAGAGAATAAAAATAAAAATCTCCTTTATTACATTTAATTCTGAAATTCAAAAATGCGTATCTGAGTGAGACAATTTTAGCTCCCTGTCCACGACTTTAGAAGAAAACAAATGATTTTTAGTACCATAAGAAGACTTGTGCATATGACTAAAGTTCCACAGTCTGACACAGATCCCTGCCAGCTGAACTGTGGAGGTAATACTGTTTTCTTTGGGGCAAAACTGCAAGACCCTACAATCTTTAATGAAGCCGCTTCATCTTTAAAACATATAAATTGAGATTTTGGTGGGGTTTTTAAGCTACAAGCAGTTTCTCTTTAAGCTCTGTTAAGCAGGATTCCTGTTCATCTGCTCCTCACTGAAAACCATTACAAGATGCAAAAAAAAAAAAGAAACTCCGAAGCACAAATGTTCCCTGTTCTTACATACATTTCACTCGTGCTACAGCCAGTCTGAAAGATATCACCACAGAAACCAGTCATGCGGCGTAACACCCCTGCTGCTGTTGTTGCCTCAACTTTGCACTTCTGCAGATAACACCACTGTGGGTACTCGCTGTACGAGCTCAGATCAGAACATCACAGGACTCAAGCAGCAAGGGCCTCCGCACACTGATTCCTGCCCACTGCCTTCCACATGATGTCCCCAGTACTATGCCAGTCTTGGCATCCAGATGATTGCCATAACAAGAGCACCGAATGGAAACTGATTCAGACGCACATTTTAGTATGCTTATCAGTAGTTTTTCCTTTGCTGGTTTTACTGCAACTCTTTAGTATGAGTCACTTTTAACATAATTTTAAAATCTCACCTTGAGTGAGGCCAATTTCTGGATAGAAACACTGGGCAAGGTCAAGCTAAAAGCCACCCATGCAGCTGAACAGAAGTGTCTTCCCTTACTGGACAGACATTACGTCCGACTGCCTTGGAGCTGGCAGAGCCTGTCCTCTCAGACACAATTTTTCCTTGACTCTCTTTTCAGGGTGAGAAATGTTTCTACTCTTAAATAGTAGTGGAATTCACAGAATCCCTCACCAGATATACACCTTGTGTCTTTATAAGCTCACACATAGTGGCATAACCCAGCCACATGTCTTGCAACTGCCATTAAAACCCTCCGTATGTCTTCATTTGGAAAGCAAGTTTTCTTTTTGAGTCAGGAGTTAAGTTCACAGCCTCTCTGTCAAATAAACAACATGTCTGTTGTCACCTGGCTGCTGAGCAAGCCCTGTCTTTGAAAGTATGCACTCAGTGATTTTAAACATCCATTTCTTAGCCTTTCCTTCCACTGTCATGCAGTAAAAATCATGCTCCATCTTGATTATGATGATTAACATTACTATCCATCTCCTGCAACTTGAATTTTTAAGTAGTATTCTAGCACTCCCAAGGAAACACCCCTATTGCACTGAATGATCTGCAGTCGCATCTCAAGAGAAAGCATCTGCAGAAAATACTCACAGTTCAATCAGACAAAATCAAGAAAGGAGGATTATAATCCTCACTTTATAGAAGGGGATTTGATGCTCATAGACTAGTCAGCTCCTCCAAACCAGAGTGCCTGTAGGCATGGTGGAGGGCAGGGCTCCAACGAGCAACACCACCACCCCCTCCCAGGCAGGGGACACTTGGCCAACACCAGCAGTGCACACATTCCCCATCCCAAAGTACTTTCAGGTGATCTTCTAGTTGTCAGAAGAAGACTGAAAAAATGGTTGTCAAGAGTGTTGGGAGTCACAGCCCAAAGCTAAGAAGAAACTCATTTTGTGCATTCATGGAACTTGGTGATTTTGCCATTTTTGTACAGAAAACTTCACCATAATATTTGCTCACTTAAGACAAGCATTCCAGAATGGAATTTTCTGGAGAAAGTTAACACGGAGACAGTAGTGAACAGACACACAGAAAAGGCTGGCGTATAAAATACAACTCTATAACAGAAAGACAAAGGGTACCTCTGTGATATAGTACACGTTAGGGAGAACACCAGGGCTATAGCAAAAGAGACAAGTTTGGACCACTGGAAAGGAATACAGTCGTGACTGAGTTCAAAAGTAAGCATGGAGACCATCCATTTTAACATGAAAAGCCAGGCCAATCCCCCAAAACACAGGAGGAAGAGGCTGTAATAGAACAGCAACTCAGCAAATGTTTTGGAAAAACAAAGGGCCCACAAGACATATTGCTTGAGTGCGGCCTTCTCTTAGCATAATTTACTTTGGGAATATAAAAACCAGAAAACATCCACAGCCTGTAAGGTAAGTCTTTACCTGTACAGATAATCACACAAACTTGTTTGTACCAAGGAAACTGAGGGTTCATCACAGCTTTCATCTTGAAAATTCCCAAATTACTATAAAGTTAAGTAGGAAAATATTTTACATTAGACTTTGGATGGCCCTCAGAATCAAAAATAATCACAAAAGCAATCCCTGTTGATTCCTGTCAGGCTACCATGATGGCAGCTGTACTGAATAAGAGTCCCAAGGAGCAGAGCATATAGGAGGGCAGAGCGTGGGGTATGTGCAATGCGTAACCACCTGCCAGACAGAAAAAGAAAGCAAAAAAAAACTGTTGTGTTACTGCCCTGTTTTTTACGGTATACTCTTTCCATTATTTTCTTTGCTAGTGAAGAGACTACGCTTTCTTGCTAGAGTAGTAGCTCAAGATCAGGGATCTGCTTGGGGCTGAAGTGACAGCCTGGGATGTGGCACTCGTTTGCAGACTTTCATATGTAAGACTGTGTCATCTACCACAGCCTGCAAAGGTTGTTATGAAGTCCACAGAAAGTCAAACAGCAGTGACAAAGGAAGAAAGTGTCTCTGGCACAGTATCAGGGATAAAATGCCTTTCTCAAAGGCATTTGTGGGATACCAGGCAGAGTGAATTAGAATTCAAATGAGGAATTGTGCCATTAACATCACCAACAGATTAAGCACTGATGATTTTCCTTGTGTATAAGGTGGAAGAAGACAACTTAGATATTGTGTGTTTATTGAAGCAAGGAGGTTAGAGATAAGATATAATCTAACCAAATCATGGAATGCAATATTGGAAGATAGTCAAGAGTTACCGAGTCTGAATCAGTGGGTTTGTCTAATATATCTAGGTCCAATTACCCCGATGCAATACAATTACTGGATTTCAGAGAAGGAGAACTCCAGGTGAAGTGGCCCTGACCCTTCATTAGTTGAGTAGCTTTAAAGACCAGAAAGGACACCTGCGCATATCCAAAACATTCAAGTAGCAGGAGGAAAACATCTCCAGGAATTCTGGAGCATACAAATTGGGCACCAGGAAGTCCACATTCTTTGCACAGAAACAATTCAGATGGATTCAAACATTTAAATATTTTCTAGGTTTCCATTCCAAGTCTATGAGCATTTTCATTTCTTTGCTACTGAAAACAACCATGTTATTATACTACAGTACCGTCTGCGTGAAATGCTTAAGTTTGTGATGAAATCTGCTTTTCTTTTTTAAGGTCATCCTCACTCAACTCTCTGAAGAGTTGACTCTCTAGGGACAGCAGTGATGAAAACTAATGTGGACTATCTCCAAATTCCTACAACTTTGATTTTCACAAATATTTTAATTTTTTAATTTATTTACTTTTTTATTTGGAATACACCAGCATTGTTCAGGGGGATTGATTTCTTTCACAAAAGAAGTAACAGCACATTATGAGTACGAATTGGAAATGACTAGAGAATATAATGGAGTTTTGGACAATACATTTGAGGGATGTCTTTATAAGAGTTCTTTTAAAGACTGATTTTGGGAAATAATTGGGAAAACCTGGCCACTCTGTTGAAAGGGATAGAAGGGCAATGAATTCTACTGTAGGGTCTTTTCTTTTGCTGACTCAGTGAAGACACATTTGTCATTCAAAGACAAATTAGGAAAGGCCATGGATCATGCCACATAGATGCTTCATCTCAGTTATCAGCCAGGTACAGGCAGCTTCCAACACATCTACCTCCAAGTGCATCCGAAAAAAAGCAATCTCTTCTGGTGGATGTGGACAGAACGTCTTTGTCAAAATTTGAGTTTGAGCAAATACAGCAAAGCGGTTTAGCACAGGGAGGATTTGTCCCTGCAGAAATTGACACAAATTCCTTTAGGACAGGGGCAGCTACCCCAACCACATAGCTGGGATTGCCAGCAGATAGAATTAGGGAAACTGGAAGATAACACTGTGGCCTAATGTAAACTCTTAAATCTGCTGTAAACAGAGCAATAACATTGGCACACAATAAAACTGGTATCTGTCACTGCACTCCCAGAAGCAGGTGTAGGGAAGGACAAGACACATGAGTGGATTTTTGTCATCTCTGTGAATTTGATTTAAGGAAAAATCCAAGCTGACAGAAATTGTGGCAAATAGGTAGCATTCTAGTGATGGAGGGTAACCTGGAGTGATCATGAAGGAGAGAATAATGGAAGATCAAGTGGAAGGTTCTCGTTTGAAGTTCCTGTTATGTGCATGGTGCAACCTGGAATAGCAGCCTTGAGAAGGCAGCATTCTTGGATGTTTCATGCCGGAAAGAACAATACCCACAAAAACAATTTATGAGGAAGTTTCTGACATGCATATCTTTAAGAACATACATCCACCATTTTCAAATTATTTAGGACATAAGAATTATTACATAGGAATTATTACAGGCTTAAGTTTAGGGATATGTCTCTTTCCTTCTTCAGCTTTGGGTCTAAAAATCAAAGTTTCACGAGTCTAATTTTGTGAGAGATCCTGAAAGAGAAGAACGTCTGCACATCATGGGGTGCTACACCCTAACAAGCACTTTTGGGTCCAGATGGAGTCTATAGAGAGGCAGTTCAAGTTCAACACTGTCATCTGGACAGTGTTCACAAAGCTGCACATGCCAGGAGCAGTTCTGTCAAGTGATGCTGATGGTCCAGGAGAGAATAAGCCCCCTGTGGTCTATCAGCTCTGACCACATTGGACTTGAGCTGACCAATGTGGAGACTCTGATGTGATTACAATTGCAGTGGAGTGCAGATTCCTGGAAATCATTTATGTCTTTACAGGACATAGTTGAATAGTCCTTCCCAGCACAGTTCTGGAAACACAATACAGAGATGCTAACCAACTCTGCAGGAACCTCTCTGGCACATTATGGTCAGCTTTAGCTAGAGCTCATAGCCCAGTAGGATCCCAACTTCACTCTTCCAGATCTACTCCAGTATCCCTTCATCACTTTCCCTGTGTCCCTGTGTTCCTCTGAGAGACAGGTTTGCGCTCTCTCAGAACAGAGCCTAGGAGCAATATCAATATTGAGTGAAAGCTAATAAATCCCCCCACAGCAGCCATCAGCACAATGCAGAGGCATACATATGGCCTTGCAAGAGCTCGCCCTGATCTGGCTGAAGAGCACTATATCAGAGCTAACACACCCTCTCTGACCAGTTACAAAGGGACCAGAGCATCTTCCAAATGATAGCATTTCTTAGCTTCCTAGTCTTCTGTGGGGTTTCTGTCCAGTTGAGGTGTTTTAATTTTTTTAATTTAATTTTCTTCTTCATCTCAGGTTTGGAGATAGGTAAGTCTCCATGTTGGGATATACTACTTAAGGCAGCTTCTTCTTGGGTTTGGTAATCCCACATCACATTGACTCAACTGCAGCTCTGACCTGTGTTGTAGGTTAGAACTTTATTTCCTGGACTGGGCAAGCTCAGCAGGCTGTAACTGCCTCCAGCGGCCTGGGAGAAAGAGGAGTCTGGTTAGAGAGCAGTGCTCTCACAGGCCTCTGAAGGAAAAATAACTTGAGTTTATCTTCATTCACAAACCCCAAGGGCCAGCTCTTTTCTTCTTTCACTACCTCTGCTCCTTCCAAGGACTTCAAAGTGCACACCATAAAACTGGGATGGGCTGGTCACTGGCACATACAGACTCTCCCCGTACTACAGGGATTTTAGGCATTATCACAAAACAAGTAAATAAGGACAGTGTTTAGTAACTGAAAGGAAAGGAAAAAAGAGTATGGCCCAGCATCACAGCCAAGGGACCTGGCATGCCAGCTACTAAAAGGCCACATGGAAGCACAGAAATTAACCTTAATTCATGGGATGAGATTTTCAGAAGGGTTAAGTATCCAGCGACAATGTTTAAAAAGTAAAAGCACAAAGAAGTTATATGCCTCCAGAACTGTAACAAAAAGATTGCATAGAAAGTTATGCATTATGGATGATTTAGCAATATCATAGATAGCACAGACTCCAGCAAAAAGAGTAAAATCATCCCTATCTTTCCATTTGTCGGCAGAATTTTAACAAGGGGCTCCTGGGAGCTCTTGGGGGCTCCTCCATGGCTCAACAGACAAATTAACTCATCAAAGGGAAGGTAGGGATGATTAACTAACAAGAGCCCCCTCCAGCCCATCAGTGGTACATGGTTATTTCACCCAGATGGTGTTCACCTACCTGAAAGTGGTAATGACAGTCTCAGATCGGATTTACAGAAAAACATAGATAATAAGGTGCTGCAAGAGTGACATGATAGGAGTTATTGGTCTGTGATGCTCCAGACTGCGCCAGAGGCAGCAGAGCTGTTTTGTAATGTTAGCCTCTGTTTTGTAACATTATCCTCTCTACCCGAGAGATTTCCTGCTGCAAATGGGAGCCTTGGTCTTCAGAGAAGCATTTGACCTGACCCTTCCTATAGGAGAGTGGGATCAACAGCAAAGAAAATGACAAGACGTGGCATCACTCCCATCACACACAAGCAGAAGCACTTTGACACCCTTTCACTGGAAATGAATGAATGTTTCTGCAGTGTTAAGGAAAAAAATCCACTAGTTTTTTTGGCTTTTTCCCAGATGCAATTGATGTGACAATTGCCAATGTTTTGCCTGATGTCTTCATACTTATGTGAAGAATGGCTGTTGGGCTTTTAAGGACAGTCGATACAGCCAAGAAAATCCACACCAGTCCTGGTGAGAGAAAAAACAGTAAAGCAAACACAAAAGCAGAAAAAGAATTTCAAAAATGCATAAGTTCCCCCACACAAGTAGAAATAAAAGCCTATTGCTCCTCTGTGTATGCCCGGAAGGTCAAATGCCTAACAGAGCACATTCAACCAGAGGTCAGGAAGCATGCACCTACATTTTGTTTATCAAAATATTTGCATATACATTCATTTCAACCTGATAACTTTACAGTTTCACTAGTCTAACATTAAGTGAAAATGGACAAGCTCGGTACCTGTGCAAGCTAAGATTAACCCAAGAAGTAGATTTCCTTATATGAAAATTTGTCATGAAACCCAGGCCAGACTGAGAACACTCCTGACTGCCACCCATCTTTCTCTGAAAACTAGGATTTGGCAATAATAGGCTTCTAGCTATATACAGGCATGTCTCAAGGAAATTCCAAAGTTTCTTAGGACTATGGGCTAAGATTTTCAAAATGGGATCAGAAACTCCTTACCAATACTAATAGAGTAATTTTAAGGAGGGAAGAAACAGCAGCAGAGGAACACAAAAATACTTCCTCAACTTCTTGTTCCATGTAGTCCTTCCTGAACAGGTTGGGTTGGGCCAAATGGCCTCCTGACATCCTTTTTCACTTAAGGCACTCTATGATTCTGCAAAGCCCTCTCCTGCTCCAGGTTAATTCTTTATCCTTTACCACCCACACTGTCACCTGTACTGCCTGGCTGCCTACACCTCACCAAGAAGCCCTCTTAGAGTGGATACCAACAGACCAAAGATCCTCTTCAACCCGTCTCAACACACAGGGCCTGGTAGAGTGGAGAACATTATTGCTAGATCTAGCTGGCCAAGTGATACAGATCTACAAGCAAAAAAAAAAAAAAAAAAAAAAAAAAAAATCTCTACTACTAGAAGAGTTCTAAAACTCTTGTAATACCTGCTTTTCACTTCTGGTCACTGACTACTCTTTGGAAATATGCAAGCTAGCAGCATTTTCACCGAAGTAAAAATCCCAGTGAGATGTCTCACTCCCATAACATTTATTACCTAAGGTCTCTGATGCACTTCCCAAGTCACTATGTCACTGCTTATACAGCAACATGGGAGAAGAACAACTGGATTTTTTGCAAAGGTTTTGGAGTACTTTCAGAAAGAATTTTTTGTCCTCCAGGAAAAATTACCATTCCAGGAGAAAATTCCCATTGTTTCTTTTAGCAGCTTATGTGGAAGTTCCTCTGACCAAAACAATCCTCCAGCAAACCATTATCACCACTTCCTTGACAAGAGGTGAGAAACTTTTCTACTCAATTTCTCTATTTTTATTCAAATGTATCTCCTGAAGGAGAGATCTGCAGTCCCTCACACCGTTTAATGGCTTGCCCCTCCAAATCCTGATAAAGATTTACTATCACTGAGCCTTCAAGGAGCAGCTATGGCAGCAGGCAGAAGTGTAGAGGTGTATGAAGTTCTCCCTGCCCATTGGACACCTCCAACCCTGTAATGTGCTTGGAAGGGACGATCCTCCTAAACTTCACATGATAAGCTGGATGGCTGCAAGCAGTTCAGGCAGCTCAAACCTGTCATAAATCAACAAGGCAACAACACTTGCCTTAGGCTGCCACCGTGGCTGCTCACAGAAAATACTCTGTTCTTCTGATTATCGTCTTAGTGATTAGAAGTACCCATTACGGACCAGCACCCCATTGTGTTACTCACAGTAAAGCACAAAAGCACAGATGTGTGTGAGGAAATGGAAGTATTATTCTAGTGCATCACACAGCTCACGCTTCATGACAACACCAAAATCTCAATAGGTTTTGGGTTTGTGCTTTCATAAACAAAACCCAGTGATTACTGCATGTGGTAAAAAGCAAACTCCAATCATGGCCCTTCAGACTCATCACCGCCACAAAGTGCTAATTAATTTCTCAATCATTATGAAGCAAGACTGTCGCTCCGTTGTGTCAGAACGGAAAATTCAGCCAAAGCAACCAGCTATGCGTTGCAAAGGGGATGATTTCCACCGAGACCTGAACCTAGTCTCCATGGCTGAGTGCGCCTGCACACGCAGTCAGAGCTCCATGCCTGCCAAGGCTGCAGCCCATCCCTTGCAATGGCATTAGGATCCTGTATGCACCTGCACAAAGCTACCAAAATAAAAATCAGACACTGGAGAAAAAGAGGGCTATAAAGCTGGCAGGGGGCACTCCTTCTGAACGGCTGCACGTTTCCAGTGCATCTGAGGATTAACCACAGTAATACAACAAGAGCTACACATTAGGTAAGTTTTCAAAGACACATATACACTCTTATTTGTATTTTTTCTCTGTTCACAGGGAAAAGCAGTTCAACACGATTCAATATCAAAACTTTCTCCCTGCAACAAATATGCTTTGTGCAATTTCCTCCTTCTGACCTACACATGCACAGTAGGTTAGTGGCACTAAGGAAAAAAGAATTCCTAAATGAAGCCTTGTGATAATTTTATCCTTCTGTAATGGCATGGGCCCGAGTTAATGTTAAGTGGGATGGGGCAGCAGGGAAAGAGCATGCCAGGGTTAAGATGGACCATTTAGTAGCAATTAGCAGTGATGCATTGTGCAAAAATAGTAACAATGAAAAAAAAGAGGTTACACTAGAAACAAAACCATTAACAGAAATAAATTTAATTTAACCAATTAGCATTTGTCTAAGAAAGGCAAACTTTCTGTAGCTGTTGGTAAGCCAATGGGGAATTAGAAAACCAGAAGAATCTTATCAGAAATATCTACTTCCCACTAGCAATGAGTCTGGGAGTGTTTTTTCAAACAAAAGACAGAGCTACTGTCCCACATTTTCGTGACCCTCTCTGCAGTTCCAGGGAGAAAATATTTAGTTCAACATTATCGTAAGCTAGAATATGGCTCTATTTATGTGACAAGTTGACAACATACAATTTCATGCTTGTTGAACTGATCTGTGTTATATATTCACTGCGAATATTATGAAGCCTCACCATTATAAATATGAAACAGTATACACTTATTCAAAATAACTCCAGCAGTAGCAATTTATAGCTCAGTTGTTTATGTGCTTATGAAGTCCAAATGCCACCTTAAGAAGCTGCATCTCACTAAAACAGATGTGGAGTGTGACTGTGACCAAAGTGGATTTAAGATGACCTCTGTGAAAGGAGGCTATTACATTTTTGTTTGTATGGCAGCTGACACCAGTTCGTATTTAGCTACAAAGCCAGTGGGAACACAGTGTAACACAGTGTCCTCAAGGGCTGGTTTTAACACAGGCCAAGACATCCGTCTAACGACCTAATTAGCTTACTGCTGTTCTGGTGAGTGCTAGTCTTCCCTCTTGGAAAAAGGACAGGTGCTCTACAGAGTAGCAGCACAGTGAGTATCTCAGGCCATGGCTGCTCCAGGTGAAACGTCTCCTTAGTGGGACCATGAAGTTGATCAGTCGCATTTTCTTGATTGCGCGCCTGGGGAATGGTCTTGGTGGCCGCACACATCGAACAATAAACTTTCAAAGCAATTGTTTTTTGCTCATTTGGGACTTCGTTCCTGCCTGAAGGTTTCAACCAACATGCCAGGTGGTTCTTGCATTAAAACAGAGATGTGTTTAGACAGTTTGTAGTTTGTCCAAGTGGGAAAGAGAAAAGGAGCAGCAGCACACCTTGGTAACACTAGATACAGAGCATTTGCATAAACTCTTTTCAATTACATAGCAGCTGGTTCAAGTAAAATAAATTCCACTTACTGCTTGAGCCTTTTTAAATGTCAGCATAGCTAAACATAGATTATCGTTTACATACATCATCCCACACAGACATGATGTTGTTGTGCTGGTCTCCTATTTAGCAGGTGTAGAGCCCTGAGTCAGGCCAGAGACACTGGTAAAGGTAGCGCATTCAAACACACAAGAAACATGACATTGCTCCATTAGGAATATAAAAATTCTGGCACTTTTGCCAAGTCTTTGCTATTTTCTTTCCCTGGAAATGAGGGTCTTCTCCTAGTTTCACAAGTGGGTTTTATGATACATTGTTACCTTTTATCATTCTTATAAAGTTTCCTAACCCAAATCTGCATCTTTTGCCTTTTATGTTTATTGTTGTATTAAACCTACGACATTGTCTGCTTCACTACTAAATCTATCCCATAACCACATACTGTACATTCATTTCTCTAGGACCTCAGTAGCTCTTATTTGCCTGCTTTTACAATCTCTTACGAACTGTTAGGAATAACAATTTGCAGGAATGTTTGTGAAGTCATCTCAGCCTGAACTCAGCCTTCTCCTTTCCTACCATACAGTGATACTCTCTGCAATGAAATCCCATTTGTCATAGAAACAGTTCATTACAGAATGCATTTTAGAGGGACACAAGTTCCTAATTACATGTGCATATCATGTAAAACATTCAATGTGTATGAATCTGAATTTCAAAAAAGCCTACTAATTAGAGCAGGAGAGTACATGTTGATACGACTCGGTCCTGTGTTGCTTCCAGATTCACCAGTGTCTTGGAGTGACTTTATGGTTTATCCTATATCATCTGCCTATGCCCAGAAAATGAATTTTATGCCTTTCTATGTCTTTAAACTGAGTATGCTACTGCCCAGAGCTACTTTGATCATGCCCTCTGAGGCCTCAGACAGGCTGCTATGTGGTGCACACAATCACAGTCCTTTCAAGCACTTTGATAAGCTTTATTCTGCCATTATGCCATCTAGAACATTAAACACAATGTTTAAGTTCTATGTTAAATCACAATCAGCTCCTATTAACTGTTCCAAGCTCCTCATTTTTATCAACAGTTACTTTATTAAATCCTTAATAATATAGATGGAATAGTTAGTTAATTTGTGTGTTGAGCCATGGATGTTAATTTGTAAACATAATAACATACTGCAATCATTTGCATAATAGCATTTTAATCTTTTTAGTAAAAGCTGTAATTCCCTACAAAGTACGCTGCAGTAGAAACTAAGTGACTATTGGTAATAATAAAAAAGGCCTTAAAATTCTGATCCTATTATAGTGTTGGAACATACCCAAACTGCTACCATAATCTCTGAAATGTTACTGTTCTCTGATTTAGGTGTCTGTGTCAAGAATAAAAATGAAGTATAACTGGTAGCAGTAGACTATTTCCTAAATGTAATTTAGTATTCACTAAGCACCAGCACTTTGCAAATAGCTCTGAGGCTTTCCTTCAAAGTTCAGAGCTCTAGTTATGCATATTGTGTGAGGTACACCACGCGGCTCACCTCCAGCCTCTGTTGTGCTGAATAGATGGCTATGATAAATCATGCTGATTTGGCACTGAAGGGCATCAGCCATCAAGGATTTGACTACTATGTCTTTTTTTCCCTGAGATTGTATCTCCTTGAACTACCTGCCCTGGGCTACTAGTTTTGGAGAAAATTAAAAAGTGGAAAAAATGCTAGGGAAAGCCACTACAGAAAGTCTATATAGGCTCAGTTCTCTGGAACCCATTAACACCAGTCACAAGACTGGCAAAAAAAACATTGGTGGTTGTTTAAAAGTCAGGCCAAGTCATTTTACGCAAGATCTGGTAATTCATTAATCAATCTGGCTGCAAACCTTGAATGAATAACCTGCAATGGTGAAAGAGACTGGCAGCACCACAGAACACGAGGGATCTTATAATCTGAACCAATGCAAATTACCCTGGTGATGTTTAAGGCTTCCCTCAACACTCGTCATCTTCCTGCTACAACCCCTTCCAAATAAGTAAGAAATCATTTATCTCCATGAATTCCCCTGCTGCCAGGGGAAAGACAGTCTGCATTTCATTGTGCATTTCTTTCTCTCCTCACATTCTCATTGCTTGTAATACAGCC
Source organism: Vireo altiloquus (assembly GCA_013396875.1). NCBI lineage: Eukaryota > Metazoa > Chordata > Aves > Passeriformes > Vireonidae > Vireo > Vireo altiloquus. The sequence continues at coordinate 584,626 of VZRF01002162.1, forward strand.
CTTCTTGGCAGTCTACAATAAAACACAGATATCTTTTTAGGCTTTCCAAATACATAGCACAAAGAATGGCCTTGAGAAGTAACCTGGGATACACCTATACAAAACAATTAAAAACAAAGTCATCAAATATTGTGAGCATCTCTTTAGAACATAGAATTATGAAAATAAATCTGCAGAAGGGCAAGCAATGTGGGTTTTCTCAAGTCTTTTTAAAGGCTAAAAAAAGTGTTTTGCCAAGTACAAGACTCATGATTTTACACAAGTTCATTGTACTTTAACAGGTTATTGCCTATCTATGGGCTGCATTTTTTCTTACAATCAGTTGAGTTATTTGCAAAAAATACCAACAAAGAGAAACACCCACCGTAGATATCTTCCCTCTCCGTAATGCGAGGCATGGATCATAAATAATTTTAAATATGACTAATCCTACATGATATGGTACAGTATATTTCAAGATGCCTCAAGGGACAACAGTTTTTATGAACAAAAAGCCTTCTCACTTATGACACATCGAGTTGTATGTTTGTTCACAATTTCATGTAGCATTGACTTTAAGAATAAAAATTTAACCATTTTGACTTTCTGAAAGTAGCCAGACTAAAATTTTTGCAAACACATTTTTTAAACTCTAGTTCTTCACAAAAACAGATCATAGAAGTGAATGGTGCAGTGAACCATCTAAATAACTGGTCTTGGGTGACTTGTTAACTATTTACTTGCATGAACTTGTGTCAATAGCCAGTGCCCTGAGGGGCAATACCTCCTTCATTTTATCTTTTCAAACAACAGGCAAAGAAAATTAGGTGAAAAACAGAAGTGATCAAGCTGTGAATAGAAAGAAATCAGCTAATTCATAATGTACGTAAGTACAAACATTGGTAAGAAGAGCCTCTGTGCTGCGGCAGTAAAGGGTTGATTAGGGACTTGTATGGGTTACATTGCCATGTGAGCAGAATGATGCAGTGATAAATAAGGTGGGTCTGCAAAATGGTGTGTTTTAATCCTAGAGTGAAGGCCAGTATCTCATCACACCTAAGCAGATGAGAGCAGGGATTTATACTCAACACTTACATACTATCTAGACTAACTGGACCTCTATCTCACTTGGCTCCATATCTCACTGGTTGCTACCATAACTATTAATAATTTCTAGCCTGTGAGACTCCCAGTGCCACTGGGAGTGCCTAAGTTTGTAGGTTCTCAGCTCAAGTGAGCTTTCAGGAACATGATTTGCAGAAAGACTGAAAATTCACTTTCTGAAATACAAGCCTTTCTTAAAAAAAAAGTGCACCAGAGACACTCAGGAACTTTGTAAGCTTTGTTTTGGACATTGTCCCTCACATAGACAATGCCACAGGTACTGCATTAATACCTCAAAGCAGAGTGTGTTTCATTCAAGGCTAGGTTTGGCAATTAACACTGTACAGCTTGTGCAAGTAATGCTGCTCATGTACTTCCCAGCATTTGCTTGTCATTCTGGTTCTTTCCTTTCCACCCCAAATAGGCTGTATTTCTATTTTTGTATGACAATGCCTCATCTGGAAGCTTAAGTTAGATAAAACAAACTACTCCCACGAAGGTAAGAGAAAAAAAAAAAAGTATAAATAGAAGTTATTTTGTTTTTTAAAAAGCCATTGAGGATCAATATGGGAAAATCTAGTGATTACCAAATGAGAAGCGGCACAAAATTTCCTTTCTCTCAGCTAAAACAAATAGTTCCTCACAGACTATGTGAGACAGTCTCTGGAGGAAGAAGACATCATCTTCTGATCTTGAGCACCCTCAGTCGTCACATTATTGAGCGGCAGAGGCAAGAAATAGTGCAAAGTATCCAGCTGCACAGTGGAGAATGGGGACAGGGTTCATGTACAGGAGGAGAAAATGATGATTTCATTCTCATCTTCTTAGGCCAAGCAACCAAGAAATGTAAATGGAACACTATAAGAAGCTGAAAATAGTCTAATTTTGCACTGCAGTATTGTAAAATACCGTTAGGGCACAATTTGTCCCTACAGGTAAGTATGGGCCAAGCTGTGATGAGACAGCAATGCAGCCTGCAGCTGAAGTCAATGAGTGTGAGGAAAGAGAACAACAGAATTTGTGTGTTAGGAAAGAAGGAGCATTATTTCATTTCCAAACTATTATTTCTGACCTATTACTTGCTGAGTAGATGCATTCCCCCAGCTGCATTGCCCCTGTTTCTCCACACCTATCCCCCAGTTTCTTCACACTGGGGCAGCTCATCCTCAGACACAGCCAAACATGCCCATGAGATGCTGTCCCCATCACCACCTCCCAGTGAGGTTAACTACCAGCTTATCCAGTTGTCCTGCTGTTTGCAACATGCTTCAATTTTTGTAACAGGAGCTGTTTCCTATACACCTATCTGAGACAACTTTATACTCAGCAGCTGTGGCCATCAGAGCAGACAAGCAGTAACACACAGGACAAGCAATGAGTCTGTGGTCAAGTTCCACTGGTTTTACTGGAATAATTTGTACGCTTAGGATTGGTAAATACATAACTGTATTACCTATCTGGAACTTACACTTCAAAAGTGTGCATCTTCAACTGATTTTTCCTAAAGGAAAATAGCGCTGCATTTGGCTTTTGATGAATGTGGAAAAAATACGTGTCCTTGGTTATAAAAAAAGCAAAACAAGTCTCCACCACACCAGCTGCAAATGTGGACCCTGCCCTCCTGCCTCCCACCTGCCGACCATCCAGACCTAGTCACCAACATGCCCTACCCTGCCTGAGGCATTACAATTGCAATTCAAGAACCAGACGGGGTTTGGAAACTTTGTAAAACAAAGTGTGGAACATTACACAACTAAAGAAAAAAAGAGGGCCTAAGTACAAGGCTTTGCAGGGCTATTTTGATTCAAATAAAATTAATTCCAAGTTACTTGGATGTAAATCACAGAAACTAAACAGAGAAGACCAGTTTCTGCTATCAGTTACACTGGTATAAATCCAGAGCAATTCATCTGGGAGATCACTGCAGGTTTACAGCTGTATACAAAGAAAGGAGAATTTTATTCAGGATATCACATCTTAGGTAAGTATTTTACTATACTATTCCAGTTAATTTTTTCCAGCCTTTAAATTCTACCATGATAATTCAGGGCTTTCTGGAACCAGCAGGCTAGCTGTATTTCCTGGAGCTGGGGTACCTGGTGTGTGAGAAACAGCACCCATCGCTTGCTTTTGTACAAGGTCTTCCTGCCAGCTAATCAATTTATTGTCCAATTTCCCAGTCAGTGAACGATCTATGGCCTCTCCTATCAACAAGGAGGGAAGGAGGTTAGGGTTTAGGAGGGGCACGGCTGCCCAAAACCACAAGGTGGAGAATTATGAAGGCTTTACAAAACAAAAGAAAGAAGACTCGAGACAAAGAGACAGCAACTCTCCTCTTGTACACCCTGATCCTCTCATACATGCTGACCCCCAGTGCAGAACTGGAAAGAAAACAATTAAATCTCTCCTATCACCCTTTTACTTTTAGATTGCTCTCCACCAGGAGATCTATGAAACATCACAAATGTTGAGCTAGTCCCTGAGCTACTGACAGCCCTCACTGCATTCTCTGCCACATTCACCCTTCCTCTCGCCTACACATAAACAAATTGTGGACTTCTCAATTTGCACGCAAGTAACTTGCACAGCAAGGCTCTGAGTAGTAAAAACTTTTACTAGAAATGTTCCAGCTATTCATCAGCTCTGCCGTGCAGCACTCTGCTTCTTGCCGAGGAATTCAAGTAGAAGACAACAAACAAGTTTTGACTTTGGTTTTGCTCTGTAGCTGACAACAGTGCAACTCTTCACCGTGACGCCACAGGGCAGTGTGCTCTAGGTACTCTTTAGCTGTGACCTCTCAAAAATCAGAAGTTCCATTTAAATCCTTTTAAGGTTTTTCCACCACACCCCTCAGATCACAGGTCTGGTTTTAATCATGGGGATTAAAGGAACCAGTTAGAACCCGTAATACATCCACAGGTTTCTTGTCTCTTAATGGCAGAAAAATAATAAACTGTTTTCCACCAGGCTAACGAAAAATGAAATCAGAAAAAAAAGCAAGTAAGGACTTTGCAACATGCACTTGCATCATCTTGCCTTACCTCAAATATATTGGCAGGTTCATTGCTGTACTGATTGGAGATGATCTCTGACTGGTCGCTGTACCACTTGAGTCCCCCCAGAAAGCTGTCCGCATCCAGGTCGTTCACATCTAGTTCAGAGAGGTCAAGTTCTGGGAGATCTGGGCAAAGAGGCTGGTCTTCACCAACCAGAGCAGCACACTGCAGGATACAGCAACACAGAAATAGTTTCATTAATTACCAGGAGTCTATTAACTACTATCACGTGAAAAGAATTAAACCTCAATTAAGCTATGGCACAGGGTCACTAGGATTGACTTTGTTTTCTGAAAAAAGAAACATAGTATTTGGTCATTGTTAGCGCTATACAAGTATGTAAAGGGATGGGGAAAACAGCAGGGCATAAGCTGCCTTCTCTATGTCATCTCTGTCCAGGGACAATGACTTTCCTTCTCCCTATACCACTTGATAATAATCATATTCAAAGCTTTAAACCCAACAGCACGGGCCAAAGCATGGCCTTATTCTCCTGTTTCAGAATGAACCAGTGCAGGTAGAAGTTACAGATGAATACCTCTGGGCAAGGTCTGTCACGCATTTCCTGATACATTCAGGTTAAAGAGGCACAGCCTGTTACAGCCTTCAGCCCTCGAGGCTGGCTCAAGCTGGAGATAGTCACACTTTCACTTCTACAGAACCTTACTGTGATCCTTACAGCCACTCATGATGGTGGCTACCATATGGGCTAAAAAGGCATGGGTGAGTGACGCTGCTGGTGCTCTTTTCCTGTTGCACAAACCACAGCCACCCAGTTATGCATAAGGATCCTGGCAACCAAGGTGTGGCTTGAAATATCCCTATATTCTCCTCTGGGTGACAGGCATCGTTAGTTCACGCAGCCTTTCACCTGCTTGGTGTGAACACATCTATTATCGCAGCCAGTTTCCTGAATGTCCCCAGAGAGAAGCTGTACTGAGAGATCCAAATGGGTTTTCCTCTTCTGGCAGCCTCTGATTCAGTAATCCTAAAAAAAGGTCTCTGAAATATTTTGGTAAACAAAGTCTAGTCTGCAGGAATCCTCTTCAGCACTGCAAAATGTTTTTGTCTGCACAACTTAGGAAGAGAGTGGGGATAAATAAAAACAAACCTGGCATAAGTGTCCTTTTATATGCCAGTATGAAGTTAGATAGGGTATTGACTGACCTACTAAGGAAGAAAAAATTAATAACATACATCCACTCCAATACAGCAATTGAAATGTTAGAGTATCCACCAAAACAATTTCCTAATTATAGAAAACACGTAGTAACAGTTTGGCAAATAGCTGAGTCCCATATGTCAATGCTGCTCAATTAAGCAATTCCTACTGCACTACCAAGTATCCTTGTTACCCATCTCCGAATATCTACGTCGATATGGGCACGCTGCAGAGCACACGTGGAGCTGCAGAGGCACCAGGCGCTGAACAGTTAAAAGCCATCTAAAGTCAACTGAGTCTAAGGGCATCTACCACAAATATTTCCAGCACTGCGTTAAGGATGGCCAACAGCAGGACCTCCCCAACTCCTGTCAGTTGACTGGGTGGTTTGAGTGATTTCCCAACTTCTATCTGGACTGAAGTCAATGGATTAAGTGCCTCTTTCTGAAGGCAGATGTCCGTAGGGCACAAACAGTGTCCATGGATGTGAATTGCTCAATACTGGTTATGTCACTCTCACAAGGACCGCCTTTTACAATAATGCAAGCGAGAGCTGCTGAAGGTGCATTTCATTGAGGTTTTTGTCCCTGGAATCTCGGTGTGTCTGCAGTGCACGGGCTGGATGCAGCAGCGCAGCCGTGAGCAAAGATTTTGTCTGTTGGCACAAAGACTCGGTGCAGCTGGTGTGAGCTATAATTTACCAGACAACTTCTACGTCTACCAGGACACTACAAGATAATCATAGAGTAGGCCAAGGGGCAAGGAAGCTGAGAGGCTGCAAAATGAGGCTCTGACATAGCAGTTAGGTTTTTTCCTATTATTTAAGGGGCTGTAAAACTATAAAAAGTGAAAATCCCACTTAAGTAATCTTAACTTTTTTTAATCTAAATTTTTTTAACATTGTTTTGAGCATAAGGCAAAAAAAAAAAAAAAGAAAATAATTAGAGAGTTTCCTCTTCTTTAGTGCGAGACACAACCTTCTGGCAGCAATCTTATAATACAGAGATGACCTTTTTTGATGCTTGGCCGAAATCTCTGATCTCATTAAAGGATAATCTAGTTTTTGACTGAAAAGGTAGATTCTCAGCATCATTCTCAGGTTTGTGTTCTGGAGGTCAGTAGCTTATAACTGATGCCATAGACTTCTAAAGTATCCTGCTGATCTGTTACTGCTTTCATTTATAAAAATAGCTTCACCCTGTGAACCACCTACTTAAACATGTTTACTTTTGGTAATCTGCATTTTTAAGTTCTTACAGTGGGCTTTTGAAGCAACATAAACAATGGTATTAAAAAAAAATCCTGCTTATTGCAGCTTTCATTTACCTATAGTGACTGCAATGTCACCTAAAAAATGTAATTGCTAAAATGAAGTATATATGCCTTGTCAATGTTGACATAATAATAAAATCAATGTTTCTGAATATGACATTATGCTTCTGAGCACACAGAGCACATTAATCTGAGACACATTAGCAGCAAGTGTTCCTGTTATTAATTTATATTTGGCCTTTGGATGATGCCAGATTTAACACTCCAAGTCCTAAAACTGTCCTCATCTGACACGCTGATATTTACTGTTTGCCTATACATCTGTAACAGGTGCACCTGCATTGCTAGCACACATTTTACAGTCTTCCCACTGTTATTTGATATGATAGTTATTCCATAACTATACCCTTAATTTTACAGTAACATTTAGGAGGATAAAGCAGTCACTAAACACAAAAGGCTAATTACTGTGCGTTATTTCACTCCAACAGACCTTTTTTCTCTTAGTTCAGGCGCAAACAGTAAATTAGCTTAACTGCACTGATGGTAATGAATCATTATAATTAAGTATAATTCTCCATTAACCTTTTGGATGTTTTTGTGCCTTCGAAGGTAAATTTAAAAAAAAAAAAAGAAGAAGAAGACTGGACGTGTGCCATATTAATTATATTAATGAAAATATAATCTGTGTTTTATTTTTAACAAGTTTTTCAAAGTGCCAAGGGGATGAACTCAGGAAAGAAAGAGAGACTTGACAAAATGTGTGTCATGTGGATTCTCTCTATCAATCTTCAAAACCTTACTGTACATCACCTTCATTAAGCTCTGAAGCACTGGGGACGCTGATCAGCTACAGTGATGCAGGCCTTTATTAAACATCACGCCATCCTGTCATTATGTGAGTGAGAATATAATACATTTTACATTGACAGCAAATATTAATGATTCAAAAAATGAAAGCTGCCTCCAGTACTTGCTGCCTGCATTATTTTAGCTCAGTAAAGGTGATCCCCTGAGCCAAAGCAGCACGCAGACGCTAGTGTTGCTACAGGAAGTGCAATGCAGGAGCACATTGGCAAAATCCTACCCACAGTTAATCCATCCACCACACAATTAATATTAAGACCAAACTCTTTTTTTCGTTCTTTTTTTTCTCTCTCTGCACCATGAAAAAGTCATTGACATAAATTATCTGTTCTGTTACTAGCTTGAAATTACTGCAGGAACTCTAGTGATTAAAATAAATCTTCAGTATTTCCATATAAGCTGGTTCCTCAATCAGCTCCTAGCAGCATTAGGAATAATACATGATGGAAAAATGAAGCTACGGCAGCTGAGACCCATGCTACAAGCCAGACAACAACCCACAGGATACTCCAGCTACTCAGAAACAATTAGGACTTTGGAGCCAGAAAGTCATCCACTTACTGCCTTGACTCATAATAGCTACAGGACATATGAATTATCCATATCTATTCCACTTTACCAAGAAATCAAAACAAGATAAGACCAATTACAATATGCAAACAGAAATCTGCAGATACAATGGCAAATTCCAAATATCTAAAACATGACAAAATGACTCGAGAATCCACGCACATGCTCTGCCAGAGAGGAAAAATTTACTGGAGAACACAGAAACTGTTCACTTTAGATGGGTAGCTCTCTACAGCATGAACATCTTATTTAAAAAGCATCGCCTGTAACCTGTTTTTCCCTCCCCCATTGCCCAAGGGGAGCATTTTAAGCACTTATTCCAAGCCTGAAGCCAGAGGATTAGTTCCTTTGAGCAGGTCTGTATTTGGGATTCCTCTCCATGGGGTCCAGAGAAAGTTTGCCTCGCTTCGCAAGTTGCCTGAACTTTGAGGTAATGCTCCATTTTGTTGAATGCAAACATGCAGAAATCCTCAAACCTCGCATTATACTCCAGAGATTACCACGGGGCTGCTTGCCTTTTTTTATTTTTTCTTTTATGAATTGTAGCCAGTAGAAGCTGTGGATTTGATGTATTGCCGTCTATTTTTACACAAGCAGCAGCAGCGGCGGCAGCAGCAGCAGCAGTTCACACACTCCTGCATAAACTCTATTCTCATGGTTCATCCTGTTGTCTCTGCTGTACACTGGGATTTAACCATTTCTTGGACTACTCAGATTGACTGCGAACCCTGCTCTACGGGGCATTAGCTACAGCGTCAATATTCCAATACCACAAGTAGCAGGGAAACATCTCCTTCCAGAAATCTCTTTTAAAAGCATCTAAAGCCAAACAACAGGGTATTCATTCCTGTGTGCGTGTTTGTATTCTGCAGCTGATAAACAAGGAAAAAACCTTCAGACAGAGCACAGTGAAACAAGGAATTAAAACATGAAGCTATGAGTTAATTATAACTTTTTTTTTTTGTTTTAAGGAAATATTAGTCTTATTCTAAATAAACATGGCATTTTTCCAACCAGGCCACTAAACGCCACTGGAAATGCCACTTCAGACACCGATTCATATCAATATCTTAGAGCATAAATATTGCATATGACAGGAAAGCGAGCCAGAGGCACATGAAAATAGTTTCCAACTGCAGGAGATACTATACTGATGACAGGAGCTCAGCTTTGATTTGCTCAAGGCACGGCAGAGTAACCTTAAAATAGCAAACTTACTGGAGTTAAGATAAGATAGGGACTTGTTTGCAAAGTACGCTGCCTCGGCCGTCCTGCCGGTGCCCCGCCGAGCCCACGGTCCCCGCCAGCTGCCGGCACCCCACGGCCGCCCACGCCGCGCACTCCTCACCTCGAGATCACTCCATACAGAGTCCTGGTTGCACATGTCCCACGCCATCCAGCTGCGGAGCGACGGCAGGAAAGCTGGCAAACTACAGTCCAGAGGCAGGCAGGCAGGCGGCAGACACTCATGCAGGCAACGAGACCCTCTCTGAGAGTGAACCGAAGGCACCTGTCTTACTACTGTTCCCCGTCACATGACAAAGCTATTAAAAAGTAGGCTGGGCTGTCACTCATCCAGCCTTCTGGAGCCGCTGCTCCAGCCCGTGACGTCAGCCAGGGGCAGACCCAGCCTGAAGTGAAGTAAATCTTTGCAAAACCCGCTCAGACCTCGGCGGCCGCGGCAACCCGCTGTGATTCAAAGCAGATTTCCACGCCACACCCCCGGAACGCTGCTCCCGCCGTAGCACAGCTCCTATCCCTCCCCATCTTTTTTAATTTCTTAGCTTCCTTTCTTTGTCTTCCCCCCGCACCCCAGCACACAATAGGCAGAGCTGTGCTTATAATAAAGAAAAAGTGAAGTGACTCCCAGCCGAGCTACAGCCTGCGTGCTCTGAGTAGCCCCAGCACAACCTTTCCAGTGCCTGCACCGCCTCCCCGGCGCTGTTCTCTTTGGAGAGGCTATCCCAGAGTTCGGCAAAAGTTACACCTCCTCCCAACATTTTTTTCACTCGGGGATTTTGCGCCTCCCCAAGTATTTTAGTTAGGCTAATGGTATCTCATAGACAATTGTAATTCAAGTTAGTTTTTCCACGGTAAATGTATGGGCACCCCGCCCCCTACACACACACACCTCCCTCCCACCCCAGCATTTCTCTGAAATGGACTCAGCATCTATAAAAAAACGTTCCTACAGTTATCTCACCTGCTCCGAGGGGGAAGCCTGATCCTGCTCCCAGATGGATTACAGTACTTCTGAGCTGCTCTTTAATCACTTCTCTGTCCCAGTGTACTCCCCAAGAAACCATGGCTGTTAAAAGGAACTGCCTCCGTCCTGCCCACGGCCGCCCTGACCCCCGCCCGCCTCTATAAACTGCCTCGGGGCGCATTTCTGTACCCTTCTCACCTGGACCCAGCGTTTGTTCATTGCAAATAAATAAATTTTAAAAATCTCTTGTCGCGTGAAGATCCAGACACACTGTTAACCTGTCTCCCCGTCAAAGCCTTTCCCAGACAATAGGGGCTGCTGCAGGTGCAACTGGTTTGTGATGCCCCTTTGCACGGTACACACAACAAACTCCATGTACCAAACTGAACTGCAAAATGTTGTCCACAACAGGGAAAAAACCCCCAAAATAAAGCTCTTGTTTAACTATCCCCACCTGCCTGCTTATTGTCTTAAGCTGCAGTTCTTTTAATTATGTGGGTGCAAAAATTCTCGTGAAATGTAAATGCTGGCTCCCTTGTGCTGGGCTACCAGACAAAGTTACAAAACTATAGCTTATCATCCTCCATGTCATGAAATATTCATTTTCATTGTTATTTGCAAACTTGAGTATTCTAAAGACTAAATGAATTCAATTATTATACAAGGCTATGGCAATTTTGCGGAGAGAAATAAAATAAATAAGAAGTACAATTCTTGAAATAGCCTTTTTCCCACAGACACTGGAACCTTCAGAAATGGTAGGAGGTATCAGATACATTCTTAGCTTATTTGTGTTGCCTTGTAATTCATTATTGCCAGTCCTGATAAAATGTATGTTTTTCCAAGCTTGTGCTTAAGTTGCAAATCACATCACAATGTCATATTTTCACCAAGCACTGATGACAAAAATGGCATTGTTTTTACTTTACTTAATTAAAAAAAAAAAACCACAGCAAAATACCAAATAACTACATAAAGCCTTTCCTACAAATAATTAAATTAACGGTATTGCTTTGCTCTCATGACAAAAAAACCTAATTTCCTTCCCAATTATATGCTGATTTAATGATAAAACTGCAGTAAATTATTAAGATCTGTGGCAAAGGTGAGTACCTCTACCCCCTGAACAGTCAACTGTGAAATAATACTGGGCACCTGCGTGCCTGGAGTGGAGTCGGTTCTTATTAATTATTATCTGTGGATCCATGGTTGGTGGAATATTCTCCTTCAATACCTACTTATAATTGTGTTCATTGACTGTGCCGAATCCATCATCTGTTTTTTTCTGAAGTTTCATTCACACCTTTTATAGAAATGGATTTACACTGGAACATTTCATATTGCTGTTTTGGATATTTTGACCTGCTCATGTTGTTTCTATTTTCTACATTTCCACTTCAATGCTTTCCCTTCAAATTAGCAAGTTAACTGATAAATATAAACTGTGACCTTAGTGGTGCTCTCACCGTACAAGCTTTAGAGACTGAAGAACTTCTTTAGTGCACTACAGAGGGAGCAACCAATAGGTAATAATTACAGAGCCCCCAGAGCTTTTCTATGGCCCTTTCTACATTATAGCTCGAACTTTGCTGGCAGTTCCAGCATTACCTGGAAGAGATGCCAAGCAAGACTCCAACTACAAGAGACTGCAAGATTTCAAAAAGGGTTCCCCAATGTTTGGGAAGAATTTTATTTTTTTTTTTTTTTAATGGAAGTGTCTAACCCCAGCCATAGTACAAATTTACCCACTAGGATCTTTTTTTCCCATGTTTTAATGTGGGTTTTGAGCACAGTGCCCCAAGGAGGAGAAAAGCAAGGAGGACAGCTGCAGTGGTGGTGTAGTTTGGAAACGACGCAGCCTCCGCATATGCAAATGAAGCCTGTGAAACCCAGCCAGCACCTAAGCTGCTTCCTCAAAGGAAACCTTGTCTTCTGAACATTCCCTAGAAGCTTTAGCAATGCTCTTCCCTCTGTTTTGACAACACTAAAGAATTGCACAAACATCTTTTGTGGGGTAATATCTAAGCACATACACACACAATATTTGGTTCCATAACAAACACATAGAAAGAAAACCCTCCTTCAGCTGACAAAGTCTGCGGGTCCATTTGACACAATCTGCTCTGTTGAAATGTCTTTTATCACACCACCTCTTCAACCACTGCATTTCCCCTGTTTTCAGGTTAGTCTGTACCAAGTTGCAGCAATTCCCAAATTTTGTCTTTTCTTCTTTAAGGACCATAATTCAAGAAAGTTCTGGTAAACCTTCCGACAGCATTTGGGCACTAATTCCCAAATTCTGACACATTTCTAACGGACTGGAAGGTATGGCTCCTGGCAACAAACAGAAATAGAAATGAAAGACCAAAGCCTTCAAGCCCTCTGTCCTTGATTTTTTCCTGGATTCAGCATTCACTTCATCTCTGTCTCCTCCTACCCACATTTTCTAACTATGGTCAGGTTTTTATTCCCTGTAATTTAGGTCTCTTAAAGAAGCTACTGATTTTTGGGACCTCTTGATTTTCAAATCCAAAACCTACCCTTCATTATGGCACTGAGGAAGCAATATTTTCTTTCCTTGCCCCCAAGACTGTGGAACTTGCTGGTATTCACCAGTTTGCTACTTTTCCAGTGGAGTAAGGACAAGCAAACTTGTATATAAAAATAGTGCTGAAGTTTCAGCCTGATGAGGTTTGCAAATCAGTTCTCACATCAATTCAACCCTTTCTGCTCAACCCTCCAAGAGTGAATGGGCTTACAGCAAAAGATCAGCCAATGTTGTATATAAAAGAGCAAACTGCAGTCCAAAGGTGTGTTAGCGTGAATGGTGTTCTATATAAAGTATATGTACCCTATTAATTTTTTATTAAAAATCTTCCTTCTGTGCATCTTTACTCTTATTTTTTGTACAGTCCCATATTTGTTCTCCAGTCCATTCTCTCTGTTCCACTTCAATCCTATTTGTTTACTCTTTTTTTTCCCCCTTCTCATCTTCTTTTCCTTATTTGTCCAGTTCATCCTAGCCAGAATACACTCCTGACAGCATAAGACAGTGAATCAAACTCCTTGAACTTCTGGGTTCATTGGTGCAGTAATTCTACAACGGAATAAAGCCATCTGCTCTCTCTACTTTTGTTAGGGCAGTTATGATCTGAGATTTTTTTTTTAACAGAGAAACCCAGGATAGTGCTCTGTACCAGCTTGCTGAAAAACTAGAGAGATAAGGGCCAAGTTAATTCCTGGCCCAGCTCTGGGTCACAGGCTGCTGTCTGAGGAGCTGTATATTCGAGAGTCCAAAATAACTTTCTTCGAACAGCAATGCATTACTGACATTACTGACACCAGGCTGATTTTTGCCACATCTGCCTCCACAGACTGAGGGCTCAAATAAACAACACTGAATGCCAGGGGAAATCACTCACTTGTTCACATGCAACTGAACCTGACTATTGACTATTTACTATTAGTGCAGATTACCTGATTATCAGTGTTAACCAGGCTTGCAGACACGCGACTCTTTGTAACTGGGTGCCTGTAGTAAAACCTTCCAGGAGTGTTCAAGTGAAGCAGCAGGATCACAGGTACCCATTACAAGAAATCTTCCTATAATTTTTCTTATACCTCCCTGAACATCACCCTCGTTATAAACATGTTTCACTTACTTGTTATTAAAAACATAAAAACAAACCCACTCCAGTGGATTACATAAAAAATATTTGTCGCTTATTTCCCTCCAACATTTGGAGCATATGTCCTCCAGAACCCTCTTTTGCTATGATTTGCAGGAAAACTCAGCTTGTCAGGCTCACTAAAAGGAATAGAGACAATGTCTTTCACTTGGACGTTACTGTTTTATAGAAAGGCTAATCTGGAAAAGAGTATCTACCTTTAAATTTATGACTTCTGTATGTTTGAGAAATGAAGCCATGTAAACACATCCCTTTCCTGGGAAGGCTGTGGTTCTGTCTGAGCACAGACACCCAGGCAAGCCAAGGAGACAGATTCCAGTTTTGCACTCTCTTGCAGGTTGGCAGAGCAGGCAGGACCACATCAAAATCGCAGACCGTTGCAGATCTTCATCATCTCTCCTTTACTCACCTCACTGCTGATATTTCCTTGGAACAAAAGAAGTCATAAAGTTCTTATTATCCCCTTATCCTTCCACACATTCAGGTCCCTGGGAAGAGACCAAAACCTGCTCATATCTGATATTATCAGACCCGAGGAACTGATTTCTGACATTCCTGTTCAGGGGCCTGGAACATCTGCCCTTACTCAGAAGTTGTGCCCTTCCTCTCCCACTCCCAGCCTTGCTGGGATGCTCACACCCCTTCTGGGGACAGGCAATCATCTTCTCCAGCTTCAGCCACACAGGGCAGAACCTGGGGAAGCTTCAGGAACACACCTTGTATTTGTAACACTCTGCAGAGCTCTGGAACACCCCACACAGATCTTTCTCATTACCCCTGTTACCATCCACCTTGCACCCTTTCCCCTGAGCACCTAGAGAATTACCCTGGAGCTCTTGTTCCCTGACTTGCTCATAGTTAATGCCAATCCACTTTTTACTGATTTTTTTCTCAGAGGGATCTGAAGAGGATGATCCCCTGAATAACCACCATGGATTTGGTATCTTAGGGTACGTAAGATTCCCTGGTGCAACCATAAGCAACTTGGTGGGAGCCTTCAAAGCTACCAGCCTTCACTGAGGTGGGGACCCAGCTGTCACATCGCATTTGGGGTTTGCTTTGCCATCTGTGACCCAGCCAGGGCCTCCCAGCCTGAAGGAAAGCTGTGATGCCCAGGCTGCCACGGCAGTGCAGAAGAGCACACTCCCTGCCAGATCCACGCTGAGGCTCACAGTAACTAGTGGAAGAAAAAAATCTCTTATTTCCGTAACGTAGGCTATCTCCTCTCTAAAATGGCTGGTGACGTGACTGCAGTGGAGCACACACAAGGCTGCAGCACAGCACTGGAGAGAACAGTAACCTTTAAATACTCTAAAATCAAATCTTGTTTTACACAAAACTGCTATGTAAAGTCGATGTGAATGAAGCACCTTTGAGTGAAGGAACAGAGGGAAAGGCAGTGGACAGTTTTAGTGCCTCCTAGCAATTCTTTTTAATAAACTAGAGATGACAGACAGCCTTACCAACACATCTCTCATCTTCAAATATGACTTTCTTCAGACAGAGCTCAGTGGAACTGAGTCAGCCTTTTTTCTTGGGCCTAGCTCTTGGCATTTTTCATATCAAAACCAAGTATAATGCAGAAATAATTCTGGACTGTAGTAATCTGATGGGATTTTAGTAACACAGGCCACAGATTCGCTCTGCAACAATTTCAGGCAAACAAAATAAAATGAAGATATCACACAAAAGACCTAGTGTTTGGGGTTTTTTTTTAAATACACTTACGGATCAAGTTACCCTTTACACGGTTATGCCTGCCTGTGGAAGAGTACAAGCTTTTGAGGAAACTCCTGTCAGTGGGCAACATAGCTCCACTCATGCAGTGGCCAGCACTCACTGCTTGGCCTCTGAAGCTCCCACACTGCAGCAAAAGTCCCCTTCCCCAGCTCCCCACAGCCCCTGCACCCTGTTTTCCTGAGTCAGCCAAGGACAAGCCAAGAGGAGATGGGATCACCTCATGGCAACAGCCAACAGTGTCATGCAGACAAGGCTTCTGAAGGATCAGCTTTGCCTGACCTCTTAACTAGTAGCTCCTGCCAGCCAAAATTGAGCCGTGGAGTTATTTTTAGCCAGAACCCTTCATGAATTGCAGTTAACTTGCAATATGCAAACTAGTGACTAGTGCTAGAGGAATCCCTATGGGTTTCGTGGTTCCACTCCCTGCTCAAAAGTCCAATTATTCATTTTTCTTGGAGCTGCAATATTAATCTAAAAAAGTTGCACAAATGGCAAGAGATGTCATCCTCCCTCCATCCCCAATTCAGATAACTGAAATAAAGGAAGATAAGCTTTTAGCCCAGGGCTTATTAGCTATACAAATTGCAGCTGTAAACCTGTAGAGGCTGACCCTCCTCCAGCGATGCTTTTGACGAGAAATTTGTCAGTACTTTCACCTCTGACTCAGGGCCAAACAAGCTAGTGCAGAGATGGAATGGGAGAACTAGCCACAGAAAGGTTTGGGTGAGGTTACTGTTTTATTTTAATTTAATTTTATTTTATTCTGTCCAAATCACTTGCCTCAATACCTGTATAGGAAAATGCAGTAAAGTAAAAGGGGGGGTTAAAGTAGCTGGAAGGGGTGACTGCTCTAAATCCTTTGGAAGGGAATGGAAATCTTTAAATGGATTTAGGCAGGCTTTGAAAAAGACCTTATCACAGAAGGTGGGACCAAGACAGTTCAAAGCAGAAACTCCTCCACATATTTCCACCTTTTTTTTTTTTTTTTAAAGGTTTTCATACCATTCAGGCTTCCCCATCTTTCCCCTGTGAATGCAACAGGGATAAAGCACTGCGATTGCATCAGCTATTGCCATTTTAGACATCTTTGTTCCCAAGAAATTTAGTATTTGCTGAACATCCTTTGCCCTGTGACACTGATTATATATTATTTTGTAAGTGGTTAGCAGGAACATTCACGTTTCCTCCCCAAAAGGGCTATGACTGTACTTTACTTCATTATGACTGTACTTCATGTCTATCAACGAATAAGGCAAGTTTGCTACTCCTATGTTTGTCCCTAATGGATCTCTACCATTGTAAGATTCCCCAGCAGTCTAGCTCAATTAAACACTATTTGTTGTTTCTGCTCTTTTGAACTCCACATGTGGAAGTGCAAGTCAGGGCAATGCATTTAACCAAAAGCATTGAAAGGACTGCGTAGGATTCACGCTGAAACAGAGACTTCACCAGAGCGCACCTTTCCCTTTTGCCCATTGCAGGCTCCCCCTTCCTCTCTGAGGAACAAACAACCAAGTAAAAATAGGAAACTTTCGGAATTGAAGATTATTTTAATTTATGTTGCAAGTTGCTATGTTTAAAAAACCCTCTGAAAAAATAGCAAACCAACCCCAAAGAGCACTTCATCATAATATTATTACCAATTTATTAAACCGAGATTGCATAGTCTGGGGAAATGAGTGTGACGCATCCCTGGGGGTTTTCTGGAGGTAG
This sequence comes from Vireo altiloquus, assembly GCA_013396875.1. NCBI lineage: Eukaryota > Metazoa > Chordata > Aves > Passeriformes > Vireonidae > Vireo > Vireo altiloquus. The sequence goes on from VZRF01002162.1 coordinate 601,984, forward strand.
ACCTCCAGCTGTTTCATTCTCACGTGCACTCCTGTTTACAGAGACATGGAAAAATATTTGCACTTCAGTTCAATGCAACGCAATTTTACATTGTTTGCAGGTTTTCTTTAAGGAAGGGTAGGAGCACGCACAGCAAGCTGGAGATGTACGCTTTGGGGAGATAGGGCTACCATCTTCCAGGGAGACTGGGGGAAAACACATGGTGGTTGTTAATTTATATCCTGGACAATGCTATAAATCGAAGCATCGCTGACAATTCCTGCCCAGTAAACATGCTCAATTTCATCTCCCGTAAAAAGGCGAGCAGGCACTAAACAACAACACATTTTGATTTTCATTTAGCCACTTTAATGATAGGTGATGTTAGTGGAAAAGATCATTTATCTTCAGATTTATTTCATATGAGATAAAGGGCCTTGCCAATTTTTTAAAATTCATTTATACAAGTGAATAAATCTTCCCAAACAATAAGTAGGAAAGTCATATTTCTTTAACTTTGCTAAAATCTGAAAATGCTGATCTTGGAGTGAAATAGACAGCACTGGCATTTTAATCAAGAACATAAAGACTCCTCTTCTAAATAAGAAGCACAGCTATACTTCAGCAAAAAGTATCTCTGATTCAGAGGACAGCCTTTTTTAATGCATTTTGTCAAAAAATCTCTGATAAATCAGGAGAGACACGTGCAATTTTTATGTCCCCTTCATTTTTAGATCAGTTCCAGTGTGAGGGCTACCTAAAAATAGACAGAACCTAACCTTCCAAATATCTATACTGCTGCATACCACGAACACAAGCTTTCAGTGCCTCTCACGGCTTTCAAGAGCCTTGTGCTGTGCCTGTCTTCTCCTCTAGCACGTTATCCCATGTTGCCTACTGCACCCAGGCACAAGACAAGCTGCAAGTTGCAATGTGCAGTGCACTGCAATATGTGATATGTGTCCTTTTCAGACATGTAAGCAGAAATATCATGAAAACCAGCCTTTCCTTTTGGCTATTTGATTTTTGCCACTTAAAGGACACCGACAACATTGAACCTAGTAAGTGGGGATGTGAAAATGAAGCTGTGCCGGCTGCCCCGGCAGCTCTGTTCAGAAAGCACAGGCTGTCTGGTTTGCAGCACACCACTCTTAAAAATATGAAAGGGAACAATAAGCTCTTTTACTGTTTTCTACAGTGCTCGCAGACACAGTTCTACCCATCTAAGAAGAGACTTTGCAACAGTGCACTGAACTGAGTGACTGGTGTAGAATTACAAGACAGCAGAATACACGGCAACTATTTCTTTGCATTACACTTTCAAAACTGTGATTCTGCTTGGCCTTAATGGTATAGGTCAGATTCATCCCAAGCACAATCCCAGCAATTTCAGGTCAGTGGTACCTGAAAAATCAATAGCATTTAAGTTGATGAAGTTATAACAACAGAGATTTTGTCCCAGGCTGTACAAATACTTACTTTTATTGTATATATTCTTCGCTTGGTATTATGCTATATTTCATTGTTCTCTAATGCTAAACACTCTACTTAGCAGGTCCTAATGCCACACCAGGAGCTGGAACAGGAAAAATCTGTACTAAAATCAGGTTGTGGGGCTGCCCTGGAGGCTTTGAGTGACTGTGACTTTTGCTTACATGAAATAGAAAATCACCCTTGTACCAGTTGTTAGCTAGCTACTCCTAGCAAGAATGAGCTCGTAAGGACTTGCTTTTCTTTGTTTACTGTCATGCTCTGCTCTGATGGAGTCAGAAGTTTGTCAAGGCATTTTACTCTGTCAAAAAATGAATAAAATAATTTACACTGATAAAATAATGAAACAAAGCAGCATCAGACTAAATGAATTCCTTCCAAGAATTTTGGATGGAAAATGTCTTACCTACTGACAGGAAGGCAAGAATAGCAAACAAAGGCATAGGAATAAAAGCTATTCAATAAAATATTGATTTCATTATCACCACCTATTCAACTTAATTTTCTTGGCATCCATATCCCTAATGCAGGTTTGTGATAGATCGTACAATCACTTTTTAATTAAGCCCTACTGTGCCTTGTATTAAGAACAAGACAGTATACATTATGGCACAATATATCTACCAAAATATTTAATGCTTATCCTTTTCATTTTGGTATTTAAAAGTTGTTCTCTTAGGAGGTGGTATCAGTATTTAACAACATTCTTGACAGTAAGTATAAAAACAAAAAGCTTCATACTTAATCTAGCCATGTCAAACCTGAAACTCCTTAAAATAATTGCTTTCTGAATATATAGTACTTCTATTGCATTATTTCGTTATTACTCAGCTTTCAACATCTTAAAATGCAAAACTTGTTCCTTCTCCTACATACTGATGAGATAGGAAGTGGCACAAGGATAGAAAACTCACATTTGACCAGTTGAATGGTACATGAAACAGATGTTATCATGTTACAAGAGATATTTAATGAGAAGCTGTAGAAGACTGGCAGCTTCCTGGGTTGTAGTATTTTCTTTGTGTTTCAGGTCTCTTTTGGTGTATTGCAATTCTGCTGCTTGTGATGGGACAGATCCTCTATAAGAACAGCACTCTTCTTCTGCTGGAGTACTGGCACTTTTCAGAGGGCAACATTCACTTTAATTACTAAAATGTACCCACCTTCTTCCAAGTAAGAAAAGGCTGTTGTTGCATGTATAATGTGGTTTTGGTTTTTAATGCCAGAAATGAATCAGTAAACATAGTTACATTATGGTATACTATTTCTTATTCTGTACCCATAGTAACCAAATTAATCTCAAGGCACTGCCGACATTAATTCAATCTGAAGCTCATACTTTGGATTTCACATAGGTGTCTTCATCCTATTCTTCTTCTCAACTAATAAAATGTTAATATATGGCAATATATTTACTTCTAGTTCAGTTCAAGTTGAGGTTTGCAGTACTTTGCAGAAACCTAATTAATATCAATCATACATTAGAACACTCTGTTTAGTATACAAAAAAAAAAAAAATGGTGCTAGCACATGATGATGAAACAGAGGACCCAAAAATTCATTTCTAGCTGTAACTTCTCTATCTCTAGGATACGGAAGGCCAGGTTTCTCTTACCCTTCAATCTCCATTAAAAAAAATCCATAACATACAACGAAGAGCTATGCTAAATAACTAACAAATTATAAAAAAATATAACAAGAGTAAGGAGATCTTGGAAGATGAGATACTGACATCTCCCTCTGTACCACCATGAGTTTGGTGCACACTAGCAATGAACTAGTTCCCACAGTGATCCAGGAGTACTGTCTTCAGCAACACCCACTGATACGAGTTTTTCTGCTGGAACAGCCATCAGCCAAAAAACCCCATCCAGCTGATAGTGAAAAACCATCTCCACATGCCAGGAATTGTGCCTGAACTTCTCAGGAGACATAAGCAGCTCAACAGCTGTGATGTTGACTAGATCTACTCTAGACCTCAGAAATCCAGTTCTTTTGTCAGAACTTAATTTGTGCAATCTGATACCCTACTTACCATAGTTGGTTTTGCAGCAATAGTTTACATTTCTTGGAGCCCTTTTTACCTAGCTGTCCCCAGTCCCATGGATTCCCAGGAGCACTGGTGTCCCCAAGTAATTCGGTGCTTTCAAAATGCCCAGCTAACAGAAATTACTGCACTGAATGGTGCCCAGCTCGATCCAACCACTGACAGAGCAAGAGGGCCAGATTCTGTCACCCTTATTTACCACATACAACAAGCAGTCCCATCAAAAGGGTGAGCTGATGTGAAGAGCTAAGGCAATACTTACAGACAAGCAGAGGGAGTGTAGGGGATCTGTCACTCACCAGGTGGAAGATTCCCACTCTGAAAAGAATCACCATCATGCCAGTGCTGCTCTGCATGGAAGCTCAGGCCTCTGACCTGTACGTGGGTCATAGACCTGCAGCAAAGCTTGTATTTGGCTTACAGAGATCCCATCTGCTGGCAAAAACCACAGGGATGTTTGAGCAAGCCCACAAACAGGTTGCACTGGCAGCCCCATGCCCACCACTGCAGGACACAGGAGACTCAGTGGGCCTCTCCATCAGGCACATCACTAAAGGCTGTATGAAGAGAAGCTCAAAGCCTTTGCAAAATGACCCACCTCAAACAACCTCCACACCACAGGACTGCATCACACAGCTGGAGTTCACAGAGCTCCACTGATCATTTCAGGTTCTTGCCTCGGTAACTGAGCAGCAAAACTCTCAGGGGGGCCCTGGTGTGCCCCTGGGCACTCCCATAGGGCTCCCACTGGCCCTGAGCCCTGCCTGCATACTGCATCCAAGGGTACAAATACAGTCCTTCACTTTTACCAACTGCTACAGAGTAGAGAATTCCTAGAACGGCTCAAACACATACCAGTTCAAATATGGGTACTTTCAGACTTCTTTTCTATTCCAAATTATGTGCTTTGCCAGCTTCAAAAAAACAGATGGAAAATACGTCCCTAAATGTGCACCCTTGTGATCATTCCAAAAGGAAAGCAGCACCAACTAGCTTAAAACGTTTGCTAGAAAAACTCTTTTCCATATCATGCAAATAGCAGACAAAAATAACTGCTAGGCAATTGATATACATACAAATATTGGTTATTTTAAACAGTAATTTGTTATTGAGGACATCTCACTGAAATATTATAATATTCAATTTCCTCTGCATTTGCATGGAAAAGGAGCTGGAGAGCGCATGATCATTCATTTAACTATTACATAAATACGTCTATCATAAGATCACACGGTTTTCAAGCCAGAGTTCAAATACATGTTTAATGCATGAGAGTATGATGAAGAAACTTGTGAACTCACAGGTCTTGTAGCACAATCTCAATCAGATACAAGCTTGGTGTAAATATGTACAGTATCGTGTGCTTTCCAATGGCACCATGTCTCCAGGCAGCAGTCTGACATCAGCAAAGGAGACAGGTGGTTCCCTTTCCAACCCCGGAGGGGTGAAAAAAAGGAGTTAAGACACTGTAAATATAGCAATATTTTTTCCCTGGTGTTTTGCTACAGTTTTCAACCCTTAATGAAACTTCAGTGCATGAACAATTCTCATAACATCTTTGCTACAAATCAGTGAGTGGATGTCATGTCCTAAGATATTTATAACCTCAAAGGTAGTGGTAAGTGATACTGTTTGGCAGCCTTGGTTTAGAAGTGCTGAAGTTATTTGCCTTTTGGTTTCGTAAGAAAGGAGCTCCAAAAAGCCACAAAAACCCAGTTTCCTTGCTCTAAATGTATCCTTTTCCTATAGCAGATCACAGTTACTAATAATGCCTGTAAGAATGACAAACAACAGTCAATCACAGGCACAGAGCAGGTCACAACTGCTTTTAGATAGCTCAACTTTGTAAACTCTAACAGTGTGAGATATGCTAAACCCTGCACAATCCACAGTAGTTAGGTTTTGAATCTCAAATTACATGAGTTCACATGTATGCTAACCTGCATATAGAATAACCCAGTTCGGCCTTTCTTTCCTATCTGTACATAAATAGATACTTTTTTTTACACAGTGACAGCCACTGCCTCTTAAACCATTTTCTTTTGTTGCATTTCCTTAGAAACACAAATCTTGTTCCTTGGCAGCAGTTGCTCTAAGTGCTGTACCACATGCCCAAACTAGTTCTCACTCACAGCTTTAATTCACAGTAAGTGGCACGAAAGGAGGTCAACACTTCTCAGAAACCACTTTCAGTTCTTTGCTGCTTCAGTATCTATTCTATAAAGCCATCCGCCCTAACAGAAAGAAAGTTGTTTCTTATATTGTGTCCCTTGCTTTTTTATTATCGTCATCTTTATGGAATGGGCTGCAGAATATATCTGATGGAATAAAAGAAGATTATTCCTGAAACCACATTCCTTGTCTCCCTTTTGCAAGATCCTAAAAATATAAGTAAAAAGAAAATAAAAATTAGTACTTTCCACAACAAAGACAGAATGTCCCTTTCTTTTTCCGTGCAGAAAGACTTTATATAAATGGCATCTTGCAACTCAGTGTCTCACTTTCAGTTCAATTTACTTGCCTAAGAATGATTATTTTTTTAATCAACCCAACCAAGACATCACGGTGGTCGAAAATCAAACAGTCTTCTTTTTTCCATGATGCATCACTGGCAAGAGGAATGGCCTTGCTGACAATATTTTGCTGTCACATTTGCCTCTACAGCTTCACTGCCTTCTCTGTGATCAATGAAAACAGATTTTGACCTCATCTATTTCATTTCAGACCATATTCTGCCCTGAGGCACACAAGTACAACCTATCATAGTTATAGTGGCAATTGGGGCAGAATTTGTTCCTTTCCTGACAATTCAATATGTGATTCATGAACCAGAATTGAATTCAGTTCTCCTTTCCTAGAGCTCCTCTGGTTTTTTGGCATTAGCATCAGTAAAAAAAGCAGCAAAGATGAATTTATGTTGGTCATATCAGCAGAACTGGCTGGGCAGTCAATAATCAGCAAGATGCTACCTGACCAAAAGTTAGTTACTGTATTTTATTTACACAGCTTATTCTGTAGTCTGCTTGCTTGCTTTCTTCACTTCTCACCCTGTTGTTTAGCTAATGGGATCATAAGACCTGGAAAAACACCTCCTAGTCTTGAACATTTCTAATTGCCTTAATAAAGCAAACCTAGAAAAAGATAATCCTCTCCATAACCATCACCTTAAAAAACACACCTAAACGTGGAATACATGGTGCATTCACAGGGTATGCAGTTGCAGGCAATAACCGGATGATCAAGTTTCTCATTAATCCCCAAAACAATGGACCACTTTTGAAAATACAGGCTCCGTTTATACTCACATGAGACTCAGTGTGCCAACACCTGCATGCACTCTTTCACACAACTCACGGTGCAGCTGAGGCGAGCACACTTCAGCACCCGCTGTCTCACCTGGACACACGGCAATGCCATCTGAGATGTGCGGCACTCCGGCACACCTATGCTGTGGGGCACTCCCTCTGCACCACCTACAGAAGCAGGAGAGTCTGTTCAAGATCACCCTGGGAGCATTGGCACTCCAGAGCCAACAGCAGGAGCTCTATTGAACCCTGGAAGTCCCTATTGTCTCGGTGTCTCACTCAGGATGACAGGCATTGCATGCACAGATTGTATCGTGGTTTTCTGGAGGACTCAGCTCTCAAGCAGAGGCACGGTTGACATCACTTTGAAAACCACATCCAAGACATCTAATGAATTGCATACAGGAGCCTAATCTATAGTAAATTTGATGTACAGTAAAAATAAACTCCTTAATATAACAAACGCACTAATCAACGTATTGCATATTAGGCTTGCAAAGTGATGATTATCTGATGAAGAGGAGTAATACTAGATAGTTCCAGTTTCCTGAGTTATTTAACTATTTACATCAATGGAAATCAAGGAAAACAACGTTAATGGAACCATACATGAAAACACACATGAAGGATTTCAGCCAACATTTTAGTTTAGATTTGAATGTAGGGAGAAAAAAACTATTCAACAATAAAACAACAAAAATACAGCACAGGACCTCCAAATCCTGCTGCATACTGCTATTGTACTGGTTATGAGAAATCAATTTTTGGAAGCAAATTATTTTAATTTCCCTTACCATTTAAGAAAAATGCATTCAAAGCAAAGCACAGAGCCTGATCCTGCCCTTCTGCAACCCCATCAATAGCAGCTTTACCACAAACCCCAGTGAAGCAGGATTTATCCTTTCCCGTGGGCCATGCTCTGAGTCCTTAATTCAACACCTTATTCACCAACTTGTTCTGTGAGATTAGCTGTGGTTTCAAGTGTTATTCATTCAAAGCAGTGGGTCTACAAACAACCTCTTTCTCTGTATTACCATACCGAAGAAGATACAAACAATTTGGGGAACATTAGTAAAGGCTCAGAGAGAACCTCAGTGTCTTCTGTGGGGTTTTCTTTGGAGTGAGAGAGCTTTCTGAGTTTGAAAATCAGCCTTGTAATGAAATAAACAGAACTCCCTTCTCTCCCATTTTTTTTTAGGTAACATGACCTAAAAAAAGATTTGCAAATACACTGGGAGAGAGCACTCTTGTGTTTACTGGATTTGTTTATTTTCTGCAGTTATTTCAGGGAGTTTCTCAAAATCTTCGAACATCTGTCAATCTTATAAGGTTCATCTTTTCCAATTGCAATGTGTCTAGCTTAATTTTCTTTTATTTCTTAGTATATTTACTACACTTAATAACAACTGTCTGAACGCCCACACAGTGCTTTAAATGGGGCTGCAAATATCCCCTGGATCTCCATCAGCAAAAAGGGAAGTAAAACCCAGCGCCACTTTTCGATCTGCTATCTGCGGTTCTGTAAAACTGCATGGAAACTTGTGCCTCAAGGGCCGAGCCCTGCTCCTTAGGCAGGGAAGCAGACCAAGAGGGGTCTGTGTACCGCACCGGAGTCACGCTCGGAGGCAGAGCACGGGAGCGAGGAGCCTGCCAGAAGTGCTGATTCACTGCAGCCACTGAAGAGGTTGCTTAGTAGCTAAGCTGGGGTGGGGGGGGAAGATGGCAGAGAGCAGGGGGGGCATCTTCATTGGTGCAAATAAATAAACAGGAGGGAATGCCAAAGTTGTTGCAGAGACTGGATTCCCCGAGATCTCTGCTTAATACATGTGTGTTAGTTCATTTATTGGAACAAAACCTGTTAATACAGCTCTAGCCATAGGGGGAAAAAATACTTGCAAATGCACAGAAGTCATGTAAATCAGAACTGCTGCTCTATTTTACAAGAAAATTTCTCCATTAATTAATTTCATGACTTAGAGCAAATGAGCATGGTTGGAAACAGGGGACCCTGCTGATACCAATCTCACAGCATAGGATACTTTCGTTTCTTTCTCTCAGATATATAGCAGATGTACTCCCTGGCTCAAATCCAGGTGCGGACTAGGTACTTATGTGGCTAAAACACCACCTTCTAGCCTGGTTAAGTCTACTAGTAACTTTTTCTGGTTTGGAGTTAGGAAATATCCCATAAACCCCCCAGGATTTTAAAATCCAAATTCTCAGAGTTGTCACATTTATAATTAGAACAATCTGATATGACTGGCATCAGTGTGAGGTAGGAACATATCACAGAGGGCCAAGCAGACAAACTAAAATATTTCTCACCGTTAAAAAGGGAATTCTTCCAAGTAGAAATGTCAGTTGAGTCACAAGGGCTCTGTGCAAAAGTAGCACCTCTTCATCCTCATACCTACTCTAAGAAAGTCCTGTGCTGCTGCCTAACTTAGCCCAACAGACCACACTGCCTACCAAGGCCTGACAACAGCTCTGGCTCCCTGTGCTAAACCCATATCCTCCTCCAAGTAGAAAATTACTTTTCTGTAAGTGCAGGTGGATTCAGAGCTACCTGTAACACTCCCAAACCATACATAAAGACAGCATCTCTGTTGATACTGCATGTAAGAAGATATGCTTGATAAAACAGTTTTTCACAGTACTCCTGGATGCAGAATTTGTTGCAAGAGTAATCTTTCTTTGTGCTTATGAAAGTACTTTCCAAGTTGCTTACCCCCATACTGGAGGAGAAAAAGGATGTAGGAAAGAAAGGGAAGAAAGGAGGGAAGAAGGAAAGGATGGAGGGTACACTATTGTAGTTACTGAATCAGCAAACAAGCCAGCAACAGACAAAATGAGAACAGCTGTAAGGAACCTGGCAGCGCCAGAATGTGGAGTGAAACAATAAAAAGGAGCCTGGAAGACAAGAGATACTAACTTTTCCCTTTTTTTCCTGGAAGAGGATTTATGATGCCAGATTCTGGTTGACTCCTAATACCCACACCTGGATAAATACAAATGAAATTAATTTTACAGCTGCAATCTTTCCACATTTTGAACATGGTGATTTGCAGAAAGAAACCCTATCACAAAGTGTCAAAAGGAACATAAAACATAACATGCAATATTTTTTGAAAGACATCAATTGTAATTATATGAAACCTAACAAAGTGCTCCAGGGAGAGGTGGATGGAGTTGCACAGCAGAGTGTCTGGCCTGCAGTGTAGATGGCAAAGCTCAATCCAGGCAAATACAGTGGGAAGGCCACAGGAGCTCACATGTATCAAATAATAAGAGTAATGTGTCTCTTCCTTCTGCCATACGGTCACTGAAATCAGTGTGAAAGCAGCATGGAGATGAAAATGCTATGGTCAGGTATTAGGTTAGAACTTCCTACATGACCTGAGATTACAGCCATCATCCCTCATCCCTCTTACTTCCACATTACAACCCTCATCCCTCTTATATCCTAAACTAAGTCACTGGTCCCAAAAGTTTTACTAGCACAGTATGACCAGTCTTCATTCTAATGTATTTAATTTTTCTTGAAAATCAGTAGTAACTGATCTGTAACACAGACTTGGTATTAAAACACATCACTGATGTGTGAAGAGATGGTGATACTCCTCAAAGAAAATATGATAAATTTCAGAACACTATGTCTGAGAAACAAGGTGTGATACTTATTTCAGAATTAGGGCAGGAGTAGTTTATGTGCTTACAGTCCTTCCTCTCTTTACTCCATGACCAGACTGGCAAATTTTATTGTTTCAGTGCTTGGGAGAATGAAAAAAGGTGCTATCCTTTAGTCTCTGTACCTCATCTAGAAAATACATCTCCAGGAATGTAATATTTTCCTTGCTGGTTTCTGCGGGTGAGGATCGTATTATTAATGGATTTTGCTCACCTTCCTGCAGCCAGGCATTCCCACAACAGGAGTGGAGATCTGCAAACTGGTCACATTTGTACCAAAAAAAGCAGCAGGTGCTTTACAACACAAAAGCCACAATTTCATAAAATGGGTCAGTGCTGAAGAAAAGTCTCTTTTCTGGGAATTAAGATAGGCAATTTGCTTTCTGGTATTTCACCTGCCTCCCATATTATCACAAGCATGACAAATTAATGGCTATAACTATATTATAGCACCACTATGCTCTACACTGGCATGAACACTTGAAAGGATATTGCCCCTGTGAGAAGGTGAACTACGGCACCAGCTTTTCTGCATAAACTAGGGGTAAACAGATGCCTTTCAAACTATGAAGAATGACAACCCATTTTCACAAATACACTGAAGAAAACTCTTTGTAAGGTTCGGTTTTTTTCTTGCTTTGGTTTTCTGTATTAACACTTTGGGCACCCGATATTAATCCCTCCCATGTTTCTCAGCTCTTGTGTAGAAAGCATAGTGCAGTCCTATAGCTGTGGCATTTCGAAGTCTGCACAACATGCTGTACATGCCATTGCTTGACATTTTATTGACAACAAAGGCCCGCAGCACAGCAGCGCTTTTAGAGATGGGATTAACATAATGAACTCCATCTTCATGGCTTTTTCATGGCATTTCTTTAAAGAAAGAGTGAAAAAAGACTCAAACCAGAAACAAACATTTTTCCCTCTGAAATGATTGTATAGTCGTAGAGGACAGAAAAGTCTGCAAGTAAAGGAGCACATCTCTACTTGTAAGGAGAATATAACTGTGGAAGAACTAGGGTGAAATGAAGATACTGACCTTTCTATAGGTCAAGAAGAGCTCAAGTGTGGGGCCTGCACTAGTACAACATTATAGCTGATAGAGTAAGTTCGATCATGAGACGGTGAAATGAACAACACTGAAGCTTCCACATGGGACCTTCTACTGCACAGGGACAGGCTGAAAGGGTCTTGCAGCAATGCAAAACACCAAGGTTTCAAAACCCCTAAAAATAAAAGTACAAACCCCAGCAGATACTGCTTATTTCAGTCCTGAGTCAAATGGTCCTCATGCATGAGTAGCCACAGACAAACACTGAACCCAGCCTAGGTCTGCCCCATGTCCACCCCATATTTGCAAGATGGCCCTAAATGCAGGAAAGGCAGTAGCTGCAAAGCTCTGATCTTCCCCTCTTAAAGCTTCAAGAAAACTCTTCAATGAAAAAGTGTTTGGCAGAGTTTCCATCTGTTCTTGGCTGGACTCGCTAGCCAAGTCTGAAGCACACAGAGCTTTGCTTTATTTTTTTTTCCTGGTACATAAGAAACTCCACAATTTTACTGGTTTTTACAGAATGAAGTAGAGCAATCACACAGCCATAAGTCCAGCATAATGGTAGTTGCTAAAAATGAATTTAGATAATTAGAAATCATGGTTTTTGACTTTTGCAAATTTTCTTTCTTTCTTTCCTTTTGGTCTGTCCTTTTCCGAAGTTCTGTATCCGAGCCTTCCTGTCTGTAGCCTTCTACAAACACTTAAAAAACTGCCGAAGTATCTACATGAGTAACTTATTCAGAACCTTTTCTGGGCAACAACAAAAGAACATGGCAATTTCGTATGACCTCAAACAACAATTTAATCAAATTAATGTTGCAAAGGTGCCTTAGTAAGAGATCAAAGAAAAAAAACACAGTAGTCACCAATTACAGCAATAATCTGTCTGCAACTGAATTCTTGGCTTTAAGCAAACACATTATATCCACTTAGAAATTAAAAGCTGCAACCTCAAAATGTGAACTCCTTGCAAAAATGGGGCAAATTTCTCTGGTCACTGTGGAAGTAAATGGTATTCAACACCTGTCCTAGGAGTTCTGTCAGCTTGCAGAATTGTAACTCAGTTTCTCTAGGAAGTTCTGAGATGCTTTCTGAAAACCAAACCTCCACCCTGGTTCACAACCTTTGTTTAAGGAAGACAAGTAATCTACACTGTGAAAAGCGGCTGTGCTCATTTTCCTGATGTACTTTTCTGTGACCTGAACCCTCAGTTATATAAGAGTGGGAAGCATGGACAATTCATTCTTAATGCTAGCTCAGTCCTGGCCTCTCCTGGGCACTGGCTGAAAATAATACTAAACCATGCTGAATCATTTACAGTAGCTTTATGATGTGGATTATCATTCAGCAAGGACTGACCTGACCCCATCACACTCATTTCATGCAGCAACACAGACTGGACTCCAGGATCTAACAAATGCCACCCACGCTGGCACCAAAACAAGTCATGCATTCATGCAGAAGGCTCACTTTAGAATAAAGTTGCTTTAAATTTATCCTTGTACTAAGCCTTCAGTAATTGTCATATCCGTGCCTCTTCTGTCAGCATAGGCAGTGCTTTAAAACTATAAGCTGCCCAGACATATATGCAGTTTTTTATTTCAAGCAGCTTCCCCACTCTTACTTTCAGAAGGGTACTAGCCATTATGAGAAAATATTTTGTTAATCAATGCTTCCAGCAGTTACACAGATTTCTAATGCCTCTTCTAAAATAATGGTTCTTTATTCTGCTTCTTCCTCCAGACAGACATTCTGGTAACAAGGCATGGGAACAATTTACCTCCTCTTGGACACACGAGATACTGTGCGACAGCGCAATGCAAAAATGTGAGCTCCTCAGTCATGCAGGACCTGGTCATATGGCTGCCCACTGAATTCCTGCTCTTTCCACCATCATAAAAGGGAGTACAAGATGCTGTTGCCATTTATATTCCACTGATTACACAAGCTATTTTCATGGCAGGACTCTGCTACTGCATTCCATCTCACAGGCTGAACAGATTGAGCTTTTTTAGTGGATTCTATTAAAATAGATGTTTGTTCCGATAGGACAAATTCATCAGGTAGGGAGCTTTTACAATGAGTCATTTTAAGGTAATCTTTGTACACATTCTTTTCAAATAGCCTGAACTCTTTGAATGATAAAAGTGCACAAAAACAGTAGTGGCTCTGAGTGGAGAAGAAACATTTTAAAAGCTGGGTTTGTTAAATGTTAACCCAGAAAACAAAATTCTGTCTGATTTTAGGTTGGATCTTTCTGTATGTATTCCCATCCCTACTGATTTCTTTCTACTTTTAAACTAAGGGAAACAAAGGTTTTAATTGCAGGATGCTTTCATTTTTACTCATGAACTGTCATTATCAATCATTTATGTTTTCTAGTGAACTCCTACACTAAATAAAAAGAGAATATAAGAATAAATCTTTTAAAAGGAATCAATTTGCTACACATCAATCCCTGCAGGCCATGTGCACATAAGTCAATAGTTGAAAATGAAAACATCTGATCAAGGTAATACACCTGTTAAAGGAGCATAAAATTCCAAACCCAGTGGTAAAATATAAAGATTATGAAGCCTCTTAAAGGAGCCATCAAAGTAAACTATTACACAGATACATCTGCTTCATACCAGCACCCGTTCCATCAGTGCCACTCACAATAAATGAACATTAGGACAAACATTTCATAGAGCATCTGCAGAAAATAGTTTTTTTCCGAAAGTGAGCAATTGAGCTCAGGAAAAGAAACTGGTAATGATTTAGCCTTGTGTGCACTTTATAACGGAGGATCTCCAAGCAATGCAAACTATTAATGATCTGAGCTCATCACAAATCTGCACATTAGCAATTTATCAATCATGTTTTACAGATGAACCAACTCCTATACACGACAGGCAGGGTGAAGTGACCAGCATGCCTGAGTGTGTTGAGAGATGGGCTCAAGCACTGACCAAGGTTCACAGGGAATCAGTACTGTCACTGCTACTACGATTATTACTATTACACAGTTCAACCACTTGTTCTGTTGTTTCATACTCTGGTGGCTCTGTCTTTTGCAGCTTTGCTGGAAGAGGAAACAAAGCCCTCACCAGCACGGGCATTCCTGCACTTTTACAGTGTGTTGTTCTCTCTACCTCTCAAACAATATCAAGCAATACAAATCCCACATGGATGTTGTCTGCCAACATACTCACTTGTGCATGTGCTGTTGGTAGAGCCAAGGGGATTTTTGTTTCTCTTTTGTTTGCCTTTTTTTTTGTTTTAAATTTAAACAAAGTGTGCTCAGGGCCACATCTAAGGGATTTTTTCAACCCCTTTCCAAAAGCTTATGGGCCTTTTGAGTCTCAGTTGTAATTAGTCTCAACCATGTTTTGTAGTGCTTGTGATTGCACTTGGGTTTGGCCCCAAGTTTAAAATGGAGGGAAGGGTTGCTACCTGGTGTTCCTGCTCCAGACTTTCTCCACCTTTCTCTTTTTTTTTCCAGAGGCTGAGGTTTTACAGACATGAGAAGTATGGTTCCATACAGAGGGACAGGGGAGCAGCACGATTTCTCCTTCACACAATACTTTTCTGTTGGCCTTCTTCCTGGCTCCCAACCAAACCAGCGGCCAAATCTCCCTTGGCTTCACAGCCCCAGAAAAGGCTTTCACAATGCACTGATTTCATAGTCCCATATCTCCTCTTTGTGCAAAAGAAAGCTGATCCCCATATCTAAAATTTATGCCACCCTGGATACTGATGAAGGGGGCACAGGGGGCAGCCCCCAAAGGGAGACAGCGAGTGCCTCCTGCCCAGCAATGTGTGGGCCCACGTGGAGAGGTGAGTGTGAACCCCATCCCACCAGCGTTTCCCTTTTCGCTCCAGGGGCTGCCAGTGTAATGTTACCCTCTGTGTTACCACTTAAGTCATGCCGCTCATGTGACCAGAATTTCCAGGTGTGTAATTTAGTGTTACCTTGTGAGAGAGAGACACCATGGCCCCAGTCCCCACCAGGAGCCAAGCTTTTTTGTCCAGGATCCTCTCAACACAGCTTTTAACACATCTGTTAAAGTGGTTGAACAGTCAGGGGCCACTGTCATGCTTTATATAACACCGCATTTTTTGCATTGTTTTTGAAATGCTTGGTGCAGGTGTCAGCCTGTTTAAAGGGTACAGTATGTGTGCACACCTCGCCTTCCCTGTGAGTGCACGAATTGTTACCTCTTGGAACACATTGCCTTGGCGCTGCTGACATTTATGTAGAACAGTGAGGTCTATTTTGCCAGCTATGACTTCAGCGTCATTCTCAATAACTTTAAAGATCAACCATAACAAAACAAAAAGGCTTCTGAATTTTATTGGCACGTGCTGCCACAGGAAATACAAAATATGGGTACCTGTCATAACTGATCCTTCATATTCTGAAAAAAAAAAGGAGGAAAAAACCAAACAAAATAAAATAAAAATAATAAGAGTAATAATAATTTTAAAAGAGCAACCATAGAGAACTTCTCTGAACTGTAAGGCCACACTGAAACAGAGGAATGATTCAAAAATAGCCTTGTCTGAAATAGAGCACCCAAGGTAAGCGTGGCAAGGGAGCTCTCCCAGGGCAGGGTAGGGCAGGGCATGTGCCTGCTGCAGGCGTCATTCTCGGGGTGAGAGAGCTGCTCTGGAAAGAAGAGGTTAATATAAGCTGCGTGTTATACTCAGCGATGCCTTAAATAATCATCACATGGCTCCTGTAATCTGTTCCATGCTGTCAGCACTGGGTTAGTCATAATAATATCAGATAAGAGCTGTTCAAAGTGACATACTAACCAACATGAGAGCCACATGACTTTCTGGCTACATGGCTGCCCTTCACCTGAACTTTGGCTTAGATAGTTTTACACCAGCACAAGGTGCACTGGCATCAGAGCCTCTTCCCTGCATGGGTGGTGGGAAAACACCTGCCCCCCCAAGCAACCCTCAGCCGTCCTCTGCAGAGGGGATATCTTCCTGCTGGGACACCCTCTGGACATCCCCCTGCATTTTTTTCTAAGCTGGCTGCAGGGTAAGAGAAGCACTTCTGGCAAGGGGCATGCAGGGTGACTTTTCCTTTTTTTATCAGTACTTCCTGCCTCTCCCCTGCCTCCTTTGTTGTAGGCAGCCAAGCGGAGGAGCAGAGAGGCAGAGCTGCAGGAGGGACCCTAGCTGGGGAGCAGGAAGGAGACAAGAGCAGGGGAGAGGAACACGGAGCGGTGCAGGTGCCATGAGGAAAAGCAGCAAGGCTGAGAGGATCTGCAGCAGGGAGGGCAAAAGTGGGCAAATTGTGGTGGTCAAAAGAGGGAAGGGAAATATCAGAAGCAGAGAAATTGGTGTGAGAAATTGAGCTTAAAAATACATGGACAGAGCTGGTTGTTGTACGCCTTGAAAGACACCAAAAAAAATAAGAAAATGCAAGAGCTCCAGCACTCAAAAGGTGCCCATGGCCAGCCCCAGAGACAGGGAACAACTTCCTCTGTACCTTATGAACACGCTCCTACTCATCACTTAGCTGCCACATCAGCCCAGGGGGAGTTAATGTGATCACCCCAAATAGCTTTCTGCTGTTTTCTTTTTTAGGCAAGAGAGCTGCCTTTTTTGTTTGTGGGTGTAAAGTTTCCTGCATAAGCATGCCTTGGTATTCCAAGCAGCTAAATAAATACAAATAATTAATAACAGCAAGCCCAATCCAGCAGCAGGCTATAAACTGGTGCTGAACAAACCAGGGAAATGGTACAAATACCCTGTTTATAGAAGAGATGAAGGGAAATCCATTGCAGAGTTACAAGAGATGTGAAGACATCTTTCTTGACAAGTGTAATGTTATCCTGCCAGAGCTCCAGTGGCACAAGACTGCTCGGTGTCCTACGGCTCCACTCTCAGGCTCTACTAGGGTGCATCTCAGTAACACAGCAACGCTCCAGCAGCTCCAGCAGCTGCCAGCCTGGCCATACGGTGAGGGGCAGCTCTCTGGAGAAGGAGAGGGGGACAGCTGCACCACCAAGAAATGAGAAGAGCTGAGCAGGCTGGTGCAGAAGATCAGCTTGGGGAAAGGACAAGGGATGGAAAAGGAAATGTAGAAAGGGACTGCTGTGTGAAGGAAGGGAGTTCAAGGGAAAAAAGTAAAATGCGTGGGGAAAAAAATGGGGAAAGAAAAAAAGATAGGGAAGCATAGCATTAGAGAGAGGTTTAAAAAAAAGGAAAAACAGTGGTAAAATGTATTTTGCCTTATTTTCCTGAATTATCTCTTCCCTTATAAATTGCAACACACTCCATCTGTACGTCCTAAAACAGCAAGTTTTGCCCCCTGAGGAGGAGATCTGGATTTTGAATCTTACTGCTAAGTGTCTGATAAGTGTTCATCTCTCTAACATTAAACTACCAATGGGCACCTAGTGCACTCCCATATAAGACCTCTCTAAGCCAAAAAGGATGGTGTCAAACAAGCCTGGTGAAGCTAGGGCATTCCAGACAGAAGGGAGAAAAAGGCAAGTGTTTGGTACCCATCTCCCAACAGTCAGCTCAGGCCAGCTGCAGAGGTTGCTCACACAGACCTTGTCCTGAAGACAAAGAGTGGCTGGATTCCTGGCTTGCCAAGAATGATGATCAGTCTCTCACTCATTCAGCAAGATACCTTCAGCAAAGAGAGAAAAACTGCCTAACAGAAAGACATTCCTTCCCTGGCACTTGCAGGTCTCTTGAGTATTATGTAAATACCTGCTCTCCTGGGTACTGGAGTTAAGGAAAAGGGGCACTCACATTGTAAGACTTACATAGAGAGGGTGGGTTGCATACAGTCCGTGGACATAAATGGGCACCTCTTGGCTCAGGTGAAACTTGAACCACTTTATGGACATATCTGTCTCGTTCTCTTCACTGCACAGGGAACCAAAACCAGCTGTGCTCTTAAGTCCTTAAATTAAGTTGAACAGATCTAGGGCCATAAATTTGTTTCCTAAGATTAAGTGGCCTCAGTTCCTGCTGTGTTTTTGTGAACAATCACCTCTAGGATACAGTCTAAATACCGTGGGGAGTCTTGCTAGTGTCATCTCAGAAGTCAGCACTCTTTTTTTCCTACCTAACTGAAACCCGTGTGTGTTTTCTCTTCTGCTAATGCAGGTCAAAACCACTGTTACGCAACAGTGAAATGGCTGGAAAAAAGCTCCCTGCTTTTTTGAGACCTCTAACCCTAGGCAGGGTGCTAGGATGCACTCACATCTCCCTCCATGAGAGGCGGAAGGTATGTTAGCCCACTTCTCTTACTGAGCTGTGCAGAATCTTGTTCCAAATTATGCCATTTATTATTCATTATTATTTAATGGGACCAAAGAATGCAGTATGTGTAACCAAGAAATGTGCCAAGTAATGTTCTTTCTTTTAATGGCTAGATCAAAAGGAAGTTTATGAGGCTGGTGCTGTCTAAGACAGTAGTTGCATTTGCCCCTAGTCCTCTGCAGAATACCTTACTCATCCACATACTTTAAAATCTTTAAAATCAGGGACCAAAAGGTGGGCTAGACATCTTAAGTTCACTTGCCTTTATGAGCTTTTTTATCCCTTTTCAAATAAATGTTTTTGGAAGACATTTCTCTAAGCCAACTTGCAGTTGAGTGCTTAACATAGCATCTCGAGTACTCAAAAAGCAAACAGTCCTTGGAGAACACTCTTCCTACTCTCACTCTAAATGCATGCAGTGGGTGATGGAAAGGCTCTTAGACATGCCAGAAAAGGGATGGTTTTCTGATTTTTCTTTTTTTTCCTTGAGTCACCAGCTGCTTTGTCAACAACCAGATATCCGCCGCTCCCCTCCCTCCCTTGCCCCCAGTAAGATTTGTAAATGTCTCTAGAAAAGTTGTAAAACTAGCTCTAGCAGGATATGCATTCACACTAATGCTGAAGACTCTCAACTGTGATAATTTAGCAGATCATTAATCCCACTCTCTAAAGGAGGCTGTAAAGCAGAACTAAATATGCAAATCCTCTTGTGCTTTAAACCTGCATCTGTCTGTCCGTCCATCCAACTATCTATCTATTGTAGTAGAACTCTCTTAAGATCACACAGTATTCTAATCCATTAATGTAGCTCAACTGGAGCATACAAGATTAAATAATAATTAAAAAAAAAGATATAAAAATAACATAGAGGCCTCAGTACAGTGGGCAATCTCTCAGGCTTCATGATCTCCACTGCACGTGCAGAAAGGGGGTGCGCCCAGCACTGGGGGTGAGTAAATTAGCCTTTTATCACCACCCACTGACATTCAAGCACCTATTACCGTAAGGCACAAGTGCAAATGAGGTGGGTGGCCTGTTTCTAGTCCACTTCACTGCACTGCAACGCAATCTGGCATGACCTCCAATTCCTATTCAGGACAGCGAACACTCTGGTATCAGGGGGTTTGGGTATTCTGGCATGACTGCAGGTGGTATGCTTGCGCAGTAACTACCTGCACAGTGCCTGGGGCTAGACATTTTGCTCACATGAGCAATAAACTCTCTCAATCAAATGTAACTAAGTGTATAATTTACTCTTTGCAGCTATTCTAGCATGGAACTATTCCTGCTTTAACTTAGATTCCTTTAGGTTTGTCTCCTGGCTTTAAATCAGAATCCTCAATGAGCATTTAAAAATGTAATGATCTTTGCTCCTTGCAAAGAAATTGCAGTATCAACGTCTATGGGGCACCTTCACAGCGAGCACTGCAGTGACTTCTAAGATGCAGCACAAATAGCCTGCTAACAAACGTGAAGTAGCATTGCAGCTGAGAACTCAACAAGCAGTCCTGGGCCCTACCATATGTATGCAATGTCCAGGTGGTAAGAATGTCCCCCATCTCCTGAGTGGGTCTGCTGAGCAAAATACAGTAAAAAGAATA
Source organism: Vireo altiloquus (assembly GCA_013396875.1). NCBI lineage: Eukaryota > Metazoa > Chordata > Aves > Passeriformes > Vireonidae > Vireo > Vireo altiloquus. Next base: position 622,426 of record VZRF01002162.1, read on the forward strand.
TGCAGTGCTCACAGAACCTAACCCACTGGAAAATACCAGTTCCTTCTTGAACCACAGGAGCTCTGGAAGGCAAGAGATGCCTTATTTGTGTTCAGGGGAAAAAGGGGCACTGTGCAGATGGGGAAGACCCAGCTTCAGCAGTTTGTGTCAGAGAATAACAGATTTATTCTTGGTTGGAAAGCCCTGTGGGGAGTTGCAGCAATCTTAAGGCTGGAACTAACACTATCTCTCCAACAGCCACAGGACTCCATTCCTGTCTGGAAGTGCAGCTGATGCTCCCATATGGGATTTAGCTGCTGGCAGAGAAACTCTCTGATTTGCCACAGAAATCTCCACTCTCCTCCCTCAGCCACTTCAGTGGGCTGTGAGGAGAGCTACTCATCTAGGGGGACCTAATGGACTGTGTCTGCCTCTTACACCTTTATAACCCTCTTATTTCCTCACTGAAAAGCTCATGTCTAGAATACTCCTCTGAGAGGCTTTTGGTCTAAGGGACTATGAGGGCTTACAGAAGGTCCACTTCTGGCTCCCCACTGCTCCAGCAGAATCTGGCGTGGTGCTATATGGAGCTTGCCACTGGACTTGGTACATCAGAATCCAACAGAATAATGGTTTATATACCCCAATGTCTTGAACACAGAAGAAATCACCTACGCACGCCGTGAGGCATTTGTGTCCATGTGTAGGCACACAAGAACTTTTATATTTTCTTATATATACAATAAACCTGCAAGCACTCCAGAAACCAAGCAACATAATCTGAAATCTCATCTAGATTTTCTTCCTTCTCTCCAGCCTGATACAGGCAATTTCCTCTTCCCACTGTTCATGCCAAGATCCCCTGGGTTCAGCTCAGCTATTTGAGCTAGACCAGGAGCATGATTTGCTGTGCCCACTGGATGGTCCGGTGATCACAGGGTGATGGGAGTAATGCAACACTTGAATTATTTCATGTCAGACATACAGGACAACAGAAGCAATTGCTTTACAGTGGCCTGTAAAAGTAAACAAACGAATGTAGATTGCTATTGTTTTTGCTTCTGAAACCACGGGTTAAAGTAATACACAAATATGAGCCTTTGGCATATTGGCACTTCTAGCTAATGAAGCAGGACATGGCTTTTGGTGGAGGTGTTTGATAAGATAGGAGAAGAAAAAAAATGCAAATATAAATGTATATATATCTAAAAATACACAAGATGCAGCTAGATTCACAAGTAAGAAAAGGAATAGTAGAAGCAAGCACTATAATTAGTTTTGAAATTAATTTCAATATAGAGAATGACAGTAATGCTAAACCAGCTCCTTAACCTCTGCTCCAAAAAATGTGGCTATTGTCTTCTGGTAATCCCGTGGCTCAGGTCAGGAAGCACCGGCATTAGTCGGTCAGCACTGATGTATGACTTCACATGGAGTTTTTTATCTTTACACCTTATATCTACATATGCACAAAGAAAAGAATAGAATTTGTTTACTAAATACTTTGTACTGGGGAGGAGATT